>LNAC01000236.1:2971728-3025819 GCA_002007465.1 Ailurus styani | reverse complement strand
AGGCGGGCCCCAGGACCGGGCAAGAACCGCCCTCTGAGGCCTCCGAGGCGGCAGGGCGTTTTGGGTTTTCTGTTCGCGATCGGTCTCCCACGCCGAAGCGGGCCTCGTGAACGCAGCAGGCGCTCAAGAAACGTTTTGGAGAGAATGACCCAATCCCCCACCCCCCACCCCCGGCCTCAGTTTCCTCCCGTGGACCAGGAAAGGTGGGATCGCCGAGGCCCCTGGCCACTCTGAAATTCTGGGATGTTGACATGAAATCCCATGGGTACTGCTGTGGTTTTGCTTTTAGTTTTTCAGGGACATTTTTAGTGCTACCCTTTATGATGTGCCAGGAGTGAATTTGACACCAGATGGCTTTTTTTTTTTTTTTAAATAAGAAAGAAGACAAAGGGAGGGAGAAAAATATTTTCCAACTGGCAGTGCTGACAGCATTTTGGAAGAGAATCCAGGGAGGCAAAGAGGAGCTGTTTCAGCTCGATTTTTTCCTCCTCCCGCACACTCTGCTCCGCTGGACTCCACCATAGATGGGGTAGATCATACTGGAGCTTTTTATAGATGAGGCAAAGGGAACATCATCACAGGAAACTCCACCCCAAGCTGGTCCTTGCTTTGTCCTCCCTGGCTCTCCCAGAGGACTGGCCCCTGAGCCACGGGGTTACGGACCCCGGCTAGAAGCCGGGCTCTGGCGGAAGGCTGACTCTGGTGTTAATTAGAAGACCAGAGAGACACCTGGCAAATCAAAACTTAGAGCTCCCTGCCTGCGGAGCATGAAGGAAAAATAGCCAATATGGCAGTCTCTTCTGGATTTCCTCTTCTCTTGGATCCCAACTCCCTCTCTTCACGCAGGGAGGAGAGGAACTGGTCCTCCAGCAGAATGGCCTCCCGCTCAGTTCTTAATGTTGTGGCAAGAAGGGAAATTCCTAGAATGAGCCAGTTTGGCAGCATGGGCAATGGCGTCAACCCTGGATGCTGCAGTCTGACGGCTTGGGTTTGAATCTTGACTGCACCAGTTACTATAGGTTTGACTAGGTCATGTGACCTTACTTCTCTGTGCCTTAGTCTCTTGAACTGTGAAGTGGAATAAAGTCCCCAACTACTAGGGTTGTTGTGTGGATTTAATGAGATAATACAAGAAAAATGCTCGTGGTCTGCCTCTCCAACAGACCAACATGGTAAGCAATCAGCATTTTTCTTACTTGTTCAGCTACAGGACCACCCAAACTAGGACCTTGTGCTGGGTAGGCCCCTGACGAGCCCACTGGGGCAAAGTCACCTTTGGGCAAAGAAGCCCTATAGTCCAGCTGACTGGTCCATCCCTCCTCCTCCTTCACATCCCCAGAAGACTAGAGGAAGGCTGCAGAGCATAAGCAGAAATCATATGTCAGGCTCCACCTGGATGAATTACCCCTCAAGGGGCTTGGGGGGTACTCAGTCCCTTAGCCCTAGGGGAAGAAGGGAGCAGTGGGCCGGGAGAGGAGGGCTACTGGTGCTGGGCTGGAGGTTGTGACCAAGTGAGGGGCTTGTGATGGCCACCCATGGTCTCTAACCCTGTGGGGTGTCCTTGATTTTCTGCTGATAAATTCTTGTCTAATTGTTTCAGAGGCAGTATTCTTGAATCCTTGACCAGCAAGCTCCATGAGGCCGGGTCTTTCTGTTGCGGTATCCATCCCATGCACAGCCACACAAACACTCTGGAGGTGCTTACTGATCGGACTGAGCTGTTTTTCATGGCCTGAATGTGTTTCCACATTCGTGTGTTCTGATCCTAAACCCCAGCGTGACGGTATTAGGTTGGGCCTTTGGGAGATGACTAGGTCATGAGCCCTCATGAATGGGGTTAGTGCTCTTATAAAAGGGACCCCATAGAGCTCTCTGGCTCCTTTTGCCACGTGAGGACGCAGCCTGAAGACGGCCCTCTCTGAACCAGGAAGCAGGCCCTCACCAGACACTAAAGCTGCCAGCACCTTGATCTTGGACTTCCCAGCCTGCAGAACTGTAAGAAATACATTTCTCACCTGGTCTATGGCATTCTGTTACAACAACCCATATTAAGGCATGTTAAAACAGAGGAACAGGTTGGAGCTCCAGACTGGATGGGCAAGGGGAGACAGCAAGTGGCTGGGCCCTCGGATACCAGAGGGTTATCTGCTGGCCCCAGTGTCTTTCCTTCAACCCACAGGCTCTCGCTCCCTCCAGATACTCCATTCAAACTTTTCCAGCCCCTAGAAAGTCAGTCACACCAAAGATCCCAGCCTGTCCTGCCACAGGGGTGCTCTCCGGCCACTCCGTCACTCCCAGCCCACATGGATCTCCAAGGCCAGCCCTACTGCCACCTCTTCCCTTTCTGGACTGGGCCCTGAACCGTCAGCCAGGACAAAGCCAACTGCTGCCCTGAAACATTAACATTCCACGTTCAGTAAAGTCAAGACTCCCCTCAAACTTCCAGACAGCTTGTGGCTCTGTCAGGACCCCTGGCCTAGCAGGCTTCCCCTGCGTCTCATTGACTGGGCCTAAGGCAGGGGCTGGGAGGAGGCAGAAGCACCCTGACTGGGTGTCTACACTTAGCATTCCTCTCCTCTGCCTGACTGGGGTCTCCTTCCCTGGGGGCAGGGAAGTGCACGTTCAGGAACAAAATCAAGGCTTACCTAGCACAGCAAAAAAGGCAGGGAGTGCTGTTGAATCCATGAGCTGCCTGCTAACCTTCCACTCAACTGTTTTCCTGCTTCGGTTAGCCAGAATTGGCTTCTGTGGCCTGTGACCACAGGATTCTGGCTGATGCAGATGTGGGGCTATGCAGCGACATGTGACAGGAGCAGCATTCGTGGCCAGGAGGGTGATCTCAGCCCACGTCCGTGACATAGAATGGCCACACAGAAGAAGAGGTGAAATGGCCCTGAGACCCTGGAAAATGCCTGGTGGGTTCTGAAAGCTAGGTTGTTAGAGCTCAGAGCCAGAGGCCCGGACCATGCAGGTGTCCCCACGCCCTGTGACCTGGCCAAGGCGCTTCATGGATGTTCAGTATGTACTAAAGTGGACTAAAGTGAACGCCCTCCCTTTATAGAATTCTCTCCTTCCTTGGTGTCCAGGGGGCCATGCCTCCGGATGACTGGCTTCTCCCACCCATTGCCTTCCCTTCAGAAGACGTGAGCAAGTCCGCAGCCATTTCCCCCAGCTCATTTCTCACCCTCCTTGGAGACGTTCTTCTTCGTGGTTCTGTTCTTGAGCAGCTCTCCCTCCTCAGGACCAAAGACTCCACTGTCACCCTGACCTGCCCCATCCCCCAATCTGAGAGTCAAACCTTCATCCTGGGACCTTAAACTCCTTTCCTTCCTCCTCTGGGTGCCCGACTCCCACTGCTCCCACGGAGCCTGCTTTGAAGAACTTGGGGTCCAGTCCCTTTCATACAATTAACATCTGACTAGGGGTGATCAATCTCATCTTATCTTCTGCCTCCTGGCAAATGGACTGCCTCAAAGCCAGACACTTGGCTGCCCCTTTCTCTGGTTCTAGACTATCCCCCACCCCTCCTGCTCTTCTGTGAGCTGGGGCTTACTCCCCACTGCTCACAACCTCCATCCTTGTTCCATGCTGCACTCACCACTGATTTTCACTGCCTCACCTCAACTAGACCTCTCCAGGGCCCAGTATTCCTTGTCACCTCTGGGGGGTTTCCAATCAAGTTCCCAGAGCAGCTCTTCTAAGCTCCCGAAGCTCCCCTCCTCCCCCTGCTCACCTTTCCCCTACAGAGAGCCCACTCCCCCTCTTTGTCAGAAGGAGCAAGTGTTGGGCTCAGACATCACTATTATCTACCTCAAGAAGACAGCTCAGGGCGCCTGGGTGCTCAGTCGTTAAGTGTCTGCCTTCAGCTCAGGTCATGCTCCCAGGGTCCCGGGATGGAGCCTCCCCCCACCCCACCCCCATCCCATCGGGCTCCCTGCTCAGCAGGAAGCCTGCTTCTCCCTCTCCCACTCCCCTTGCTTGTGTTCCTGCTCTCGCTGTGTCTCTCTCTGTCAAATAAATAAAATCTTTTTTTTTTTTTTTTTAAAAAGGCAAGACAGCTCAGACTTCTGGTCACAAGATGGTGGAGTAAGCTCTTTCCACCTCCATTTTCTCTTCAAAAATCAACCCCCGAAAATGACATGGAAAATAAGAAATAGAAACCCAAACTCCATCTTTAACCAAACTAGGAGACATTTAAAATCCTGAACTATACCATATGAAAACAGAAAGTGGATGCAAAAGTGGCAAACAACTAAGAAAGGCAGGGCCAAAATGTCCAGAGGCACATACCCATAAGAAGCAAGCTGATGGGGTGCCTGGTGGCTCAGTCCCTCCAGCGTCTGTCTGCCTTTCGCTCAGGTCATGATTTCAAGGTCCTGGAATCAAGCCCCGCCCCGCATAGTGTCCTGTTGGGCTCTCTGCTCAGTGGGGAGTCAGCTTCTCCTTCCCTCTCTGCCCCTCCCCCCATCATACTCTCTCCCTCTCTTTCTCTCAAATAAACAAAAAATCTTTAAAAAAAAAAAAAAGCAAGCTGACTCTTCCCTCAGAACCCCAGAGAAGCTTGGGAATTGGAAGTTGTAAGTAAACTAGAAGACAGGGGTCTAAAAACTGGGGGCCTGTTCAAAGATCTATTTAAGGAGCAATTCGATAGTAGGGAGAGTCAGCTGTACCCAACACAGTCAAATGACTTACTGTGTCCCCTTCCCCACTCATGCAGGAAACAGGAAGATGGATTCTTGAGATATTGAACTTTCCTGGGGGAGGCAGTGGAGAAGAAGGGGTGGGAACAAAAACTGAGTGAAAGTCAGCATTCTGAATTGTGTTACTCAGCCTGCTTGCCACACACAGCTCCCCACTTCCCATGCTATGCCCAGCTCTAGGACTCTGGGCAGACGGCCTTATACCCTTCAAGCTGGAGACTAGGCTAAAGATCCTATTCTGGAAAAACCAAACTGTGCCACTGCTACTGACAACTGGGGCTCCCCAGTGAAAGAGTCCAGCCAGCCACCTGACTGCGCTACGGTGAGCCCACACTGAGACTTTCCGACTATGTCCAGTGCCTCCTCAACTATGAATGGACAGCCAAGGAAGACCAGATGCCTATGGAAAGTCTACAGTGTGATACTTAGCAAAACAACAGAAAATATGAAATTGGAAGAAACAATATAGAGAGAACATATATTAATATTCTCAAAGAGATGACACTGCATATGAATCCAGAGAACAAAGAACATGAAACCATTCGGAAAAGAAAAAACAAGGAACATGAAAGCACACTTGAAAATTAGAAAGAAAGAAAGAAAGAGAGAGAGAGGGAGGGAGAGAGGAGGGGAAGGGGGAAGCAGGCTCACCACTGAGCAGGGAGCTCCACACAGGGCTTGATCCCAGAACCCTGGAATCACAACCCTATCGGAAGGCAGATGCTTAACTGAGCCACCCAGGCACCCCTGATTAGCATGCATTTTTGGAGAGAAGGAAGGAAGAAAGAGGGTACTTCTTGTATCCCCACCATGTGCTAGACCCTGGNTATAACATTGACAAAATCTCCCAGAAAATAGAAAAAAGAGATGGCCAATAAGAGAGAAATAATAAGAAAATTAAAGGATCAATCCAAGAGGCCCAGCATCCAAATAATAAGAGTTGCAGATGTTTCAAAGAAATAATAAAGAAATTCCCAGAAGTAAAGACATAAATTGTTAAAACAGAGGTTCTTAAACCTTAGCAGGCATAAAAATACCTGGAGGGCTTATTAAAACAAAGATTGTATATATAAATATATACATATTAATACATAATATTACTCAGCGATAAACAAAAAGAAGGAAATCTTGTTATCTGTGACAACACAGATGCATCTTGAGGGCGTTCTGCTAAGTCAGACAGAGAAACACAAACACTGTCCGATCTTATATGCGGAATCTAAAACACAAACAAACAAACAAAAAACCAAGCTCGTAGACACAGAGAACAGACCAGTGTCTGCCAGAGGCTGGAGGTGGAAGTGAGCCAAGTGGGTAAAGGGAGTCAAGAGGTACAAACTTCGCAGGGACACAATGTACAGCAGGGTGACTATAGTTGGTGATACCGTTTCACGTGTTTGAAAGTTGCCAAGACGGTAGATCTCAAAAGTTCTCATCCTAAGAAAAAAATGTGTCCCTCTGTATGGTGACAGATGTTAACCAGACTTAGTGCGGTGCTCATTTCATAGTGTGTACAAATATCAGACCATTACGTTGTACACCTGCAACTAATATGTTATATGTCAATTATCTCTCAATAAAACAAACAACAAAACACAGGTTGCAAGGGCTCCTGGGTGGTTCAATTGATTAAGCATCTGCCTTTGGCTCAGGTCATGATCCCAGGGTGCTGGGATCAAGTCCCACATCGGGCTCCCTGCTCAGCAGGGAGTCTGCTTCTCCCTCTCCCTCTGCCTGCTGTTCTGCCTGCTTGTGCTCTCTCTCTTTCTCTGTCAAATAAATAAAAAATCTTTAAAAGCAATAACAACAACACAGGTTGCTGGGACCTAACGAGAGTTTCTATTCATTAGATGTGGCGTGGGGCTCACGATGTGCATAGATACCTATGCGGTGATACTGATGGGCCACCTGGGGACAGCACTCTGAAAACCACTGTTGAAGAGTCCTATCAAGTGGCATGGAAAATGACCCATCCCAATACATTATGATGGTTTAATACATTAGGGATAAGAGAGAAAATCCGAAAAGTGGGGGTGGGGGAGGGAGATGAATTCAAAGTCTCAGGAATCAAAATAGCATGAAACTTCTCAACTGCAAAATTTTCGAAGCTTCAAGACAAAGGAGCGATGTCTTCAAAATTCTGACGGAAAATGATTTCAACCTAAAATTCTATACCCAGCCAAAACTATGAAGCGAAAGTAAGGGTGGGAATGAAACGATTTCAGGTATGCAAAGGTCTCTAAAATGTTATACCTCCCAGGCCCTCTCTCAGGAAGCTACTGGAGGATGTGTTTCATCCAAACAAGGAAGTACACAGAGAAAGAAAGACACTGAGTCCTTGAAAGAGGTAGAGGGCAAAGGGAATTCTTAACTATTGGCAATGAGAAGTCCCAGGGTGACAGATATGCCACAGACCTCGACCAAAGAGCAATGCACCCGGAGAAAAGTGGAAGGAGGCAGCTCCCCAGGACAAATGTCTCCAAGGAAAAACAAAACAGAACCGGTATGATTATATGACAGGTTTGGCCATATGTAAAATTGTACTGAGAAGGCGTTTTACAGAACTGTTGAAGGGTGTGGGAAGGCAGAGCCAGAGATTCAAAGAAATCCAAGCAAAGAAAAAAATGAGGCAATTAACTCCAGGAAAAACAAGAAAGTTGTACAAGAAAGGAAATGTAAACAGAGCATCCAACAAAAAGTTATATTAGAAGAGGAAGTGTAACCAGGATACTTGCCTCAAAAGTAAACAATATTTTCAAAGTCAATAATGAAATCACTGAACAAGGATTTAACCATAAATTATGATCTAAACAGCAAGGGAGGGGGCAGGGGAAGAGGGGAGCAAGAATCAAAATCCTCATCCACCAAAACAAGAAGTCAACAAATGAGTTGGATGAATTCAGAATGGAGTGCATAGATTATTTAGAAATAAGGAAGGAAATTCCAAAAGAAATAGCTAAAACAGTTAAAAGTGGTTGCCCCTAGGGAGTAGGATAAAGATTGGGAAAAAGGCCAGGGGACTTCTGTTTTTGTTACAGCCCTTCAGAACTATTTGATTTTTTAAGCTGTGTGTATGTAGTATCTTGATGAAAATAAATATTGATTTTATAGAGCAACTATAAAAGGAGCTATCCCATCGTCCACTAGAGCTTTCCTGCAGGACCCTAGGTGGACTCCAAGGGGCACCTTCCCGGGAGGCATTATTTATTAGCTCAACCCTCTTCCTCTCCCAGATGCAATCTCTCCATCTCCTCCTGTTTTATCAGCCAGCAACCAAGTAGCTCTGCACCAACCCGACTTTACTGGCAGTTTCCCGAATGTGCCTCTGGGACTTTGCATGCACTGTGCCTTCTAGCTGGAAGGCTATTCATTCTTTCCTTCTCTACTCTCACTCCACTCAACGGATTAAGGATGGTTTATACTTCAGGCCTCTAACACTTTGTCTTTAGCCAGTTTCCTCCTCCACCTAATTTGGGCTAAGTGCTTCTCCTTCGCACGGCCCCTGTGCCCCATGGATGCTCTCAGCACTGTGAATGCCCATTCTATGTTTGCCTTTCCCACGAGACTGTGAGCTCTATGAGGGCAGCAATCCTGTCTTATGGGAGCCCCAGGATGGTTGATGATTATGTGAGTCAATGATTACCCAAATGATTGAATACAGGACTCACATTTAGTAAGGGCTCAATAAATATTTGAATGAGTGAATTAATGATTCACCAAAAAATGCAGACCTCTCCCTCCATCCAAAATGTGGCTCCCTTCTGCCATCTCCATTCCACTCTACTCTCCATCCTACAGGGTCAAACCCCTCAAGCAGGGTAGCTGTGGCTGGTACCTCCCCTTCCAACCTACTGGCACCTCAACTCCAAAAAGAAGCCAAGGCTCCCTGGTGTGACCAGGGTCAGCTCTCCAGTACAGGGCTTTCTAAGTATCTGAGCTGGCACCAGAGTAAGCAGTTTTGGGACTATCTGCCCAGCCCAAAGAGAAAGCAATCTAGTTTCCCTCTCCCCAGACCCAAAGCACAGCTCTCAGAGGTCTGGAACCCAGGCTAACCAGAAGCAACGTGGTTAGCTCTTGACTTGGCCTGTCTAGCAAGGATAGAGTCCTAAACTAATTGATCAGCTCTACCCAGTCTTCCCGCTTCCTTGTCCACTTTGCAGGCCAAGAGCTAAGATTCTAGCCCTCTGAGCTGCCATGCCTTGGTGACTCCCTGCTGTAGTGTCTTCCAGCATGTAAAAGTATGCGGCCCCACCTGGGGTGCAGCAGAGCTGGAGGTAAGAAGCCTGAGTGCTCAGCATGAGCCAGACACACAGTAGGCGCTGGAGTGTAAACACCCGCCCGTGCATTATTCCAAGGCCTCCAGAAGCCTCCAGAAGCCAAAGCGAATCTGGCCTACGCTAGGTCCGGGGAGAAGGGACCGGAATCTGCAACCCTGGAAAGCCTCTAGGTCGCCGGCCTAGGTCAGGGGCATCCTGCCGCCCCACCCCCACGGGCCACGTGACCTCAAAGAGCTGCCAGGGGCTTGGAATGTGGCGACCCAAGCTGTGCCCCTAGAGGGGCCCGCAGAGCGGGGTGGAGGGAGGGGCCGCACCAGGGCGGGATGACTGGAGGGCTGGGGGTGGGGCACAGGAGGGGCCCCTTCTTTCCTTTCCCACGGCTCCAGCCGTTGGCCTTGGGGGGCGGGAGGGGGCGGAAGCGAGGGAAGGAGGAGGTTTGGCTTCGTCTAAGGAACCTGTAAACGCGGCCCAGAAACTCGATCTGCTCCTGTCGCTTCGCTACTTAGGAGAAGGGCTGGAGCCGGGCGATTAGTGGCTGCTGGGGGCGCAGGTCACATGGCCACCTAGGACTAAGCGGTGGGGAAGGGGAGGGGAGGCTGTGCACGGGAGGAACCTGGACGGAGGGAGGTGGGAGCCCCGGCACCGCCCAAATAGCACCATTTGTCTTTATCTTACACGCTGACCTGTGACGGGGAGGTCTAGGGTCTGCCCTGCTGCAGGTTCGTCCACCCAGCGAGCCCTTTAGGAATGCATGGGCGAGGCATGTCTGTCGGTTTCACAGGGCTTCTGTTGGCTTCAGTCTAGTTTCCGAAGCTTGGGGCAGATAGGACGCCCGGGTCCCAGGCTCCGAGGTCTGTGCTTTGGTTAGGCTCCGCTCTGGGTCCAGGACTCCCACTTCCTGGGTGGGAGAGAAAGTGCCTAGGATGCTGGCATCCTGCCTCCCGGCGTTCCTGGCTCAGTGCCCCAGGAGTACAGCAAGGAGGAAGACGCCTCCTGGGACTGGCTTCCGGCAGAGCCTACTATGTGCCGGGCTCAGTGAGGGACATTAGGTGTACGGAGAAAAGAAGATAGTACCAGCCCTCAAGGAACTTATATGAGGGGAAGGGGAGTCCAGAACAACCAGAATGAAAACAGGAACTCCAGAGAAGCAGAGACAGATGTGGGAGGATTGAGGAAGAAGTGGCATTTGAAATGTATTTGATAGGGTGAGGAGTCAGCCACAGAGAAGCAGCGAGGCATCCAGGCAGAAAGAACTGTGTGTGCAAAAGTATGGAGCCCAAGGGTGTCAAAGAACCACAGGTGTTTGGTTCCTCTGGACAGAAGCATGGGTGGATGTGTGGAAGGTGTAGGAGACGGGGTAGGTAAGCCAACAGGAGCCAGATCTTAGAGACCATCTGTGCCCAGCCAGGCATCTGAGCCTCATCCTCAAAGTTCCACAAAGACAGGATGAGATCTGCATCTTCTAGGAGAACTAGGATTTGAATTGAGGACCTAGGGAAGGAAAGAGGTTGGTTAGGAGCCTGTTGCCAGCCTCCCCTGAGGTAGCAGCAGGGAATGTAAAGAAGGACAAGACCCAACTAATAATACTTGGGAGGGGACAAGTCGCTGGTCCTCAGGACCGATTTGGGATGGACACGTGGAGGAAGAATCTTGGGTCACCTCAGGTTTCTAGCTGGGGCAACTGGGCAGACGCAGAAGGAACAGGTCTGGAGGAAAGGCTGATGACGGTGAGAGTATTTACCAAACACTCCAGTGTTTCAGGCACTAACTCTTCACATATGATCTCATTTAATTCTCACAATAACCTATAATGTAGGTCCTAGTGTTCTCCCCATTTACTATGAGGAAGGTAGTCAAAAGGTGAAGTGACTAAGCGGTAGGGTTGGGGTATTCAGCATGCCTGCACCTTGCAGAATGCATCTTCCCAACTGAGGCCCCAGTGAGGTGTCCCAGTCTACTCGACAGAGAAGCTGTACCCGCTCCCATTAGCTCCTCCCCAGCCCCCAGCATCTGGCACCCCCGCCAGCTGTTCTCTCACTGTAACTCGTCCCCCCTCCCTCAGCCCGACCCACTCCACCCCACCCCACTCCACCGCCCCCTCAGGACCTTGCCCAGAGCAGCCAGGACTGAACCGGCCTGGTGACAGGAGGGCACAGGGCTCTGGAAGCACTGAGACCCCCGCTCCCTAGCTATAACACAAAAGGGAACTGAGACTCTGCAGGGACAATCAGAGAAACCAAGAAAGTGGATGTGTTCCGTTTGTAATAAAAATAAACATTTTTTTAAATGGAACATTTCAGTGACATCAGAAGGTCATGAAAGGTCTCCCTTGGCCCAACCCTGTGTTTATTTTCTGTGGTGAAAGGGGCGGGGTTCGGGAGCAGCATGCGTCTGCCTGAGAGGGAGCCCCTCCAGCTCTGTTTCCCTTCCCCAAAGCTTAGCTTATGTGCAGCGGGTCCAGCTCGAGCAGCGACGACGGACAGACAGGGACAGCTTCTCCTGTAAGCCCCACCCCCACCACCCCAGGGTTCTGGCACTTGGGGGGGGGGTGGCTGTTTTCCTATGGTCTCTCACCAACCCTCCAGGTGAGGTAAGGGTGAGGCAAAGGGATGGAGGAAATAGGTAAGCTTTCTCTCAGGAGAGCTGTCAGGCCCAGACAGCCCTGGCTTCAACGGTCACCCTTAAACCTAATTAAACAGCCTACCCAAAGTCACACAGCCAGAGACTGGCCCCGGGTCTAGAGGCAGGAGGTTACTGAAGAGGCTGTTTTAGGCAGAAGTGGGAATGTCCTCGTACCTCCCACTTCCACCACACCCATGACCGAGAGCTTTCTCAGGTGGAGACCTATAATCTGGGAGAGGAAGGCAGAGCAGGAAGAGGCCCCTGGCCTATGTGGGTTTGGGGGTTCCAGGCCCCAGTAAAGCTGACACTACCTTTTAATTTCTGGAGGCACAAAGGTTCGCACCAGGCTTCTCGGGGACCTTCTTCCCTCCTCATCTCTCACCCCTACCCTGGGTGCTATTTGCGCCCTGTGCCTCTCTCTAGTCTTGGAAGGGTTTCTGTCTATTTTCTTATACATAAGCCTTGCTTTGACCTCAGAATGGGTACTTGAGTGCCATCTCTTCTGCATCTCTTAGGGACAGCTAGACCCTAGACAGAGTAGGCCTCTCCAACAGACAGGATATCAAAGCAGTGTTGTTCCAACTATCAGTCACTACCTGGCAGTGGGTCATGAAATCAACTTAGAGGATCATGGCCAGCACCTTGAAAACATGAAATACAAGAGAAGCTATCAGGGGGCGCCTAGGTGGCTCAGTCGGTTAAGTCCGACTTTTGGTTTCTTGGCTCAGGTCATGATTTCATGGACTGTGAGATGGAGCCCAGGAGATGGACTCCGTGCTCAGCAGGGAGTCTGCTTGAAGGGTCTCTCCTCTGTCCCCGCTCCCCACCCGGTACCCACACACGCATGCCCTGCCCTCCCTCTCTCTCTCTCTCCCTCGAATAACTAAGTCTTAAAAAAAAAAAAAAAAAAAAAAAAAAAAAAAAAAAAAGCTTGTACTCTTACAAAATATCAGAGTGCGTGTACATAGCTAGGGTAAACACTGTCCCACGAAACTTGTTTTAGTTATCTTAACAATGTAAAATGTGTTTCTTGCTGTGGATCTCCAAACTCCTGAACAAAAGAACACTGGTTACGACGCAGAGTCAAGACTCATACAGCAAATACAGAAGGCTGCCTTCTCTGTGGCAGGCAACGTGCTAGGTACAAGAGACACACTAATAAATAAAACATAATTCATTAGTCTCGATAATCTCAATCCATCTTCTGGTCGAGAAGCCGATAAGCAAACTGCCAGTTGCAGGGCAGAATGTTAAGTGCTTTAAGAGAGTATGTAGGAGGCTATAAAGCCCTGATTGAGACTGGGTATCTGGGAGTGCTTCCCAGAGGAGGTGACACAGACTTCTTAGCAAGAAAAGACAGTGACTGGGCTCTAGTATTTCCTCCATTCTATACATAGTTAAGGAACTACGGTAAAGGCTCAAGAGTTCTAGTCTTAAAAATTTAAAGACAAATTCTAGTCCTGCCTCTTCCTCGTAATAAGCTTGTGAGAGACCTTAGGTAAGTCAATTAACCTTTCCAGACCCTCTTTCCTCATTGACAAAATGGGCATAAAACTGCTCTGTCGGCCTCAAAGAAATGATTAAATGAGACAGAGAGTGTATGTGAAAGTACTTTGTAAACTACATATAGGGGAGGGACTGTCTCCATGGATGAGGAAACAGAAACCTAGAGACGGGGTGTCCTGCCCACCACTACAGAGCTGGGGGAGCAGGTGTCTCTCAATCCTCAGTTCTCCACTCCTGCCTGCACTCTTCCTCCTGCCATCCCAACCCAACTACCTTGCAAAGGGGCAGGGGGCAGGGCCCAAAAAGCCCCCCCCCCAGCTACTGAAGACTTACCTTTAAGAATCCTATTAGTTTAGTGCTCTTTTAATAATGAGGGGAGGTAAATATGTAAGAATGCCTCGCTGGGGCATGTGGCTCCATAAAAGAAGTGCCCCACTGAGTGTTCCACTCTTGATCTTGGCTCAGGTCATGATCTCAGGTCATGAGACTGAGCCCCTGCAAGAGGCTCCAAACTCACCATGAAGTCTGCTTGTCCCTCCCTCTGCTCCTCACCCCACTCATGTGCTGGCGTGCTCTCTCTCTCTCTCAAATAATCTTAAAAAAAAGAACTCCTCCCTTTCCCCTTCCGTTAATGAATTAAGATCTACCCAAATTCAGTTTTTAAAGTTACATAAGCATCATTCAGATCTTCTGTAACAGCTTTCATTTTGGAAAAACAGCATTTCCATTAATATGGTGTTATATAGGGCGCCTGGGTGGCTCAGTGGGTTAAAGCCTCTGCTTTCGGCTCAGGTCATGATCTCAGGGTCCTGGGATCGAGGCCCGCATCGGGCTCTCTGCTCAGCGGGGAGCCTGCTTCCTCCTCTCCCTGTCTCTCTCTGCCTCTCTGCCTACTTGTAATCTCTCTCTCTGTGTCAAATAAAATAAATAAAATCTTTAAAAAAAAATATGGTGTTATATAAAAAGGTTTTGTGTATGTGTGAGTAGGAACGGAAGAACCAGGCATGCATGAGCACTATTAAGACACACAGCCTGATACACATCACAACCTCACCTGTCCTCATGAAGGAGGGGCCATGGGGGGACAGGTATTTGATGGTGCCTGGAGATTTAAGATGTGACCTACTTGTCCTCCACCCCTCAGTGAGGCCTGGTGTAAGCTGGGCAATGGAAACTGCAGAGGGAAGGCCATCAGCTGCTGGCACTTGCCAGGGACCAGAGAAGTCCTGACCCCCTGGAAGACCCTACCTTGGTAGGTGAGTTCCATTAAATCGACTATTAGGGTTGGAAGTAGCTCAGAATTCTCCTGGTGCAGTCTCACTCTACATCACTCCTGCCAGCCTTCAACAGTTCCCTTCCTCCAAAGGCAGCCCATGTCACCTAGGGACAGATGTAGCTCACTGGAAAGGGCCTGATGTTGAGCTGAAACTTGCCTTTCTGGAATTCTCACCTCTTGGGAGCAAATGCGTNCTGTGTGTGTGTGTGTGTGTGTGTGTGTGTGTGTGTGTGTGTGTGTGTGTGTGTATCCGTCACCTAAAGCCTTTAGAGTACAGGAGCCGTAGCCATGGGAGGGTGTCTGCGGCCTAAGAGCAAAGAGGGAGGGAGTACTGAGTCCACAGAGCAAAAGCTCTTCCCTTAGAAACCTCTATCCATCTAATCTGAGGCTGAGACTATAGGGGAAGGGGGCGGAGAGGAGGTAAACCCTGAATGGGAATGAGTGAGTGGCTTTGAGCAAAGCCCTGCGACTCCTGTCTCATTTGAACGGTAGGTCAGACCGTCCCGACGTCAGTTCCAGTTCTGATATTCTCGGGTCTCGAGTCCGACCCCCACCCACATCCCTTTCGAGATTCAGTGGTTGTACTTTAATGTGAAACTGTGGGTCCACGATTCCAGGGCCAAGCAGGAAGTAAGAAAACTGCCCCAAACCCTCCCGACCTGGCCGGAGCTGGGTTAGGACTCGCGGCTTGCCCTGGTTACCCGAAGGGCGGAACCATTCCACCTTACCCGAACACAGACGCACAGACGTGAACATCAGCACCGAGTAGGGAAACGTGAGCGTTGGAGTGTCCTTTTAAGTAGTTGGGAAGGGGGTGTGGCCGAGGAGACTGGGAGGCCTCAGCCCGGCGAGGGGGGAGTGGCCCGGGGGCGTGGCCGTAGCGACTGGAATGTTGTTGGGTCCTCGCACCGCATAGTAAGGAGGGGCCACGCCCCTTTTCTCCGAGACGGCCAATCGGAGGGCCGGAGCGGTTTCAAGTCTCCCCCGCCAGCCTGCCCGCCCGCCACCCCACCCCCCTCGGGGATTCGCTTTTTCCGTAACAAAATAGCAAAGCTCCGGATGTTCCGTAGCCCCGGCGGCTCCCGGGTGGAAGGTCCTGGGGCCTAAGACGGTGCTCTGGAGAGGGAGGCGCTGGCGGGCGGTGGAGAGGCCGGGTCCGGAGCCGGGAGGCGCGCGGGGGTGGGCGCTGCAGACGCGGGTTGTTTATCCGGAGTACGGAGGGGAGGGGGGAGCCTGGAAACCGCCCCGTGTCCCATTTCCTCCTCTTGTTTTCGCTCCGGATTCTCCATGTTGGACCCAAACTGAGGAGCCCGGAGCTGCTGCCGGGGGATCGGGGCCGGGGGCACCCGGGGAGCCGTTGCCCGGGCCGCCTGCCCTCCGTATAGGCCGCCTCCCTTCCCGGTCCAGGGAGGAAACGAGAGCAGGGATGTGAACAGCTGTGGGAGTCTGAGTCTCCGGAGCCGGAGCGGGCCCCCGCCCAGGCCCCCCAGCCCAGCCCAGCCTGCGCGCCTGCCGGTCCTCCCGCCCAGCCAGCCCGGGCCCGCGGGATTGTTAGATGGAACACGGCTCCATCATCACCCAGGCGCGGAGGGAAGACGCCCTGGTGCTCACCAAGCAAGGTAGGGGCAGCAACTTCCCAAAACTTTGCGTCGCCCCCGGCCGGGTGGGGGGCTAGCACAGCCCGGAACCCGAGTCCGGGTCCCTGACCTCCCGGGGATCAGAGCAGGCGATTCCGGCCCGACTCGCAGTTCCATCCGCCCCCGCGTCTCTGTCCGCACTCAGACCCCCGTTGGGGCTGCGCGGGGCCCGGGCTCCTGGCGCCCGAGGGGGAGGGGCGTCATCGCGCAGCTGTCACCCCGTCCTGCACCCCCTCCCCCCGTACGGAGAGACTGAGGAGTAGCGCTCGAAGCGCGAGTCACCCGCGTCGGTCCCCCTCCTGAGTTGGGAGGTGGGGTCGTCACTTTCCCACACGGCGGCGCGCAGCCGCCCCAGGGCCGCGGGGAGAGGGGTGGGGAGGACGGAGGGGTCCCGAGCTGGAATGGAGCCGGAACTGGAATCCAGCACTTCCCAGCGCCCCCCTCAAGCCCGAGGTCGCTCAGGCGGCGGGCGGTGACGGCGTCCTGCGCGACTTGGGACCAAGTTCACCGCCTGGAGGCGGGGGCGGCCGCGGTGGGGGAGGGGCCGAGCCTGCGGGACCCGACTGGCCCGCCCGCGGCCCTGCGCTGGGCCCCGGACCTCGGCGGCTCGGCGCTCCGGCCCGGCTGCCTCCTGCCGCGTTCGCTGAGCCTCCGAGCCCGACCCCGAGGCCCGGCCGGAGCCCCTCCCTGCCCCGGTGCGCTTCCCCGGGGCCGCGGCTGCACACACACAGCCGCGTTTGTTTAGCCCGGGAGCGGTGTCCCTGGTTACATAATTCGCCGGATGGCATCAGACCCGGCGTGTTTCTGAGTCGCGCAGCGAAAAAGTGCGAGTTCTCCGTGGGCAACAGCTCGCGGCCCCCGCCTTCCTGAGGGTCAGGTGGAGACGCTAGGGGGTCGCGGACCCTTCCTGGGGTGGTTTTGGGGACGGGAGCGGGGTGAGGCCGAGGCCTCTGCCGAGGGCGGGGAAAGGTCGCGGCCAGAGGGTGGATTCTCTCTTAGTGTGGTCACTCGAAGCCCCAGAACTCTTTTTTCCCCCATCCCCCCGCTCCTCCTCGAGCCTTGAGAAATGTGTTTAAAATAGCGGACGGAATTTCCTCGGAGAGTAGGGACTAGCGTCGGGGTTTTTGTTATGTTTTTGTTTGTTTGGTTTGGTTTTGGGTTTTGGGGTTTTTTTCCTGGAGAACTTCCCCGGACTGGGCCACCTGGCCCTGCAACTGGGGAGAGCACGCTCTTCCTACCAAATCTGGAGCGTTCCTGCCCTTCCCTCGACCACCCAGAATAGGACATGCAGGGCCAGTACTGCACTAGAACATACTGAGGCCTAGACCCCGGTGGGGGGCCAGCTGCGGGTCCTCAGTGTGCCCACATTTCCCTATTTGGAAACATTAGTCAGCAGGTCACTTATTCCTGGGGTTCACAGTCCCTAGTAGCTCCCCCAACTTGCCTAGGGGCCAGCTGAGCTGCTGGTGTCAGCCTTTCCCTAATTCCTGGAGTGGAATGGGGTGGAGGGGCAGCGGAGGCTTCCTGCATTGAGGGTCCTTCCTTAAATAAGCCTGCCCTGAGGAGGGAGAGAACTTTGCCTGATCCGGGTCCCAAGCCTCCAAAAGCCCCTGCTCTCTGTGCCCTGTGCTCCTGGCTGCATCACTCACAAAGCTGTGTGACCCCAGGGGCCGCTTCCCCTCTAATGGCTGCCCAGCTCTGCTGAGGCCTGAAGAGGGGAGGCTTTCTGTGTTGAGAACTTCACTCCTGCATGTTCCCAATCTCATCCCAGGAAAGGACTCCAGGAAGTAGCTAGAAGTGATGAAGAGATTTGGGTGTGGAAGGATTTCAGAGGGGTCCCTGTTAATGACAAGTGGGAAGAACCATCCTGTGCTTCTCTGCTCTGGTCCTGCTCTTGCAGCCGCTCTGGAGGGTGCCCCTTCCTGGCAAGGGAGTCACACCAGGAGTGAGAGGCAGCAGGACTGCTGAAGGGGCAGCTTACATATCAGAGTTGCAGGTTTCAGCCACTAGGGCCAGTGGCGGGGAACAGAAGAGATGACAGCAGGAAGCAGAGCAGCTGGCTTCTTGACAGTGTTCAGTTGCTGATGTTGGTTGGATTTTCTTGGAGTTACGCTTTTTGTTTTCTTTTCTATGTGTGGTTTGTCCTTCAGACTTATCCCTGGAGGAAGCTGAATTCTCAAGCCAGCAGCCATGGCGCTCGCTTGCGCGCGCTCTCTCTCTCTCTCCATGTAATTTGACTGCATTCCGGAGAAGACATACTATTTTCCTGGGCTGCTTGGGCACCCAGCAACCAGCAAGCCAACTTTCTGAGTCTCTCATTATTTACAAATCCTGCATCCTTTCTTTTTTTTCTTTTAAGCGGGGGTGGGGAGTAGATGTTTTAATGATCTCCTTTAGGAGTTCCTTGCTGCCCCCCCCCCACCTCCCCAGCAGCCCATCTCTCTGCCCTGCCTCCCTCTGGAAAAAGGAGAAGGGGTGTGATACAGTTTATTAATAAGTCAGTTTCTAGAAAAAAAAATTGCTCCCAGCTTGGGTGGCTTTTTAGTGAAGTTGTTTGCCATTTCGGGGTTGTTGGGTTTTTTTGGTTTTGTTTTGGTGTTTTTGTGTGTGTGTTTTTGTTTTTCCTTTTTAGTATTCAGTTCTTGGAGCTTTAAGGGTGGTTGGGTGTGTTGATGATTCAAAAGTAATTACAGTAAGGGAAGTAGAACAAAGTTACTGAAAGCATTGATAATAAAAGGACCAAAATTGGATCATCTTCCCAGACAGATGGGTGAAATGGCTCCCTGGTACAGCAAGGACAGGGTTGTGTGTAACATCAAAAGTAGAAAAGAAAAGTTGACATCACTTTGGCCAGAGAATGGCCAGTTATTACAGCCCCATACGAGGGTGTAGGCCCACTGCTGGGAGGTTGTGCCATGGGCTTTGGAGAGCCGAGAAAACCGGGATCAAACCTGTAACCTCCCCCTGTGAGGTGAGAGGATGGAGGCAGCCTCATGCCGAGCTCGTTGTGACCCTCGGGTCCTGTGGGGGACCTTTTTCGTTTTCCAGGAGACCTAGTGACCCTCTCAGGGACAGATGATGTTGCGGAGTCATCTTCTCACCTGTGAGACTCCGCAGGTGCCAGTAGCTGACTATCCGTAAGACTGAGGACCACGGTGAGGTTTTCCTGGCTCTCGTTTTCTGCCCGTAAGGGAGAAATTCTGCCTTATTTTCTCGTGGAAAAGCTCAAACACCTTTCACCGTAGTTGTTGGAAGGCCCTGCCTTAGAACGAGTGTTGTTGGGGCTTTCTTCCTTAGTTGGCTCTTTGTGGGCCCGCGGTGCATGAGGATAGCCCGCTCCTCCTGCCCTCGCTCCTCTCCCCTTCCTGCCCCAGCTCAGTCTTGGCCTCTTTGTGGCTCTGGGGCTCCCCCCAAGTCTCCTTTGGAGTTTCTCCTCCCCCTTGGAACGGAGGAGGGGCCTGTGTGGTGACTTCCCTCTGGAGGCCCACAGGAGAGTGCTTCTAACTGAGCACCAAAGTGGGTTTCTACACCCACCCCCACCCCGGGCCGGTACCTGGAGCTTCTGCCCTGCTGCCCTGCCCTTGACCTGCAGGGCTTCCAGCGGAGCAGGACTTTGGAAGGGCGGGGGGGAAAAGCCCCTCGGAGCTGGCACAGGGGCTGGTGTTCTTTCTCCTCCCTTCTCAGCTGTCGAGGTCTTACAGAGGCAGGCAGTGGAGAGGCCGTTTCATCCTCCGTGGGGACATCCACATCCGTTATGGTCATGGGCTTTGTCAAAATGGTGACTACTGTCAAAGCCCCACCTCTAGCCAGGGTGCCTTGCTGCCTTTCTGTGGAGAATTAAATCACAGCAGTGGACAGGGAGGGAAAGGAAAGACAGCATGTAAATGCATACCTACATTCGTGTGTACAGATAGATGTGTATCCCTTCCTCTTCCTCCTGGGCCTCCTTCCTGCCAGCTTTTGGGTAATTTAAGCTAGTGTCTTTTATTCCCATCTTGGGAAGTTTGGTGTTTGATTGGGTGAAATGGGAAGGGGTGGAGGGCCGGGCCGGGCAGCAGTTGAAGTGTTCATTGTTACTTCAAAGAACTGTTCCCGGAGCAAAGTTAGTTGCTTCAGGCCTGGGTGCACATCGCTACTTTTCCTATTCACAGTGAGACTTGACAAATCATGTTAGTGTTTGGAGTGACTTCTCTGTAAAGTAGGACTATTGATATTTACACTTCCGTAATGCCTCATACTTAGGAGGTGATTGAGAGATGTTAATGCCCTTCGTTTTTACACAGCTAGACCACGCTCTGTTAGTTCCTCCTCCTTTCCCTGAAGGACACCGTACAGACAGCACAGGGTCATGTGGATTTTATTGTTAAAGACAGGTGGCTGGGGGTCAGAGGGGACACTGATGTGGGGGCTTGGGCCTTCTGGAAGGATCAACTTCTGAGGCTGGCAAACAGCCTTGCTGCACAGACCCCTTCTTTGTGCCCGTGTGACTTGGGATGGGATTTTATCTACACTAAATTCGAGCAGCGTGCGCCTTGGGGCATTTGCCGCTCTGCCTAGCGCCTGGGCATCTAGGGGTGGGCGGAGGCCAGGGGGCCGTGTACCTCCTGGGAAAAGTCTCTGAAGTCTAAACCTTCTAAGCAGTTGCTCGGCCTCTCAGAAATGGATATAATGAACACTTGAGACAACTATGTGCTGCGTTCTCGCCCTGGCTGCTTTGAGAGTTAATGGACCCAGTGAGATTCACATTTCTTTTAGGGAATTCTAGTAACAAGGAGACAAATAAAAAACTGGAGTTTTGAAGAGAAATAGATGTTCTTAAGCTGTGTCTTTCAGCTGTGGTTTTGGGGTACAACACTGAGAAATTTCGTCCTGTGTCAGGCCAGCCTGCTTGCAAAGCACAGAATTAACTCACTTGTTTTGGGGTCACGGGACTGGGCGTGGACCTGACATGATCCCCTCCCTCTTCTGAAATGGAGGCATGGTTTCCAACTGGGATATAGATGAGCTCATTAACATGTAACTCTTATGAAGGAACCGGTAGAAATCAAAGTGGAGAAATTGACTTAGAACTGAAAGGCTCTCTGGACCAGAGGCCACCTAGAACAGGGTTTCTTTGTCTAGCAAAGCGCCCAGCCCTTTTAGGTCCGTGTGCCTGCATCAGGGCTGTTGTTACAGAATGGGTATTCCCGGAGCAGCTAGTCTCCCTCTAGGCAGGAGCTGTGTATGTCCTGTTTTATGGGTCAGCTCTTCCAGGCGTTACCCTTGAACCTGATCTTTGAGTAGACCTCCTGACATTTCCTCTCCCTTTCCAGGTGCTCCTGATCCTCCCCCCTGCCCCCTAAAAATCAGACTTTGCTCTTACTCTCATTTTATTCTATACCTTTTTTTTTTTTAATCTCTTGACGTGTGAATAGCTTTTTACATCCTGTAGAATTTGCTCTTCCCCACGTGCACTATTGTCAAGGAACAAGTGTGGCCCCATTCCCAGTAAGAGCCAAGCAGATTCACGGGAAGGCCCAAATCGCCTAACACAGGTTTGTGGAAGTGCCTTCCCAGTGTGGAAGATCCCAGCTCTTCTGTTTTCGAAGCAGAATGGGGCTGGGACCCCTCCTTCACAGGAACAGGGGCCTGTAAGAAGAGACACTTGGGTCTTTTGATTCAGCGATAAAGAGAGCAAGTATTCCTAGAAAGGAAAAGCAGACCCTCGGGTACAAGTCCTCCAGGACAGGTAGAAACATGGAGCCAGTAAGATATGGTGGGGAAAGGTATCCAGGGGACACTGGCTGAATCATTCTCCAGTCCTGGAAGGGTTAGTCAAGGACCACTGGCAACCTTTAGGCATTGGCCCTCAGCCAGGGACACACATCAGGATCTCCTGTGACACTTACTAAAAATATAGACTCCACCTGGGTCCCGCCAAATCAGAGCATGAGCAGGTGGGCCGGGCATGCATGTGTTCCAAATGCTCCCTATGATTCTGACAAGTGTCCCTGGAGAAGAGCCAGGTAAACACGGCAGTGGCCCCAACTGCCTGCTTAGCCCTGAGCAGAAAGAGTCCCCTGGAGGGATCCAGTTTTGCTGTTTGTTAAAGATTCTGTGGCTCCTAAAGGGGAGTCCTAAAGTTTTCTGAATGTCAACGGTCAGAGTAATGATTCTCACCCAGTAATGATCACAGACTATTTATAGAGCACTTTACCATGGGCCAGGTACCGTTCTTAGCGTTTTGTATCTAGTATCTCACTTAATTCTCACATTGACCTGTGAGATAGGAATTAAGCTATACTTCACAAATGAGCAAAACCTCAGCTAAATGCCAAAGCACCTTGTCCAAGGCCATGTGGCTGGTTAGTGTCAACCAGGACTCAGACTCCAGAGTCAGGTCCTAACCATGACCTGCATGGCCTCTCATTTGTACTGTGCATCCCCACTTTTTAAAGTAATCTGAAGCCACCTTGTAAGGGACCCTGTAGTGTAGACCTTTTCCCATTGACCTGTGAGGAAATTGAGCCTCAGAGAGGTTGTACCTTAGGTGAGACCACAGAGCTGTTGGAGAGACTGAAGTGGGGGAGGAGCTGGGTTTCTTGACTTCTGTCTCAGTGCTTTCTCAAACGGACACACCTATACTGGTTGGCTGATCCCTGGTGAAGCTGAGAGGTGTGGCTGGAGCCGGTGAGTTTCCCTGAAGGTAGGACAGACTCTCTGGACAACTCCTTCCAGTCCTTCTGCAGAGGCCAGCCACTGGAGGAAGAAGGAGCTGGTTGGCCAGCTTCAGTGAGAGAGAGAGAGAGAGAGTGTGTGTGTGTGTGTTTGTGTGTGTGTGACAGAGATGCACTGTGATCGGTTTTGTGGAGTCCCAGAAGAGGCCATTCCCAGGCTTGGCCCTGCCATTACCTCTGTGTGACCTCTGGAATGAAAAGAAATCTCTGTGGTTTCCTCCAGTGGGAAATTTTGAGATTGAGACTGAGATTAGGTTATGACAGTACCTTGTACTTAATGACTAGCAGTTGATAAAGCCAGGACATACCCTGAGTTCCTTACAATTCTTACAGCTCTATGGAATAGGTTATGTTAGCCTTTCCATTTTACAGATGAAGAGACTGAGACCCAAGGCCACACGCCTTGCATGTGGCAGAGCCAGATTTAAACCCAAGTCCATGGCACTTTGTGTAACCACTATATTGTTCACTGGTTGGAGGAGAGGTGGTTGAGGGTTCCACCTTCGGCATCTCACTCATGCATATGTCCCCAAAAGCAGGCTTACAGAGCTGGAGGGTAAAGAGGCACTGGATTCTTCGTGGCTTTCCACCAAATTAGCCATTCTGGGAGTCAGCCGGAGAGCCAAAGTAAGGGCAAAAACAGCCACCCAGAAGGTGTTTGTGTCTTGCCAGCAGGTTTCCCTTAGCCTCCCAGCCTCCCACAGGGGCCTGCTCAGCACCTCCTCCTCGGGAGAGGGGGGCTCCAGGTGGGCAGGTGTGGTTTCCAGTCCCCCATAAGAACCACTCTGCCCTCGCTGGCGTACGTGGGGCAAGGCCTCTGGCAGAGGCAGGGACAAGATCCAGCCCTTCGGGTTCTCCCGGATGGTGTCTCTGGTCTGTCTCAGCTGCCACTGTGAGCCATCGATCACTTCCTAACATCCACTGAGAGCCCTCTGGCGTGGGGCTGGGGGCCGAGCCTGCTGCTACCACTTGTGTGAGGAAACGGCCCCTCCATCTCTACCTAGTCCAGGACCTGTTGCTCCGTCTGGGAACCCTACCCCCACCCCAGCATGTTTTTGAAGTATGATTTTGGGTTGTTTTTTTTGTTTGTTTGTTTGTTTAAGATTTATTTATTTATTTATTTGAGAGGGAGAGACAGAGCATGAGCAGAGGGAGAGGATCTCAAGCCGACTCCATGCTGATCACGGGGCCGACGGGGGGCTTGATCTCAGGACCATGAGATCATTACCTGAGCTGGAACCAAGAGTCTGTCACTTAACTGACTGCACCACCCAGGTGGCCTGAAGCAGGATTTTAAAGTATGTTAGAGTGACCTAAGAGGGTGTTTTGGCAATAACTTGTATAAAGGCTGGTGGAGAGAGTATCTTGATCATGTTTTAGAAGTTGCCAGGAATCCCCTGCTCCCAAAGCAGTCCTTCTTGAGGGCACATCCTGAGATTGAAGCCCTGTGTTGGGATCAGGGACCAGATTGCTGAGGGGGCAGGGAAAGGGCAGGAGGCAGGTAGCTAGTGACCTGTAACCCTACCCCCACCCTTCAGTCAGTATTTAGGACCCAGGACTGAGAAAAGGCCTCCTGTCTTAGAAGAAAGGGAGATGCAAGGAGCCCTCCTGCCCAGAGGAGGACTGTCAGGAGACCCTGCACAGGTAAAACCGCCTGGATGCTGGCTGCAGGGAACGTCCCAGTATAGGACGTGCTGGTGTAAGCTAAACAGCATGGCTAAAACTACTTTTAAAAGTCTGCACTGTCAGATTCACAGCTGCTTTTTAGGAATTTTGGGAGCTGATGCTGAGTGAGTGAGGCCCTGTCTGCCTTGTCACCTGAAGAGAACAGTGTCAGCAGTTGGGCATTGTGGGAGCTGGTAGACCCTCCCCATTGTTTCCAGCCTATTCTGTGTGGGGGAAGTCTAGGTATCTCTCAGCCTCTTGTTCCCCTGCTGACTCACCTGCTGGTCCAAGGAGCCCTTCCGTCCACCTGGCACTTCAGGGCCTATCCTTAGCCAAGGCCCAGATGCCCCTTGCTGTGGACCTGGGAGGACTCCTCTCGGTGGGGAGCCCCAACCAGACGTGTCTTGGCTGCAGGGCCCAGGCAGCTGGCCAAGAAGGGCCGGAAATGCTCCAAATACTCTCCTTCCTCCAGTAGCTAAGGGGAGGGAGGCCCCTCAGAGAGGCCATTTTATAGTGATAGCCAGACTAAATCCTTTGCTATGGGGGGATGGGAAATGGTGGGGAAGGAAGTACTTCTGAGGGAACCAAGAAAGCATCCTTCTACGTGAATGGGCTTGTTAAAACCCGATTGCCTGAGAGCTTGCCTTCTGCTGGCTCCCAGGCGGATGTGTGAGGAGTTCCTTTGCTGGGACACGAAGCTGTGTTGTTGGCAACAGTGTTATCTGAACCTGACCTTCAGAAGAAGGTTAAAAATAGTGTTGTCCTGGCAAAGCCAGTCTCCGTGTGTGTGTGTGTGTGTGTGTGCGCGCGCGCGCGCTCCGCAGGCCGGTACACGCATGAGCTTCTGAGCGGTGGAAGCAAATAGCGTCCTCATCTGGTGCTTCTTGGGGCAGCAGTGGTAGACAGAAGGGGGGAGGGCACTGTTGGTCTCAAGTGGAACAGCTTCACCTGCTTTGCTGTTACTTGCAGAATATCGGCCAGGGTGTTTGCAAGCTGGAGAACAACTTTCCTAGTGCGTTTGGAAGTAGGTATAGGGGTAGTTTTGACTTTCTGAAACCTGCTCATGATCAGAGTTCCTTTGGCACCTTCCTCACATCTCAAGGGAAGATGGGCTCCTGATCTCCTGTTGCGGGCCTCCTTCAGTGAGGTCCGGTGTTGCTAACTGGTGGTCATCATCGCCCCTTAGATAATTCAGACGAGCACAGCACTGAGCCTTAGAGTTTGCACAGCACATTACCGTGCAAGCAGCAAATTTTGTTTCTCCCTCCATTCAGGAGTGAGGTCTTGGTGTTGTCCCAAGTCATGGATGAGGAGACCAAGGCTCCAAGAGGCTGTGTGTCACAGTCAGTCATTGGCAGAGTCTGGTCCCCAGCCCAGGTGGTCCTCAGAGCAGGGGGTACATCCTGCGTCCCACCTCCTCTTCACCCCCTGTCTTGATAGGAAGGCTTGCAGTAGTGAACTAGTGGTGTGGTCCGGGTTCCTTGTTCTCAACCTCCTGCTCACTTTCTCCTTAAGCCAGAGTTCCTGTCGTTAAGTCTGTGCTGGTGCTCTCTGACACTCGGCCCCACACCAGATGTTTGGAGCAGAGAGAGCAGGTGCACCTCCGCAGCTGGCCAGGCGAGGAGGAGGGGGCACCCAGAAAGCCCGGGGAGCAGGGGGAATGCAGGAGAGAGAGCAGCTGGTTATGGGGCCGCATGGCACCCATTGGAATTCTGTCCTCCCTGGTTGGGAAACCATGTGCAGCGATATCCCCAAGGGCCTATAAATCCTCTTGTGCCTGGTGTTCCTGTCCTGGGAGAGGGGCCAGTGCTCCTTGCCACCCTACACAGAGGGGTTGGGGTGGCCTGCACCTGGCTGTCAGGGGCACAGTACCGAGTGCTGGCTGAAAGGAGCCCTTTGAAAGGCTCTTTGACACAGGTTTCAGATCCCACTCTGATGAGTGTGCCCCCTCACCCTTAAACCCACTGAACAAAGCAGGTCTTGGGCCAAAGCTCCTGTCTCCAGCCCCTACCCTTCCCCCTCCCCCTCCCCCATTGTCCTCTTGATTTCCCAGAGGTATCTGTCAGTCAGAGCATGTGCAGGGCTGGGATGGGGGTGAAGCAAGCCGTGGAGTGGAATCCCAGAGCCTTGTACTGTTCACCTCTTGCACCTTTCATGGTCTGCCCAAGAGGGCAGCTCAGAAGGGGACTGGGCCCCAAACTAATCCTTTACCATCCTAGCCTAGAGAGGAGTAGAACAAACATTCTAAGAGACTGAGAGGGCCCCACCACCTCCCTGCTGTTGTAGGAATAAATATACGTGGTTCCCCTGAGGCCGTCAGGGTGGGGAGTGGGTAGGAGCTCTGGCTCTGGGTTAAGGCAGATCTAGGTTCAAATCCTGCCTCTCCTGTCCTCCTACCTGTGTGACCTCAAGTGGTGTGACCTTTCCACTTCCGTTTCCCTTTTGAAAAATGGGAACTCATGCCTACAGCTGGGTCTGTACTGAGGATTAAATGAGGTAATGGTGTCAAGTGTTCTAACCCAGGGCTGGCACAGCATTGGTTCCCAGTAAACATGACTGAGGCCCACAAAGACCAAGTGGCTTCCCACAGGTGCTCAGCTCCTTCAGTGCCCACCTTCCTGTCATTATATAAGGGATGCTTTTTGGTTTCTGCCTCTTCTGGGCTGTTGCACACCAGTGAAGGCTTCCACAGGCCCTGGCTCTGGACACGTGACAGGGCCCTGGAGTTCTCGGAGTCATTCACTCAGCCAGTCTCAGTAACTGAGCACCTGCTCTACCCAGGGCCAGAGGCTGGGGAATGTACTCAGCCAAGGCTGTTGCAGGCCCAGTCAGGAGGCAGCCATGTTGAGGGGAGGCTGAAGAGGCTGTGATAGATTCTGAGAGGCAGTGTTCGTAAGTGTTCATAAGTGTCAGGAGGACAAACAGCCTGGAGAAGGATTGAGGGCAGTGGGGCCCCAGCAGAGGGACATGTGGGGTATTGACCTTGCTGCCGTGGGCCTGGGGTACCCTCCCCAGGCGCCACAGCTCTGCTCTGCTCAGAGCTCGTGCCCCCAGGGTCAAGGCATTTTTGGTCTCTGAGGCCCGGGGGCTGCCTGGTTACATTGTGTTTTTGAGAAGACCTTCATCCCCTGCTGAGTCCCAACCAAGCTGAGGAGCCCCTACCCCCACCCCGCCAAGCTCTGTGTCTAAGGCTGAAGTGCGTCTGCCTGTCGGGCCTCCCGCAGTGGGCACCAGCGAGGCCTCTCTGTGGCCCCAGCCAGCTGCCCCTTTCTCCCCCCTGCCTCTCAGGATTACTTAGCCTTCACAGCGTCTGTCACTAAGATGCCGAGTGCGTTCTTGACGGCCTCTCTTCAGGAAAGGTCCTGGCTGTGTGGCCTTTTAAGAAAGGCTCCAGGCCCGGGTTAAGCCTCTGATTGTAGTTCTGCGTGAAGAAACCATAAACCAAAGGAAAAGTGATGGTTCAGCTTTGGTCTTGGAGCTTTGTGTCAGCGTCTGCTTGCGTCCCCAGGCTTGGAATTGAATGTGGGCCATACAGGCAGGTGGAGAAGCTGCCCTTTGCCTCTGATTGCTGCATAGATTATTAAGAGTCAGGAAAAGTCCAAGGAGCCTCTCTCTTCCTACTCTTTAGGTGCTCCGCTCTGAGGTGTGTCTCTTTAATACAGGGGCCTTGCCAGGGCGTGAGGGAGCCCCGGTGCCTCTTCTTCATTTATGACAAAAGCCCCAGTCCCTGGAAATCGTGGTTCTTCCACCAGGGCCAAGAGCTCAAGAGTGATACCGGGCTTTGTCGGCTAACTGCGAGGGAGGCGTGGTCACTTACTGAAAGGGTTCTGATGGTCATCCCAGTGTCAGGGGGTCTGGCCTCACCCGGGGAGGGAGAGAGCTCCGAAGCACAGGGATGCCAGCCTGCACCTGCAGGAAGCCCTCTGCGGCTGTTGAGTCAGAGCTGAGTGGGCTGGCCTGGGCGGTGCTGCCTGCCGCTCGGCGGCCATTTCCTCACCCTTGGTCATGGCCACTAGCGTTTGGTTTTCTCTCCTCCACTCCACGGGTGCAGGCAGCCCGCACCTGGCTATTAAATAACCCTCTCCCCACCTCTTTGCAAGGGCATCTGTGCTCTGAGGACTGAGCCCTGCCTTGCTTCTGGGTGGGTCCCACCACATTGTCTCCTCCCCTTCCCTTCCTAAAGGGAACCACTCAAGGAAAGTAGTCCTTGGTGCCACATTCTGTTTGCCTTTTTAACGCCCCCCCTCCCCAAGACAGGTGTTTCCAGATTTATTTTCTATTTCCTGCACTGTTAGCCCCTGTTGTGAGGTGAAGTGGGCGGGTTTAAGCCTCAGGGCCCTCCGGCCCAGTTGGAGACCTGTGGCTGGGGACCATTCCGGCCGCAGTTGCACGGCGCCACCTCCTGGCCATGGTCCCCATCGCTTCTCCCTATGCTTGCTCAACACTTGCCAATTTCTGTACTGTAAAAGCGAAAGGCATTGAAAGATACTCTGAAGTCCATTTCTGATTGATCCTGTAATGGCCATAGCTGTTTGTATCAGCTTGGCTTTTCTGGGGCTGCCTTGCCAGGCCTCCTATTCAAATGGCTTTGTATTTCCAAAATCTGAATTACACAGTAGAAGCCAGGCCATAGAACCCAATGCCAGGTGTGTTTCCCAAGGGGTTGGCGTGCCTGTGGTATACGGGTCAGGCCTCATGCCTGTGAGGGGAGAGAGAAGGAAGGACAGCGTCCAGGGGAGTGGAGGGAGGGTAGAGCTTCTTCCTTGGGGCTGCAGCTGTCTGTTTTCTCATCTGTTGGCCCCAGCCTGGGCTCAGTTCTGCTGCTGCTGACCCAGCATCTGGGAACGCTGACCCCGAACAGAACCGCAGCTCCACTAACTTAAAGGGGCCTAGGGGTCTCCCTTGTCTGGAACAGCTAGTTCTTCTGCAAACAAGAGAACCAACTAGGGCTGGTCGGGGGGGGGGGGTTGGCCTTGGTAACTTTTACTGTTGGAACCTTCAGCGTGCTACCACAGTGGTGGGACCCCTAGATTCTGTACCTGGCCCCATCTTTGAGTGCCTCTCGCCTGCCGTGAAAGGAAGACCAACTTCTCGGCATCTCATTTCCCAGACCAGAGAGTGGTGATTCCTGCTGTTTCGGCTCTAGAGAGTTGTTGGACTGAAGCTGTCTTCACCGTGGACTGTATTCGGTGATCGGCCAAGCACGTGCTGTGGGCCCTGGTGGGGCTTACAGCTTGGACGGAGATGGGCACAGGGCACCTGTGGCCAGAGTGGTGGTGTAGCTAATACCTCATCATTCCCTCTGCTCTAGGCCTGGTCTCCAAGTCCTCTCCTAAGAAACCTCGTGGACGGAACATCTTCAAGGCCTTTTTCTGCTGTTTTCGCGCCCAGCATGTTGGCCAGTCAAGCTCCTCCACTGAGCTCTCCGCGTACAAGGAAGAAGCTAACACCATTGCTAAGGTAGCTGGAGGAGGGTGGTGTGGCACCAGCAAGGAGGGGGCTGCTGGTAGGGGCCCCTGCAGCTGTGGCGTGTGGGCAAGGTAATCTGCCCTGAAGTCTCAGAGATCTCGGAGAGACCTCAGAGGCCCCCCTCTCTGTCCTTCCCAGGTGGGCCATCTCCTTTCTCTTGGCTTCCATTATGATATGGGCCATGTGGCTCTCTCTGTAGTTTCTGAGGGCCCCTGCGGTCCAGACCCTTCCAGGTTCCAGGAACTGTGCGAGGTGCTTGGGGTATACTGTCTCATGTGATTCGGATAGCAGCCCTGCAGGGACGTTCACAGAATAGTCCCACTTACACACCTAGAAACTGAGATCCAAAGGGTCTGTGTAGCCCCCAAAAAGTTAACTGCTAATAAATAAGAGTTGGAGCACCAAGCTCTGTGGCTCTAATGGCTGTGTTTGTTGTTGGTCATGTAATATACAAAGCTTGTCTTCCAAGTTACTCGACTCCCCCAGAAGCAAGGAATTGAAATTCTGCCACAGTCTCGATATTCTCTTCCAGCTCTCTCACCTGTCTGGTGGGGGGGGGGTGATATTAGGAAATGTGTGGGTGTCTTTGAGCCTCACAACAAGCAGGAGCAGAAGGTGTGTCTGGCATTTCTAGGGTGGGGACAGCCCAGACCAAAACCCCATCTGCCCCCAATGCCGTTGGTTACTTCTTTCGGAAACACCAAGGTCTAGCTATCCTTTTTCTCTCTCAAAACCAGGCTGAAGACGTGTGTATTAGCCAGTAGGGGGAAATCGGTAAATAAAGTGCAATATGACAGTATTACTTAGCAATTGATTTTTACGAAGTTCACGATAACACGGAAAAGTATTGAGCTGCAACATTAAGTTGAAGAGCAGAATGTGAAATTACACATTATGGGGGGAAAAGCTGCTAAAACAGCCTTGAAGGAAATACACTAAAATGCCAACATAAGATTTTTATTTTTTTTCAGGGTTTCTATTAAGAACATTTATCATTTTCTATAACCCTAACATTTTTATTATTAGCAAAAGGCCGGGGAAGCCATCTGACCTCTCTGTACTCCACTTCCCCTCACTTCTAGGACACACGGTGTGGGTTCACAGTGGCATACGTGATGTTTTACAGGGGCTCAGCTCCCGTTCTCCCAACTGTGTGCGCCCCCCCCCCCAACCACCCACCAAAAGGGTGTCTAGAAAACACACCACAGTAAGGAGTTCCGATTCGGGTTCTGCCTCTGATTCCGTGTCCCGGCATCAGCCACTGGAGTTCCCTGTTCCTCATTTGTCCAGCAGAGAGGCAATGGCAACTGAGAACAGAGACACTGCCTTCTCCATCCTGCATCAAACCTGATGTCGAAAGGCAGCTCCGCCCTTTCCCCTTTCCTGTCCAGCTCTTAGGAAAAGTCACTTTTGGGGCACCTGGCTGGCTCAGTCAGTAGAGCATGAGATTCTTGATCTCAGGGTCATGAGTTCAAGCCCCACACTGGGCATAGAGCTTACTTTAAAAAAAAAAGTCACCATTTTGTGTCAGAACCTTCCAGGGGGCTGGGGTTTTGCAGAGAAAATGACCCTCCGGGCGTGAGGCAGAGGCAGTGGGCTTGAGCTGGGATGGCGTTGGCTGGTGGTGGGCACTGACTGCCTCCTTTTCCCCCACAGTCGGATCTGCTCCACTGTCTCCAGTACCAGTTTTATCAGGTAGGTGAATCGGACGGGGTACATGTTCAGAGGCCCCAGACCTGTGATCACATCGGGTGGTGCCCTCATTCCTCAGTGCCTGGCTGGCGCCACGTTGGGAAGCCGTTTGTTCCAGAGATTGCTGAGGGCCCACTCGGTGCAAGGCGTTAGGTTTTGGAGGGATAGCTGACCTCCATCCCACACCAGCCCTGGCCTGCATCTCAATGTCCAGATCATTTCATAGTCCAGTGGGAGGCCGGAGCTGAGGAACCGACTCTCTTTCTCTACCTCTTGGCCTTCAAAGGGCGCCTCTTCTGGGTTGAAGTTGGGGGTCTTATGGGTCTTGCAATGACCCCGGTCCTTCCCAGAGTTCTGCTGAGAACACGTGGGCTTTCTTGGTGGCACACCTCAGCAGTCTGGCTCTGGTTTCAGATCCCGGGGACCTGTCTGCTCCCGGAGGTGACAGAGGAAGATCAAGGAAGGATCTGCGTGGTCATTGACTTGGATGAAACCCTTGTGCATAGCTCCTTTAAGGTAGTTCCACATCTGGAGTTCTTCCTACCCGCATCTCAAGCTGTCTTATGTGCCTGAGTGCAGGTGCTGGGGGCAGCCTAAAGCTGATGGCGGCGGGGGGCCTCTGGCATTTTGGCCACGCCGGCATCACAGGTGCTCGGAGGCCACACTGAACAATGTGGAGTAGGAATCGCTGCTCCCCCCAGTCACTGCCCACAGTCTTCGTCCGCCCCTTGTCACATAGCCTAGAGAGCCGCCAGGGCTCTAGACAGGACAGACCTGTGAGAGGGTTGGAGTCAACCCTGGACCTTGCCTCCCTCTATTCTGTCAGGTTGTCTGTTAACTCGGGAAGGCACTGAAGCTGTCTCAGCTCAGGTAGAGTTGGGGGTGGCGGTAAGTAGGGAAGACTAGGAGGGGCTGTCGTTCCCCTTAATGGGGTAGTGGGAACAGCTTCCGGGAGTCTCTTGGCTCCGTTCCTCCCCAGCTCTCCAGGGGACAGTGCAGTGGCTGTGGCAGGGGCTTCTTGTCTCTTTCGCACGTGCTGACCTCATTAACCTTTCTGCCTTCCAGCCCATCAACAATGCCGACTTCATAGTGCCTGTAGAGATTGAGGGGACCACTCACCAGGTGAGCCCAGAGGCCTCGCTCCTCCGCTCCTCGATTGCGCTCCGTCTGTGGTGCCATCTCCCGCAACTTCAGCCCCTCCTTTCTTGGTACCTCTCGCACTCCGGGCTTTCTGATCTTAAAACAGTTCAGCCTCTCGTCCCCCTCTAGCTGTCATCTTTTTTTGCTCTGCAGCCTAGCTGTTTAAATTTAAATGTTCCTCAGTAAGAGTAATAGCTGGCGTTTACTGACCACCACCTCCCAGCCAAGGTAGCCAGCGCTGTTAAATGATGGCGTCTTCTCTAATCCTGAAGAGCTGGTGTGTCTGCCTGTTACAGGCAAGGAAGCCAGTGCTCGCTGCTTTCTCTCCTCGCTGTGCCCACGGACTCCATCTAGCAGGTGGATTTCTTCCTCCCCAGCCCTGGCATCTCTGTCCCTTGTGAAGCGTCTCCACCTCCCCTCAGGTCCCCGCCCTGGATTCCGCCCCAGTAATGCTGCCAGAGAGCACTTAAATCCAAGTAAGCCCAGCCTCTGGCCCTGGGAAACCTGCTCAGCCCGGGCTCTGGCGGCGTGGGTAGGGAAAAAGCAGTTACTCCCAACGCTTGCCCCGAGGCCTGCCAGCTGGCCTGAGAGGCGGGACCGTCCGGAACGAGGCCTCCGGTAGCTCTGACACAGTCCGCATGGCCTGGTGGCATGGAAGACTTACTTGAGGCTCCCTGGGGAGGCACCACTCTCCTGTGTCCCTTCGAAGCTTTCATCCCGAGCACCACCGGCCTTCCCATCGGAGGCAGCATCAGCCCCAGCACAGGCCCTGCTCGGAACCAGGGTTGGCCCGGGACTGGCCAGCCTCTGCCCAGCTGCCCTGTACGTCCAGCTGAGGTCGTGGAGGTGTACAGAGCCTGCAGAGGGAAGAGGAAGGCATATTTTCAAACAGGCAGATCTGCACAGTGAACTCCTGGTTGACAGAAAGGAGCCTGCCTCCTGAGAAAGGGCTGAGATTAAAACTGGGGGGCCGCTGCCTGCAGAAGGCGGCTTTTCAGCAGAGAGCTGGGAGGGGACGCCAGCCAGGAAGAGGGAGGGACCTGTTCGAGGTTGAAGAAGTGGCATCTCCAAGGGAGCCAAGCTGTGACTCCTTGGAGCAGAGGGGTCCTGCGGCAGAGCCACCAGGGGTCTGGTGAGTTGGTGGCCAGTTCAGGCCACCGCCAAGGAGGGAGAGGCGTGGCAGGCCCGTGCTGGTTGAGCAGGGAGTGACGTGGGTAATGAGCTTTGAAGGAATGCTTCTCGTAGCGTCGAGGCTGGCCGAGGGGGAGATCCTGGAGGCGGAGAGGCAGTTAGAATGCAGAGCGGTGAGGGACACGTAGCTGACGAACCTTTAAGGCCAAAATGTGCTGTGAGAGGTAGACATGAGAGTGAGGGGTGGCCGCCTGGACCAGGCGCAAACGGTGGGGCACGAGAGCAGAACGTGCAGGGTGTCTGACCCATGGTCCCTGAGGGAAAGAGTCACTTCTTCCCGGCGCATTTCCGAGAAGCCGTGTGAGGGCGAGAGTTTTCACGGGTGTCTGCAACCTTGCCTGATGGTGACCTGGACACTGTCCCACCAGAGCCAAGGACAGGAAGCTCCCACAGAGGCTGTGGCTGGATTCAAGTAATCCAGGATAGGCTGTTTCCGTCTGTGAGGCCTATTCTTGATTACTTGTTTCTGGAGGCAGCTGATGGTTCGTCGCCTGAAACCGAGATGGCTTCTGGGACGTAAGCGTGTGCGTTTCTGCCTTAGCGGGGTCACAGGTGAAGCAGAAGCCTGGTGAGGAGATGATAGCAGTGTCCTGGTCTGTGGGGCAGAAGGTTTCCAGGGTGGGGGGGCCCAACAGAGTAAGGTGTGACCTGCTGGCCACTCTTTGGGGAAGTGGGGACAGTGACCCATCCTGCATGCTTCCCCCTCATGGGGATGCCTCCAGCGGGCCTCTCTGCTTTTCCTCAGGTGTATGTGCTCAAGAGGCCTTACGTGGATGAGTTCCTGAGACGAATGGGGGAACTCTTTGAATGTGTGCTTTTCACTGCCAGCCTGGCCAAGGTACCTGAGGGCGGGCGGGGGAAAGGACGCAAGAGCTGCGGTGCTGCTTGGCGGGGTGGGGTTGGGGGCGTCCAGCCGCTCTTTGCTGGTCTGCGGGCAGCCCCAGGGGGAGCCAGGACTGCATCCAGACAAAAGCGTCTTCCCTGCTCCTAGTATGCCGACCCAGTGACGGATCTGCTGGACAGGTGCGGCGTGTTCCGGGCCCGCCTGTTCCGGGAGTCCTGCGTGTTCCACCAGGGCTGCTATGTCAAGGACCTCAGCCGCCTGGGAAGGGACCTGAGGAAAACCCTCATTCTGGACAACTCGCCCGCCTCTTACATCTTCCACCCGGAGAATGCGGTGAGTGCTCCAGACACACCCACACTGCAGGGACTGGGGAGCCCCTACCCCGGGTCGGGGGGAGGGGAGTGGGCAGTGGAATCCTAGGCTCCTCCAGAAGGATGTACCACCCAGCTGCGCCCGGCCCGCCTCCTGGGGCTCTGGGGCAAGGGAGGGAAGAACTGGCAGTCAGGAGATTGACGCTGCCTTTTCCCTGCCCCAGGTGCCCGTGCAGTCTTGGTTTGATGACATGGCAGACACTGAGCTGCTGAACCTGATCCCGATCTTTGAGGAGTTGAGTGGAGCTGACGATGTCTACACCAGCCTTGGGCAGCTGCGGGCCCCTTAGCCTTCCCTGCTTCCAAGCAATGGCTATCCCAGTAGGGGACTTTCCTACACTGTGCCTTTATGATCAGCCCGACGGAGCAGAAGCTGAAGCATCTCACCAAATGGGGCCTGGAAAAGAAGTGATTGGAAAGGGCTTTAGGACAGGATAGATGCCAAGTGGGCACATAGCAGACCAACGACACCCAGAGCTGCCTGCTCCCTGAGTTGGGTTCCCAAATGTGAGTGTGTGTGTGTCTGTCTGTCTGTGTCTTTGTGTCTCACCCTGAACTGTGGCCCCACAACATGTGTTCAGGTTGAGAGAGAAACAAAGATCGAGACTCCCCAGGTTAGTCTGCCTCCTCTCCAGTCACCCTGAGAGCCCCTGAGCTCAGTAGGGATGAAGACTATTGAAGGCTGTGTTGCCAAACCCATGGCCTCTCCTCGGTGTTAGAAGGCTCACGCCAAGTAGAAAGGGTGAATCAGAGGCTGCCTTCAGGTGTCCCAGGAGCACACCTTTCTGAAACCTTTCTCCAGCCAGCTGCTGCAGATAGAAAGACAGCATTTCTGGAAAGATGCAAGCTCATTTCCAGAACCAGTAGCCCCAATAGCCATCAAGTCCTGTGGTCTGACGGCTGCACTTGCCTCCAGCTGAGTGCCTGGCATGGGCCCTCTCTGTGTCTCCCCAGGACTCGGGCACCAGGCCTTCCTTCCTCATCACCTAGCCATAGTCTTGAACCTTTGGGGAAGGAGGTCTTCTCCCTGGCCTGGAAGAGGACAAATAACATTTCCGTTCTTTTGACTCTCTTTTAAAATTCTCTTTCTAAACACGGAGTGTTGGGCCTGTTTTGTTTCTGACAAAGCTGCAGTCCTGGGCCTGAGATGAATGTGGAAGGCCCTGGGGGTGCAGGGAGGAGGAAAACCCCCAAACCATGAATGTGTGTGTCCCCTTGGCTTGTAGATCAGCTGAGCATGGGACTGTGCCCCTAAGTGTGCTCTTCAGGGAATTCTCAGCTGGTGCTGGTGCGAGGACTTCTGTTCCAAAGTCCGGGAAGGGCGCCCCGAGCTCGGCCAGCCCACTTTCTGGGGCAGGGCTCTTTCCTGTTTTCTTCCCCCAGGGCCTGGCCTATCCCTCTCACTCTCTTCTCCTGTCTCCTCCCTCCTGCGCTGCTGCTTTTTTGCTCCAGGGCCTTAGAGGCACTCCTGCTTTTCCTGGGCTGAGGAATTCTCTTCATTTGCTTTGCCACCCTAATGCACATGCCTCCTGCCTCCCGTGACAGGTGTGAGCGAGCCCTTTACACACCTGAGCTTTGCGTGTCTCTTGCTTTGAGTTTCTTAGTAGCGAATGCTTTAGAAAATGGCTACAAAATGCAAGTTTCCTGAGGATGGAAAAGAGGAAGTGCTGCTGTAATTGGGAGCACAAGGGACCCCCACCCCAGCATCACTGCCTTAATCATGGCCTCCCCTGGGGCTGGCTGGGGTTCTCTCCTCTTCTCCCTCTCTCCCTCCCTCCTGAGGCAGGAGGCAGTTCCTCTCCCCATCTCTGCTTTCCCTGGAGGCAGGGGTCACAAAGCATTTGTGAGTTGCTTCAGGCGTGAGGACACCCCCCACTCAGGACTGTTCCCTGTTACCCTTTTCAGTGTCCACACACTGGGTCCACCCTGAGGAATGGGCCAGTTTTGAGCAAACTAGGTGGCGGAGCAGCAGCTTGGTGTGCTGAGAGGTAGTGGGCTGACTGGCATCTTTCTCTAACATTGTGGTACCAGCTCCCCTCCTTGTCCCATGCTTGTATGGCCTTGTCTTTCCCATTGGTGTCACAGAAGTGGAACAGAGTCCCCGATGATGTGTGGTCGTTTCCCCCAGTACCATTCCCCGGTGCCCCTGGGGTCCTGCAGGTAAAGGAAGAGGGCTCTGGTGCTAGCCAGGAACGAGACCCCCTGAGGGGAAATGGGAGCTTCTGATGATTCTAAGGCCCCCATCTGGGCCTCTATCCCAATACTGTGGGCGGGGCCTCTCTCCCAAACCCCACCCTGAGGGTTAGTGTCTGGGCCAAATCTGCCTCCTGGGCCCAGCCAAGCTTTTCTGACTAAATAAGCAATAAGCGGCTCTAAGCTGATCCAGTTCTAGGACCCTCTCTGCCCTCCTTTGGTCTCCCATGTTTTTCCCAGTGAAGGAAGAGCCTGTGCCCCTCCCTCCCTTTCCTGGTCAGGCTCATCCAAATGTTCCGAGTATGACTCATGACCACGGCCCAGGATATCTTGGTGGGGGGTGTCCCTGCTGCTTCTGCATGAAATCCCTGCTCTCTAGGCCTTGTTCCCGTCTGAACCCTGCCCTGTCCACCTGCAGGTCCTCAGCAGAAATAGCCTATTCCCTCTTTCCCCCTTCTCCTGCCTCAGGCGGAGAAGGAACTCGGCCAAATAAACCTAAATAGGGTCCATCCATGTGGACCAGAGCCAGCCTGAAGTCATTATTTGCTGTCTGGTTTCCAGTTTCACAGTGTGTTAGGGGCGAGTGATGATTGCTAAACTTGCTCCTCAGAGGACTCCGGCCAGACTCTGGTTTGGGAGGAGGGCAAAATTGAGAGGGAAGCAGCTTAGCCCAGAATCTGTTCTGGGGCTTCCCGTCAGCCCCTCCCATTGGAGGCTGTCCTCAGGAGGCAGTCGGCCACTGTGCCTGGTCAGCCCCAACTCAAGCCATGCCCGGAATCTGCCCGCCTGCCAGCTTCAGTTCTTCAAGGTGCCTCTTCAGGGACACAGTGTGTGTGTGTCTCTCTGATTGGGCTTCTAAATCAAAAGCCTGATGTTCGTGTCCCTCTCATAGGGGGAGCTTTGGACACAGGACCAGTCTGGAAACGGTCAAGGGAAGAGTTTCCACTCTGCACATTGTAGAGGGGACGCTCTGTAGGCCCGTGGGTCCTTTACTCTAGAGGTTGAGTAAATTTGCCTTCAGTTAACCCAGGACCTTCTGTTTAGTTCCCTTCTGCCTCCCAAAGATTTTGACCATTTTGTAAGTGTATCAACTCACCTCTGTGAACAGTGGCCCAGAAGCATCTTTGTGTGAAAAGCGTGGGAAGTCTGTAAAGGCAGTCGTTCCCTGGGAGATGGATCCCGTTCAGATCTGCTGCCCCTGCCCTGTTCCTGAGGCCTCATTCAGGAGGGCAGCCCTTCGCATAAGGCTGTCCTGAATCCCATGTCCCAGCCAGGCCAAGTGTCTGTCGAAGGTAAGCCTCTTTTCCCCTTCAGGTCTTCAGTTGGTTACCATTGCTGTTCCTCAGTCACTTTTTGTAAAATGGGGTTTTGTCGTCGTCATTGTCTTCTTTTTTTTTTTTATGCCGGCAAATACTTGCATTCAAGGAGAGGCAGGGGTGTGACCCTTGTCCCATGCCCTGCTGTAGGGCCTGCCCCTGGAGCACACCCTCCTCTTTGGGCCCCATGAGCTTCACTACTAGTTATCCCAAGTTTGACACATTCCACGTCCTGCCACTTTCCCCCTCAGGATGCCATTTGGAGGGCAGGGGATCTGCTTCCCACTGTGACTGGGCTATGGGATTCTGACTACCTTGCTTACAGATTCATGGTTTGATAAATTTGTTGTATTCAAAACTTGAAATGTAGAACGCCAATAAGTGTCTGTTTATATTTTTGGAATATTTGTATTACTTACAATTAATTAATAAAAGCGGGTTTTAAAAACCCATCCAGAAATGGGAGCTGCTTCCTGACCCTGCTGTCGTTCATTTGGGCAGTCACCAGCACACTCTCCTTCCCTTGCCGCCCCTCTCATCAACCGAGCTTGGCGCCCCCAGGCTGGGCGAGCCATTGCCTCCGGCTGGGGACCAGCTGCAAGCTCAGCACTGACAGGGCTTCTGCTCAAGGTTACAGAAGTTGGACTCTTTTCTGGCCCTTGTTTGGAACCAACTCTTTTGCCATCCAGGTGCTTAATAAGCATACACTTGGTGTCCTATTGACTTCTGGGGGACGAACAAGCAGCCCCGAGCTACTGGGAGTCTTCATTCTCCCAAACTGGAATCCCCAGAACAGAGAGCCCAGCAGGGTTCTTGGCACATAGCAGGCACTCGGATTTTCACTGGACTGCTGTATGGACCCCAAGGAAACCCTCAGGAGCAAAACAGGATGACCTAATAGAGCACACTGCTGGCTCCTCTCTTGGACTTCCCTCCCTCTGAAAAATGCCCAGAAGCTTCTCGGGGAGGCACTTGCAGGCCTAGACATCCCAAGCACTCCGGCAGCTCTGGCCCCTGCCTCCTGTCATCAGCATAATGCATCCATATCTACAATATGGCAAATTTCATACCCTCCCACCCTCTTTCCTGCATTATTGATGGGCTATGCACTTTTTAAAAAATCAATTAGATCAGGGCGTGGAGCTGGAGTCAAAAGAGAAAAGAAGCCTTTAAAAGTCCACTCTTCTTGTTTCTGCTGTTTTGAATAGGAGCAGATAAAACATCCCCTCTGGTTTGAATAGGTCAAGCCCAGGGCTAGGTTGGCTGTGATTGGCCAGGACTGGGAAAATGAGGTTAAGATGCAAACACAAGCAAATATAACCCAGTGTCTGCGCAGCCATTACTAAGCTAAGGCAGCAGGACCTGGCGCTTCCCGCTTCAGGGTGGCTCTCCAATAACTGCTGCTGCTCTCCGGAAAACGCTCTCCGGAAAACGCGGAAGACCCGGTGGGGGGGGGAGCGAAGACAAGGTAAGGTCGGCTTGGTGGGTGGGTGCAGGTCGGTAGAGCAATCCTACTGAACAAGGAAGAAAGGAAAGGAAGAGGCGATTGAAATTTCTGTGCCTTTGTCTTCTTGGATGAGACTTTCAAGGATTAAACCAGGAGTTTGTAACCAGTTTTGTAGACTTCCTGCTGAGCAGTTAAGGCCCTTTTTAGAAACCACTGAGCAGATAGGGCACTTTTTCAAAAGCTGGGAAGTAAGGAGACTGCCCCATTCGACTAGCTCAGAAAGATGGTGTAGGGCAAGGCAGGAAAGTTAGAACTGGCTTCCTCTGCTTGGGGCCCATTCACAGAGCTCTCTGTAGGAATTGAGGGCCACTGGCTTTTAGCCTGGGATTTCAAAACCCCACCTCAGCCCACCCCACCCCAAGGGTTTCCGCAGCACTGCAGAATTAATAAGGACTTGGGGAAGAGGGAGGGAGAAACTGAGTTTTGGGGGACTTCGATGTCACAAATGGCAATCATGTTTTCCGGATGTTCCCCTGAGGCGGGAAGTGCCTTCTTCGACCATGTCCTCTCCTTGGCTGGGGGGCTTTGGCCCAGTGAGCTCCTTCCCCTTCAACCGCTAAGTCCCCTGCAGGGAAATGGGACTGCTTACGGCCTTTGAGAGTCACAGACCTCATTAAAGCCAGCCCGTTGGGTTTTTCCCAGGTTGAAACTTCTCGATTTTCAAGAAATGAATTGATTGGAATCGTCCCCTTGCCCTAGTTGGGTCACGGCATTTGCCTTTAAATAATGAAATCCAGGGTCTGAGAAAAAGCTAAACAAATATTTCCTGGCAGTTGTGAGCCATACAGGGGAGGGTGGGGCAGCACGAGTTATCAAATTAAATCCTCAAACACTGGCCGCTCCGAGTCACTGCCCTGCTTTAGCCTTGTTATGGCAGAACACAAAGGGAGTCTGGTTTTCCGTGTTTTGCCAAAGCCCATCTAGATAATGGCACAAACTCCAAACCTGGCGTCATCCACCAAGGTTCAAGGATGGAATGGCCAGGCCTGCTCCCCTTAACAAGCGCAGTATGCCTCGGGATAGCAAAACCACCAGCCCTTTCTGGGTGGGTCGTGTTTTGGGTTTTGGTGGGTTTTCTGTTATTTTTGTTGTTTGTTTGTTTGTTTTACATTATCTAAATCCACCGAGCACACCTTTTTTCCTTTGCTTCTTGAGAGCATTCCTCAGTTGTAGGTACTACCAGAATGCAAGCTCCTTGAGAGTAAGAACCAGGCAGGCATTCTGATGATACAAAGCCCTCCGTGGGCATGGATGTGTGGAAGTCCTTGATAACCCGAGACACGCCTCGAACACAGATGGTGCCCCGTCCACCCATGCTTCTCTTCTCCGCTTCCTCCCTCTCCCCACCCCGCCTTGTGGGCGGCCGGGGCCGCCACCACAGGCTCCTGCGGGTCTGTGTGGGAGAGGACACGGGCCCTCTGCCCCCAGGTAGAACCAGCCACCCGACTTGTCGCTGTCAGCACCCCGAACGCAGTCCCACACCCCGCTCAGCTATGTTACTTTCCCTCTTCTGTGAAGCACAGGAATATATTAGAGGACAAAAGCAAGACAGGCTGTTTTGAGTTTTGGGACGGTTTACTTAAAAGAGAAAATTCTAGAAAGTAAAAGCCCAAAGAGGAAGTCAAGAGTTGACCGCGCAGCAGATCTGGCAAGCGAGGACCCTGGGAAGAGCCAGATGGGATGAATGAGAGAAAGGTAGCCCAGCTTGGAGAAACTCCGATACAAACTTTTCTTTCCAGGTGCTACTGAAGGCAGACAAGTTTAGGAAGTTTACACGACATCAAAGTGACTAAAAGCACAGGTTTAGGGCCAGATACGGATTTCACTCTTGTATGTGACAGCAGGCAAATTATTTAACCTCTCTGAACCTCAACTCGCCTATGATATAAGATGAAAGTATATTCAGTTTATAAGAATTAAATGACATAACATCGAGTGAACCTGCACAGGGCTTACCGTATTTATCAGCCCTTCAGTAGATAACCATGGCTATTACCAGAGTTCTTGACAAGGGAAGTGGCAAGGGGGAAGCCGACCTTCTTTCTCGGTAGGGCGCCCCCCAGGCCAGCCTGGCTCACTGTGGGAACTTGGACAAGTCATTTCCCCCATCGCTGTGAAACAGTGCAGGGTGCCCCACAAGGACGTGGCAGGATGGCTGACAAGAGACGAGGAAATGACTTAGGGGAAAAGCTGGAGGGATGCCTGCCGCAAGGGGCATCATCTCCCCCGCTCACTCTGTGATGTTGCAGTCCTGGGAAGACACGAGCCATGTCTCTGAGCAGCGCCTTCAGGGCTGTGGGCAACGACCCTGGGATCATCACCTGGAGAATAGAGGTGAGCTGGGCTGGAGGCACACTTTCCTGTTCACACGGGATCTGGGTGGGGGCGGTCTCTGGTCAGTCCAGTCTGCTAGACAACAGCTCTGGCCCTCCCTCAGTCTCTTGCCTTTGGAAGCAGCGACGGGGCAGCATCAGAGTCACCTTTTCCTATCCCTGACCCCTCCCGGGTGCTCGAAGCAGGATGGCAGGTGGAGGAAATGCTTTTAGCCCTGGAGAGCAGGGCTCCAAGCAAAACGAAGCTTGCCCTTTATCCTGCCATCTGCTCAGTGACTCTGCACTTCAGTAAATGCCCTGGAGAAATGGGTGGGGCCCGGGCCCACCCAGGAGACTGAAGAGTCCTGGCTGTTTCTGTTAGAAAAACGGAACCTGTCTTTCCGGAGGCACTCTGGCTCCTGACAAGTGTTAGTGGGAGCGGGGGTGGGGGGAAAGGGGTTACTGCATAGATTAGGGTGCCTCTCGTCCCTTCTCCTACCTGGGCTTGAGCCCCTCCGGCTGACCTGGAGTTCTAGCAATCTAGCTGGGAAGCCTGGGCAACTCCCACCTGCCAGGTGTAGGAACCCCCTCCCCGCATCCCTCCTCCCTGCTCTGGGGCCAGAGAGGGGCCGCTGCCTAAAACCCAGAGCCCTTAAAGCTCCCTGTTTATTTCAAAATAGGTACTAAAAGTTACCAAATGTATGGTATATTTAACATGGTTACATTTAACACACAAGTTTCACACTGAATATACCAAGTATGACTGCAGGTGTCTGTCACTTGGAGAGAGTGATGAAAACCCCTGAGGCCATGTGAATGGCTCTCCTGGGACAAGCCATATGTGCAGGGGACACATCAAGCCCCCACCCCAGACCGTGCGGAACGCTGGGCGTGAAGCCCCACACACCGCTCGCACTCACCTCTCCTAGCCCCGTGGCACCCCCACATACCGTTCACAGCCCTTGCCCTGTTCTGGGCGGTCAGGACTGGAGAGAAGTGTTGGAGGCACTGGTGCAGCTGCTCAGAGGCGGGATTTGACTTGACTGCTTATACCCAGCTCTTTTCCTTGCAAAGGGCTGGAGAAGCTCACAAGGCTCCTCAAAGTACAGTGAGAGCAAGCAGGTGGTGGGGAGGGGGGTGGGGTGAAGACAGGGACCCAGGTTCAGCCCAGGGGCCACGCAGGCAGAGCTCAGCAGAAGCTAGAGGAGTGGGACCGCTAATCCTGTGGCTGGCCACCATGCCCTGTAGGATCAGTGGGGACAGCTTCCCTACCCCTCTCCTGCCACCTGTACTAAATGATGGAGGACAGGGAGGCTGAGGGGTGGGTGGTGGGATGCAGACCGTACACGGCCCTTGTCCTTCCAGAAACTGGAGCTGGCGCTGGTACCCCTGAGCGCCCATGGCAACTTCTATGAGGGGGACTGCTACGTCATCCTCTCGGTGAGCACCACCCCACCCCCAGCCCCACTTCCCACGAGCTTCTCCCCTGAGAGCTGTTCTTGGGTTCTACCAGGATCTGCTGCTGCTGCTAATCAGGTTCCTGGTATCCGTCTTGATTCTTCCTTGGTGTTGTACAGAACAGGCCTCCAATTTGACTATCAAAGGCCATTCTTAGGGAATGGGGCCCTCAGTCTGAACCTCAGCAAGGACCCCCCCCCCCCAAAGCATCACATCTCCCTCTCGGGGACCTAGCCCCCACGTTAATGTGGTATGCAGGCAGGCCTGGTAAATCCAAGGCCACAGCTCGAGTTCTCGTTCTAGTTGAGGAAACAACATCGCCCATGAAACGGTGCTGACAGAGCCAGGCAGAGGGATAGCTCAGTCCGGTATCAGCGCGGCAGTGCAGGGGACCAAAGGGGCAGTGAGGCCAGTCTGCAGTTCAACTTGGAAAAGATCCTCATGGGTCTCCGTGTGGTCGGAGAACAGTAAGCTGTCAACTCTCACCAAATGCGGAAGGAATCTGGGCTCTGCCAGAGCTTGAGCCACATAGCATGTCTGCACAGAGGAGCCACAGAGAGGGAGAGAGACCCGGAGCCTGCCTAGGGCGGGCCACCAGCCACCAAACGCTGTGATCTTCCCACGGTGGGGAGGGGACGGACTGACAGCAGCAGAGCGGGGCAGGGCGGGGGGTGGTGAGCTGGCCCCTGACCTCATCTCTCTGGACATCCCAGACACGGAGGGTGGGCAGCCTCCTCTCCCAGGACATCCACTTCTGGATCGGGAAGGACTCCTCCCAGGATGAGCAGACCTGCGCGGCCATCTACACCACGCAGCTGGACGACTACCTGGGGGGCAGCCCCGTGCAGCACCGAGAGGTCCAGTACCATGAGTCGGACACCTTCCACGGCTATTTCAAGCAGGGCATCATGTGAGTAGTTCCACCAGAGCCAGGACATAAACGGCAGCTTAGCAAAGAGAAAACCAAAAGGGCCGATCGGTATATGAAGAATCAGAGAACCAGAGAAACACAGATCAAAACAAAGCTCTCGCTTCCACCTATCAGAGCAGGGCAGCCTAGAGGGCCGGGCGGAGGCAAGGCTGTGGTAACTCAGGGGACCTCTCATGCACCCAGCTCTGCAAGCACTCACGAGCAGAATGTTCACAGCGGTGTCAGGACTGGTGGTGTGAAACCGTAGGCACCGTCAGGCCCCTCACTGGGAGACCGGACAGGGAAGAGTCCTCGCGGGAGGCCGTGGAGCAGGTGCCCCGCTGAGCTGTGCACAGCCCTTAAAAACATGGTACTTAGTGACCAAAGTAAGAAACGGGCCTGAAATATGTAACAATGCCAACTTCTGTTTTAAAAAAATACACGCCCACAAAACAAGAGGACACATTTACCCGAATGAAAAGAAAAAGGCAGTTGTCCCACAGTTGGAGGGGGTGCCCGTGGTAGGGAGAGGAATGGGGAAGCATATGCAGAGAAAAGGAAGTGCATAAATACTGGAAACAGGAGAGGGGCCTTGGAAAGGACAGTGATGATAATGTTCCAGGAACTGAGGGGTTTAACTCCAAACTTTGCACTTGAGATTGAAAACAAAAAGAGGAATTCCAAGGAGCTCGAGAGATCTGAGGCTGGTCCAAGGCTAGCTTCTTGCCGGTTGGCAGTCGCACTGGCTGAGGACCTGCTGGGCACAGCGTGCCCCATGAGTCACCAGGGAGCCCACGGACCAAAGTCCTGCCCAGGTTGGCTCTCTGCTCATCCTGCAGGTGCAGGACACCTGGGATAGGGGCAGGGTTGGGGGAAACTCCCGGGCCAGGAGAGCAGACTCCCCGAGCGGGTTTGTCTTAAGGCCACAGTGTCATGAATGCTTCCGCAGCTGCCCGGCCTGTGCCCCTCTCCTTGTCCCACGCCGAGATTCACACAGTTGCTAGAACCAACGAAGCTCGTGCTATGGGGTCCTCACCACGGATGCACCTGCGGAACACTAGTCCTCTGTGTGTTCATTCCTAGTCCTCCTAATATGTCAGCTTGAATGTCACTCCTCCAGAGAAGACTGCCCAGACCCCTCTGTCAAAAAAGCTGTCACGGAGTCTCCTGGGCCGGCAGTTACCACCGGCTCTGTTTCCCTTGCTTATTTCCCACCGCCCCCCTGAAGACAGAGGCTGTGTCTGTGTAACTGACACCGGTCTCCCCAGTCCCGAGCACCTAAATAATCGGGGGTTATCTGGATATCCCCTCAGCTACAAGAAGGGGGGCGTGGCCTCTGGGATGAAGCACATGGAGACCAACACCTATGACGTGAAGCGGCTCTTACACGTGAAGGGGAAAAGAAACATCAGGGCCACGGAGGTAAGTCATGCCCCCTGTTGGTCCTGGGCCTGGAGCCTCCCCACCAGGCACCTAAGAATTCCTCCTGAGCAACGTCTCCTTCTCACCTGCAGGTGGAAATGAGCTGGGACAGTTTTAACCAAGGCGATGTCTTCTTGTTGGACCTCGGGAAGGTCATCATCCAATGGAATGGCCCAGAGAGCAACAGCGGAGAGCGCCTGAAGGTGTGGTTCTTTCCAGTCTCCCGCACCTTCTCCTCTCCCTCAGGCCCACGCATGGGGCTTGCATTCTCAGTTGCCTTTTCCATCTTCCTTCCCCGCTGGCTCTTCCGTGAGATGCATGAGATGCAGAGACAGACCGACAGACCGCTGCCTTGCAGGAGAATCTGTTTCAGAGACAGGCCAAGTGCCTGAGTCTGTCACTCACCCCGGGTCTCAAGCTGCAGAATAACTCCTGTGTCTGGACCCAGGTCGCTCCCCATGAAGCAGGCAAGTGGCAGGGGGTGCCCAGCAGCACTGAGTGCTTCCTTGGGTTTCTTTGACAGGCTATGCTTCTGGCAAAGGATATTCGGGACAGAGAGCGAGGGGGTCGGGCTGAAATCGGCGTGATCGAGGGAGACAAGGAGGCAGCCAGTCCGGAGCTGATGAAGGTCCTTCAGGTCACCCTTGGCCGGCGCTCGATTATCAAGCCTGCCGTGCCCGATGAGATCACAGATCAGCAGCAGAAATCACACGTCATGTTGTATCAGTGAGTAACTAAACCTGGCCGCTGGTTGGAAGCCGGGGTAGGGGGTGTTTGGCTCCTCATTTCAGGTACAGGCATCTGGCTTTTTTTTTTTTTTAAGATTTTATTTATTTATCTGAGAGAGAGTGTGCGCGCGTGCACACGCACACACACACACACACACACACACACAGAGGGAGGTGGCTGGATCCCAGGACTCGGAGATCCTGACTCAGGCAGAGCTGAGCTACCCAGGTGCCCCGAGGCATCTGGTTTTCTTTTAATCCTTTTCAAACGTGGCTTTCAGAAGGAACTCAGTGTTCCCCACTGAAGGAAGCAGCTATTGTTTGTTCTTGTCAGCAACCCTTCTTGGTCTCTTGAGGAGACTCTTCCTTTACTTGGGTCTGTCCGTGCCCAGGGAGGTGGAAGAGATCATGTTCGGGAGAGAGATGCACCAAAGTGTCCTCTCGAGAACAGAGTCCATCATACTCCTGTCTGCATTCAAGCCATGCCTGTCATAAGAGGTCAAACTTCACCCAGAAACTCTACACTAAAACAAAGCCAGCAAAATACCAAATTGACTGCAAGATGCTTTGTAGAAGGAAGGCACAGGCTAATTTCTCCCCTTTTCCAGTGTCTCGGACTCAGCTGGGCAGCTGGCGGTCACAGAGGTAGCGACAAGGCCACTGGTCCAGGACTTACTGAACCATGACGTGAGTAGAGCATGGGTGGGCTTGGCTTCTGCGGCCAGACCTGGCTTCAGAGATCTTCCGTATGGTCCCGATTGGCAGTAACCACCTTTATCCCTGCCACTTCAGGACTGCTACATCTTAGACCAAAGTGGAACCAAGATCTATGTGTGGAAAGGAAAAGGAGCCACGAAGACTGAGAAACAGATGGCCATGTCTAAAGCTCTGGTAGGAGCTACAGATGTGTGGTATTGTCCACAGAATTCTGTCAGGACCACGTCAGTTGTGTCCAGAGAGCCAGACAAGGCACTTGGGCTTATGACCTCACCGTTACACACACAGACTTCAGTCAGACCAACAACCTGGGGATAAATCCAGGTTTAAGAGACAACTCCTGGGGTTGTTCTGGGAAGACGGTAACATATGTTAGACCCTTGGTACCTGGCACCTACACCGGCTCAGTAAACATGGCTGCTACTATTGAAGGGGATATCACCTCATGGTCAACGGCCCTGTCCTCAAGGGGCCTAGGATGCTGTCCAGTCCCACCCACATGAACCCAGCAGGATGCACTTACACACCAATAAATGAGCAAATGAATGTGGCACAGAATCAGTGGAGTGCATGAGTGCGGCAGGAACATAGTAGAGAGGATCTTGCAAAAAATAATAGTAATAATAATCATGACAGGCCAATCCAAAGATAGGAAAATATTCCCCTCAGTCCTTTCCCTGAGGCAGGTAACTTGGTGCCTAGACATGAGTGAGTTAGCATTTGACTCCAACTCCCACAAGGGAGTGTTCTCACCAGTTGGCTTCAGAGGGGCGAGTCACCAGACAAGCAAAGAACCCAGTGCCTTCCCTGACTGACCTGCCTTTCGGGGGCGGGGGGTGTGGTGTCTGTAGCACTTCATCCAGATGAAGGGCTACCCCAGCAGCACCAACGTGGAGACCATCAACGACGGTGCTGAGTCGGCCATGTTCAAGCAGCTGTTCCAGAAGTGGTCAGTGAAGGACCAGACCGTGGGCCTGGGGAAAACATTTGGTGTCGGTAAAATCGGTGAGACTGCTTGGCTCCCCAGGTGGCCTTCCCACTGCTGGGACTCTCAGAAAAGCAGGCACAGACGCTCTTCATTCACCTGGCTTCTCCCAACCCCTTCTCTGCAGCGAAAGTTTTCCAGGATAGATTTGATGTGATTCTGTTGCACACCAAGCCGGAGGTCGCAGCCCAGGAAAGAATGGTTGATGACGGCAATGGGAAAGTTGAGGTAAGTCAGTGATGCACATCTCAGGACGGCCTCCTGGCTGTGTTGCTGGAGAGGAGGGAGTGGGTGACTCTGCTCTGCTTTGCTTTTGTTTTCACCTCTGGGACCTCAGGAGTCTCTCAGAGGTGGCCAGAGTTTGCACCACTTTCCCACAGCCGCTTAGGGAAGTGAGAGGCTGCTACACCCCCAAGGGCTATCAGTAACTGCATGGGCAGAAAGAGTCAAATCATCTCAGGCTGTGACGGGGATGCACCTGAGTCAGAATGACTGCGTTCTCCTCGGGATTCAAATCATGCAAATGCGATAAGCCCTCACAGCTGGGAAAGAAGAACCAGAGAGGGAAGCTGTGCTGTGGGTGACGTTAGTGCCTCACCCACCTGGATTCTCAAAGCATGGCCCTATTCCCTTCAGGCGGCCGTCTCTTCAAATGGGGACCCCGTCTATGGGAAACTGCGTCTCCTTCTGTGTCCAGGTCTGGAGGATTGAAAACCTGGAGCTGGCCCCCGTGGAGCATCAGTGGTACGGCTTCTTTTATGGGGGAGACTGCTATCTGGTTCTCTACACATACGAGGTCAATGGGAAGCCACGCTACATCCTGTATATCTGGCAGGTACGCCTGATGCAGGCTCTGAACTTGGGATCCTGACGCTTCCTCCAGGCATGTGGTGGGGGCGAGGGGTAGCCGGGACCCACTGCTCCCCTCTCACCCCTGCAGGGCCGCCATGCCTCAAAGGACGAGCTGACAGCCTCGGCATACCAGGCGGTGGAAGTGGATCAGCAGTTCGACGGGGCACCTATGCAGGTCCGAGTTGCCATGGGGAAGGAGCCGCGCCACTTCATGGCCATCTTCAAAGGGAAGCTGGTTATCTTTGAGGTGAGACCCCTCAGATAAAGTGACACCAGGAGCAGGAATACTCAGACGAGTAAGTCAGCAGGAGGCTACCGTATAGGAGAGGAGGGACGGAGACCAGGGCCGGGGGTAGACACAGACCAGAAGAGGGTTAAGCTCTCTGAGACGTTCATGGGAATCCCAGCTGCCCGGGGCTTCAAGTCCAAATTGCTGCCTAGCCAACGTTCGAGGTCTTTCACGGTCTGACCCATGTCACCCACGCAGGTGTGTTACTCTCAGTGTCCTAACACACACTCTCCACCCTAGTGGAGACCTCACGTGTGCCACATCACACCCTGTCCAGCCCCACCCCTGGATGTGCCTCTTCAAATTCAAGTCCCACTTCGTCCACGAGGCTCTGGCTGGAGCAATACCAGGAATGTGTAATGTCATATGCTTGATATCACACAGCCTGTGGGCAAGTCCTCGTCTTGTCACTTATTCAGCTGGTTGCGAAGCCTCAGTTTTCCCATCTGTACCACAGGATAATAAACACCTACTTAAGAGACGCCTGGGTGGTTCAGTCAGTTAAGTCTCCGACTCTAGATTTTAGCTCAGGTCATGATCTCGGGGCTGTGAGATTGAGACCGGCATCAGGCTCCACACTTAGCAGGGAGTCTGCTTGGGATTCTCTCTCTCTCCCTTTCCCTCTGCCCCTCCTCGTCCTCACGAGCACATACACACACACTCTCTCTCTCTCAAATAAACAAATAAATCTTTAAAAATAAATACCTACTTCACAGTTATTGTGAGTTTCCACGAAATGATACAGGTAAGGCACCAGCCATAGAGTCTAGCATATAAAAGAAAAGTCTCAGAATGAGAGCTAATATTATTGGTACCATAATTCCAGCTCACCTGACCTCTCCCAGTTGGCATGGGAGCTCCCCAAGGGCAAAAACAGGGTTAAATTCATCCATAATCTCTACAACGGCTAGCCCAGTGCTCTGTTCACACGGTGCCCCTTAGAACCAGATTCTGCTTTCCTCCTTCTCTCTAGGGTGGGACTTCCAGAAAGGGAAATGCTGAGCCCGATCCGCCAGTAAGACTCTTCCAGATTCAAGGAAATGACAAATCTAACACCAAAGCGGTGGAGGTTCCAGCCTTTGCCTCCTCCCTAAACTCCAACGATGTCTTTCTGCTGCGGACCCAGACAGAGCACTACCTGTGGTACGGCAAGGTAAGATGGCTGGGCCCAGGGGACACACCAGTCCACTGGAGACCAGCCCTATGCCCACCTTCCTGTCAGCAAGGGCAAAAGGAACTAAGAAGCAGGCTGGAGCAGTCCTCAAGAAGATGAGCCTTTTCCTAAAGGATCTTCAAAGGAACTGCCAGAGTTCCCCAGGATTAGAAACTCACTGACAGCATTGCTCACACCCAGGAGATGCTCCCTAAACTTCTACAAAGAGGGAGGCTGGATAAGTCAATCTTTCCGCACCAGTTCGGTGGATCGTAATAGGACAGGTATTCACATTGAACACAAAGGCTAAAAATGTGGTTTTGTCCATTCGGAGTGCATCTACACTAAAAGCACCAAAATTGTTTTACAAAAGAAAACTGGATAGGAAAAGATGCTCCGCACTACAGTCATCAGGGCAATGCTAGTGAAAACCACAGAGAGGCTGCCATATGCCTAGCAGAATGGCTAAAAAAAAAATTGACAATATCAAGTGCAGGTGAGGAGGCAGGAACTCGTGTACATTGCTGGTGGGAATGCAAATCCAGCCTTTGGAAAATGATTTGACAGTTTCTTATAAAACACACACCTATGATCCAGCAAGCCCATGCCTGGGTATTTATTTACCCATGAGAAAGAAAAAACTACCTTCACACAAATATACATAGCACCTTTATTCAAAATCACCCAAAATTGGAAGCAGTTCAACTGAAGAATGAAAAGACAGTGGTATACTCCTACAGTAGGCTATTACTCAACAACACAAAGAAAAGAGCTGTTGATCCTCACAAGGGTGAATCTCAGATGTCCTATGCTAAGTGAAGGAAGCCGAACTCAAAGACTAGTCTATGATTCCAATTATAACATTCTGGAAAAGGCAAACCATAGTGATGAAGAACAAAGAGATTGGTGGTTGCCAGAGAGTAAGGATTTAGGGAAGGTCTGATGACAAAGGGGGAGTGGCTTGAGAGAATTTTTTGCAGGGCTGAGGCCATGTTCTCTAGCTTCATTTTGATGGCAGTAACATGATTCTCTGTGTTGGTCAAGACTCAGAACAGTACACCAAAAAGAGTGAATTTTCTTGAATGTAATTTAAAGAATAAATTTAAATTTTTTCTCTTAAAATATCAAAAGGGGATTCTAAAATTCCAACCAAAGGTGAAATAAAGGAGCTTCTGACCAATATCCACTGTGGATTTCAGAGTCCAGGCCTGTTCTTTGCCACCACACTGTCTTCTTCTCCCCACCCCTCCTTTCCCAGCACTAGACCGAACCCAGCTCCCCATCCTGAGGCACTGTGGCCTGGTGGCTGATCCAAGTACACTCAGTGTCCCCTGCTGCCCACGTCAACATGTCTGTATGTGACTAATACCTGTGCTCTCCTCACCCCACTCTCAGGGGTCTAGTGGGGATGAGCGGGCGATGGCCAAGGAGCTGGCTGGCTTTCTCTGCGAGGGCACCGAGAACACTGTGGCCGAGGGCCAGGAGCCAGCTGAGTTCTGGGACCTGCTGGGAGGGAAAACTGCCTATGCTAACGACAAAAGGTATGGGAACGCCGTGTCCCCTCCTCCGGGCTCCCCCTGCCGCCCGGGCTTGTGAACTGCACAAACTCTAGGATGCCTTAAGTTTGAAAACCCTGATTCCTAGATGAACCACTGAACACTACCCCTGAAACCAATACTGAGGTGTATGTCAACTAACTAAAATTTAAATTAAAAAAAAAAAAACATGATCTCTTAGTAGCTCAGTTCCTCTAAACAGACTGTATTGCAGACTACAGCAGGAAATCCTAGACGTGCAGCCTCGTCTCTTTGAATGTTCCAATAAGACTGGCCGGTTCGTTGTCACGGAGATCACAGACTTCATCCAGGATGACCTGAATCCAGGTGATGTGATGCTCCTGGATACTTGGGACCAGGTAAGACACAGCCAGAGAGTTTGGAACAAGTAACAGACCAAACATCTGTCAGTGGTAACCAAAGGAAGAGCCCACTTTTTGCCAGGTATGGAGAGAACAGAGTGTTGTTTAAAACTGACCACCTTGGGAAAATCAGTCTATCTTATCATCATGCACTTCTTTTTCTTAGGAGAGACAGCAACAGGCTCCACACTCAGTGATGGGCCTCTTAGGGAATATAGGGCCATAAAGGGGAGATCTCCAAGGCAACCGCTCCCTAACACCCTATCTTCCTCAGCTCTGCTCAGCAAACATACTCAGCACTTCCTTCTTGCCCCAGTGACTGTGGTGGGGGTAGGGTCACCAAGGTCAAAGGTCCCTGCTCTCAGATTCTACAGGCTGATGGAGGAGCTGGACAGAGAAACCTCATTTTGCTATGATGGAGTTATGGTGCCACGGGAGCACAAATTAGGGGCGCTCAACATAGTTTAGGAGACTTCCTGGAGGAGATGGCTCCCAGGCCGAACCTCAAAGGATGAGTGGGCATTGATCAGGTAGAGCATCCCGGGCAAAGGAAATCGCACAAGTAAAAAGCAAGGCATGGAATAGTCTAGTATACAGGGAACTACTGACAATATCATCAGACCATAAGATAGAGAAAAAGTTCGAGATGAAGCCAAGAGGTAGGTATGGGCCTTACCTACCATGTCAAGTTTGAATTTAATTCTGGCAAGCTACAGAAATTTAAGCAGGTGAATGACAAGATCACTGTGCTTTTTTTTTTCTTTTTTTTTTTAAGATTTTATTTATTTATTTGACAGAGAGAGATTACAAGTAGGCAGAGAGGCAGGTAGAGAGAGAGGAGGAAGCAGGCTCCCCACTGAGCAGAGAGCCCCATGCGGGCCTCGATCCCAGGACCCTGAGATCATGACCTGAGCCAAAGGCAGAGGCTTTAACCCACTGAGCTACCCAGGCGCCCGATCATTGTGCTTTTGATAGATCACCCTGCAAAGTGTGGGAGAGGAGGGACGGGGGGAAATGACAAGAATATGTACTGGGGGGCGCCTGGGGGGCTCAGCAGGTTAAAGCCTCTGCCTTCGGCTCAGGTCATGATCTCAGGGTCCTGGGATCGAGGCCCACATTGGGCTCACTGCTCAGCGGGGAGCCTGCTTCCTCCTCTCTCTCTGCCTGCCTCTCTGCCTACTTGTGATCTGATCTCTCTCTGTGTCAAATAAATAAATAAAATCTT
>LNAC01000236.1:2930120-2957566 GCA_002007465.1 Ailurus styani | reverse complement strand
GAACAGGGAGCCCGATGTGGGGCTCTAGGTGGGGCTCGATCCCAGGACCCTGGGATCATGACCCGAGCCAAAGGCAGAAGCTTAACAACTGAGCCACCCAGGCGCCCCCTATTCTAGATTTTTGAATACAAAGCTTCACCTGATTGGGGTGCCCAGGTGGCTCAGTCTGTTAAGTTTCTGGCTCTTGATTTCAGCTCAGGTCTTGTTGTGGGATCGAGCCCTGCACCGAGCCGTGCCCCCACCCCCCACCCCCCACCCCAGGGAGCCTGGAGCCCTTCACAGGGCTCCACCCCTGAAGGGGAGTCTGCTTGGGATTCTCTTCCTCTCTTTCGCCGCCCCGCCCCCCAAAACTCGGGCTCACACTCTCACTCTCTCTAGAACGGATAGGTCTTTAAAAAAAGAAAAAAAGAAAAGTGGGGCACCTAGGTGGCTCAGATAGTTAAGCATCTGCCATCAGCTCAGATCATGATTCCAGGGTCCTAGGATCCATCCCCACATCCGGCTCCTGGATCAGCAGGGAGTTTGCTTCTCCCTCTGCCTCTGTCTCTCTCCCTGCTCATGCTATCTCTGTATCTCTCTATATCAAATGGTTTAAAAAAAAAAATCTAAAAAAAAAAAGAAAAAGAAAAGCTTCACCCGATTTGACAGACTCAACCCCACTGGCATTCATTCATTCATTCAACAGATTTAATGAGCCCCAACCAAATGTTGGGCCCACTCCTCTTTCACCAAAGACACAGTAGTGAAAAGACAAATTCTCTGCCTCATGAAACTCACATTCTATTGGGGAAGACAATCAACACATAAATAAGTAAAAACACAATAAATACATTTTCAACGAAGGAAAATAAGGAGATAGAGCAACAGGATGGATACTCCTCTCCAAAGAGATAACATTTAAGCAGGGACATGAAGTAACGGAGTGAGACCTGAGAATGTCTGAAAAAAAGGGAACAGCAAAGACCCTAAGAAAGAGGTGTGTCGGGGCACCCGAGTGGCTCAGTCGGTTAAGCCTCTACCTTCAGCTCAGGTCATGATCCCGGGGTCCTCGGATCAGGCCCTGTATCAGGCTCCTGCTCAGAGGGGAGCCTGCTTCTCCTTCTCCCTCGGCCTACTACTCCCCCTGCTTGTGCACTCGCTCTGTCAAATAAAATCTTTAAAAATAAAAAGAGAAGGGGGTGTGTGTAAATCTAGCATATGGAGAGATAATCCCAAAACTCACTTTACTGTATGTGGAGAGTTGATCCTTTAGGTTCTGACAATGCAACAGGGTTCCCAGGGCAACTTGCTGGACCAACTGTTGAAATTTTAAATTTCTGGAAACAAAATCTGTCTCACAGTTTACCTGGTGGGAACAAATTGATATTGTTGTATAGGCTATTTACAGACAGTTTGCAAAAGTGACTTAAAATTGGAGAGTAAACCAAGGTATTGCAGAACAAGCTACAGACTCAACAAAACAGAAATAAATGACCCTAGAATTTTAAGGCTGCAGTTCCTCTCCTAGCTTGAGGCCAGAAACTGAATGAAGTGATTCTTGCTCTGCCAATGTGTTGGCAATGACCCACACAGGCAAAAGATGGTTCCATAACGTCCCCAAAGGACTCACTACAAGTTCACCACTTGCCTGTGGCTGCAGGTCATCATCACCCCATTCTCCAGGTTCCTCCAACACCAAACCACTTTTGCTATCAGCATGCTTATCTCCTTTTCTCACTCTAAACTAATCCACACCTGATTCTTCACCAATTGAGGCCCCTAAACCTCCTCTAAAACAGCTACATGCTATCCATCAACTAATAAACATAATTCCTAGCTTTAAAATCCAACTGTTCCAGGAAACAATCCGTGGCAGGTATAAGGATATAGGAGACTCACATTTAGAAATACAGGTTTGCCCCACTATCCAAAAGTAGAGTGTTCCTATGAAACATTTTGCCAGCCGAAATGGCATAAAGCGAAAAATCAATTACCATTAATTTATATGGACATGGATGCACAAAATAAATCGACCTAAAGCACAGATGCTCACAAAGTTCAAAGCTATGGCAGCTCAATGCTGAGACGCTGAGTGTAGTTCGGGCAGGGAGCAGTTTGGTGGGGCAACCCTTGCTGTTAGGGTGCCTGCCCCCTGCCTCCAATAAGGAGACTCAGTGCAAAACCAACACGGAATGCTATTTTCACTTTTTGCCTCTTTTCATAAAAGTGAAAGTACTCTGAATTTCTTTTAGTTAACAATAAACAAAAACAGGAATGAATGTAGGTCTTTTGTAAATGCAAAGTGTGTAACTCGAACTTTCAAAAACTGGGGGATATCTGTAATCTTTTTCACTTCTAGTCCTTTAATCATCAACATACCTGTGCATTTCCATACTTAAGTGAATTCATGATAACTGTGGTCTCACTGGTTTAATTCCAACAACCTTTTGCGGTTCTCAAACACCCCTTCTTTAGCGCTGCAAAGTGTCTACCACAAAGCTTTCCACCCAAGGGGCAGCTGTTCCTGGTTATCCAGAATTCCGACAACTCACCTCTACTAACACAGTTGTGTTTCCTTCCTGAAGCAGCCCAATCAGACCTTCTTTGGTCTTTCTGCCATGGAGTTTGGCAGCTCTGCTCCAGCCTTCCTTCTGGGCCTGTTTGTGGAGCCAGCTCTCCGCCTATAAATTAAAAATAGGGCAGATGACAAAGTCATAGAATTTAAAACTGAACGGAGCTCTAAAATACGTTCAGGTTCCCTAATTCTTTCTGCTTCTCTTCAGTCCTATAATGGAAACTAAAGCCATCTATGGTTTACTGGCAGCCTACCACTGAATGCCAAATACCAGGCATTGTGCCGGTGCTTAGGATAAATTTAATATTCACAACAACCCTATGAAGCAGACAGTAGTATTTCTATTATACAGACAAGAACAACGCAACTCTGAAAGATTAAGGTGTCCGATATCACAAGGGTAGTGTGAGGCATCACAATTTGAGTCCTGGTCGGTCTGATTCCCAAACCCCACACAAGCCCTTTGGGCTCCGGGTAGCGCGAAAACAGCATAGCAGCGGTGCTTGGAATAGAGTTTGTTAACCACGGGATCGTGAGTTAACGGCTTCCGGAGTCAAAGCACAGTGAAAGGACGAGGCTGTCCCTTAAGTCAGAATCCTATCGAGTCCTGCAATTATGGGTCCCTGGGCAGCAGCTCCCTGAGAGACGGCGGTCGGGCCCTAGTACCCCGCCCCGCCCCCTTACCCTCCTCCCCCACACCTGTTTGAGATCCCCGCCGCAAGTCTCCAGAGCTTTCTTGCAGTTTACGAAGGAGTAGCCTGTTCTTCGCCGCAGCTTCATGAGAAGCTCCTTGCTGGAGGCCGAAGAGAGCCAGGGCCCAGCGTGAAACGTGTGCCACGGCTGAGGCGACTGAAGCCGAAGGGGTCCCGCCTGCGGAGGTAAGGAGAAAGGGATGAGAAAGGAAGAAAGGAAGCAGCCGGGAGGGCCGGCGGGTGGAGAGCACATCGGCGGGGAGGCCACCTTAGGCGACGCCGCCTCCGGGGGTGGGGGAAGGCAGCCAACGCGGGGCCGGACCCCGCAGAGGAAACGAGCTCGGGGCGGGGGAATAGGACGGAGTCGAACGCGGCACGGATGAAAGGAAGGCTGTGTCCCGAGCGCAGGGGAGATCTGCGGGGAAGGCGGGATGGTGGGGGGACCCAGACCCCTCACCGGGCAGCTCCCGGCCCTCGCGACCAGGTAGAGACTCAACGACCGCAGCAGCGACATGTCTCCGGCCCGAGTACACTCCGCGGGCCGGCGCTCTGGTGAGGCCGCGGGCCTACGGCGCGGCAGCAGGGCCAAACCTCTCCCCGCGACGCGCCAGGCGAGGACGGCGCCACCTGCTGGCCGGGGTGGGCACACCCGCCGCTTCTACCTCGCTTTTGGAGACTGTATTTCCCAAGGGAATGATATCTACATACCCCCCCCGCCCCCCTCCCCGCCTTAGGTAAAATAACAGAAACCATGAGACAAAGTTGTCGCAAAATAACAATTCAAAACATGTGGCAACATTTTATGTTTCTTTATTTCCGTTCGTCTTTCATAGTCGTCCAAAGACAAACTTGTGAGGTAGGCGGGTGGGTTCAGAAATTTGGCCAAGGGCTCCTGAGGAGGTAGGGGTGGGGTCCTTTCAACAAACCCTGTAAATATTTGTTGAATGAGCAAAGTATTTATTGAACATCTACTGTATGCCGGGCGCTGTGCTAGGCTTCAGGGAATTAGAGAAGAGTAAACCACAGCCCTACCCTTCAAGGTAATCTAATGGTGAGAAAATACGGAACAGACAAGTGACCACACAAGACAAGGTAAGTCCCATAAGATGAACAAACAGTGAAAGGGTCTCCAGGGAAAAAGAAATCACATCCAAACAGGAGGCTCCGTAAAAGGTTTTTTCAGGAAAGAGGTGTAGAGTAATAAAGATTTTGACAGGTAGACATAGCTCTTCCAGGCAGGGAATCACCAAAAAGAATGAAGAAAACAAGGAATTTGGGTGTGGAAATAGGGAACAAAGAGTAGACATTTGGAATTTGTCCAGAGGTTGCAATACATGTAGGAAACCAGTTGAAAATGAAATAGAAGGGGTAGAAAGCCAAGAAGCGTACTCTTGCTGTAGGCATCGGACGCTAGCTAGAGCTGATGTGGGAAGATCAACAGAGTTTTGATAAGTGACTTGAAGGGGAGAGAATGGAGACTGAGAGTTCAGAGGAGGTGATATGTGGCCCAAGGAATAAAAGAGAGTCCCATGCAGAAGTAGTGCAGTGGGAAGAGAAAAGAGGGGAAGACAAAGCACATTAGCAAGGAAGGACCCACAGGGTTTGGAAACCTGAAGAAAACTCAAAGATGAGAAGAACCTAGTACTTAGTGATCCCAGTTCCACCTCCAAAAAGGCTGAAGAAGCTGTAGTCCAAAGGACGGCTCTGCTGCCTACATCCCCAGCTTCGGGGTCGGCAGGATTTGACCCAGTTAGAGCCATGGTCCCACCAGACTCTGTCTCCAGAAAGCAAGAAGTGGGTGGTCTGAGGTTTCTTCCTTCCTAGCCCCCCTGCAAAAGCCTGAGTTCTTTGAATGCAGAGATGGTCTTCTTTCCCTCTAAAAAAAATTCCATTCAAATCTGGCAGGAAAAAAAGTCCATTCTGTATTAAAAAACAAAACAAAACAAAAAACAAAAAAAACCCAGCAGGACTGGAAGGGTTCAGGGACAGTCCCTCTGCAGCCACTGCTCTCCCCTCCCACTTGCCTCCCCTACTCCTAAAAACCCTGGACACCCTCCTTATTTTGTCATCTGAGAACCGGAACTGGAAACTTCCTTTGTGCTCTAACCCAGAGCTGTTAGAGCTCTAGGATTCCTAGCAAGCAAGCACCTCCCTGCACCGGCCCTAGAGTATCTGGGGGAACAAAGAGGGAAGGAGGTAAGAGAGAGGCAAGGGAAACCCATACTTCTCTTCCTCGTGTTTATGGCTTTGGAGATGCGGTAGTTCCTTTGTTAAGACAAGGGATTCAGAGGACCAGAAGGGTGATGTCAAGCAGGTCTTGGCTCCCTGTGCCTGGCTCTATAGATGTTGACATTCTCATCCTCATCCCGCTGGGCCAGCTCCAGTTGGAAATGCTGGGGCAGGAGGTGCTGAAAGAAGCTCTCTGTCCCGTGCTCCTCTCTCATCTTGGAGGCCAGGTAGATGGTGCCATGGGGCCCGCATAGGTGTTGGAGGGTGCCCAGCAGCAGTGGGAAGGTGGGCTCCAGGTACACGATATCAGCCCCCAGCACCAGGTCATAGTCTCCAGGGAAGACATGCTGGTCAATCCCCCAGGACAAGGCGCGGACCTGGGCCTGGCCTCCAGCCGGCACATTGGCCTGGACGTTGGCCTGGATCTGCTCTAGGGCCAGGGGCAGGTCAGTGATGGTAACATCCCCCCCTGAGAGAGAGGAAGGAGGAGAAATGCAAGTCAGACAGACCAACCAAGGGGTCTTGGCTCCTAACCAGAAGGTCTAGAGACCGCAGGGCCTAGAGGACAGTGTTTTGCCAGCCCAGAGTGCACACTTGGGCTTTTAGTTACCCTAACCTCCATCTCACCTGCTGCCGTGCTCATTGCTTTATGTTCTACAACATCAATGTTAGCTTTGAGCTAATCTTCAACCTCTCTGCCCAACACACAACCATCAGGCATCAGCAGAAGCCTGGACAGGACCAAGCTGGAGCCGGGCTATGTAAGTACCCAGCCCCTGTTGACCCAAACCAAACTTCATGGGTCTGGAAAGCTTCCCAGAAGACATGGCCTCAGTAAGCCTCAAAGGACAAGCAGGAGTTAGTTAGGTAGTTAGGTAGAGCTTTCCAAGCAGAGAAGAGAAAGTACAAAGGCCTGGGGGCGAGAGCATCCCAAGTTCAAGGAAGGCTGAACCTTAGGGGATGTGGAAGGAAGGAGAAAAGTATCAAGACTGGAGAGTAATGATGACATGCCAAGAGACTCAGGCTTGATCCTGAGGGGGGTAGGTTTCATAGGTAAAAGCAGAGGATGAGGATAATCCAATTAGCACCTCAGAAAGCTTCATTCATGCAAGAAATATATGTATTGAGTCCCTACTAAGTTCTGGCAGCACAGTGGTGAGCAAGATAAAAACTCAGCCTTCCTCGGCTGAGTTTTATTAGAGTTTTATTAAACTAAATAATAGTTTTATTATTTAGAAACACTAGGTACTAAAAAACAGACCATGATCATGAGGATGGTTATAGACACAGGAACAATTCATTCATTCACTAATATTTATTATGTGCCTCTATGCCAGGTGCTGAGAATATAGCAGTGAACCAGTGGGACAAGAATCCCTCCCCTCGGGCACCTGGGTGGCTCAGTGGGTTAAAGCCTCTGCCTTCGGCTCAGGTCATGACCTAGGGTCCTGGGATCGAGGCCCGCATCGGGCTCCCTGCTCGGTGGGGAGCCTGCTTCCTCCTCTCTCCTCTCTCTCTGCCTGCCTCTCTGCCTACTTGTAATCTCTCTCTCTGTGTCAAATGAATAAATAAAATCTTAAAAAAAAAAAAAGAATTGCTTCAGGGATGGGGAGGAGAATGTAATTTTAAATTGAATCGTTAGGAAAAGCCTCGCTCAACAGATTATGTTTGGGCAAAGACCTGAAGGAAATGATGGAGCAAACCATGGGGACCTCTCAGGCTAAATATACCAAATAAGGGAATAATAAGTGCCAAGACCTTGAGGCAAGAGAGTGTCAGCAGGTCTGAAAAAGAGCAGCAAGGCCAATGGCAGGAGCAGAGTCTGCTAGAGATGCTCTCTTCCCTCTTCCTCTGCCCCTCCCCCGCTCTCTAAAACAAACAAATAAATATCTTTAAAATAAACAAATGAATAAAAGGATCACTCTGGCTGCTGTGATGAGAAAAGATGGCAGAGGAGCAAGGTCAGAAGCGAAGAGACCAGTTAGGAGGCGGCTAACCCAGCTGAGAGGTGATGCTCGTTTGAACCAGGGCAGTAGCCACATCTAAGAAATGGTCAGATCCTCAATGATTCTGAAGGTACAGTCAACAGGATTTGCTGAGAGACTGGACACGAAATATTAGAGAGAGAGGACGTTCGACATGACTGACTAGAAGACCTAGTTGCTATTTACTCAGAGGAAGAAGGCTGTAGGAGGAGCAGGACTGGACAGGAAGATCATGAGTTCCTATCTATGTGTGAGGTGCCCACCAGACAACCACTTGAAGATACCCAGTAGGTAGGCCGTTCCACAAACAAATCTGGAGATGGAAATGGGAGTTACAGGGTCACGAGCATAGAAAGAGAATTTAAAGCCATGAGGTGATGGGATTACTTGGGAGTGTAGACAGAAAAGGGAAGGGATCAAAGGACGACTCCTAAAGCTCTGGAGCACTCAAACTTCCAAGTTGTCAGAGGAAAAGGAACCAAGAAAGAAGATGGGAAAAGAGTGCGAGTGAGGTGGGCAGAAAGCAGAAGTGCGGTGCCCCGGAAATGAAAGGAAGCATTTCAAAGAGGAGGGAGAGTCAAACACTGCAAAGTCAAGTGGGCTCATTAACTGACTCCTGTACTTACCAACACGGAGTTGGAAATGAAGCTCACCACCTTGACAGCTGCAACTAGGGGCAGAAATGTGGAATGGATTGAGGGAAGAAGAGTAACCCAAGTACTACAGATGAAGAGGACTAACTCTTTTGAGGAGTTTTGTTATAAAGCAGAACAGAGAAATGGGGTGATAACTAAAAGAGTATGTAGGGCCAACAGTTTTTTTCTAAGAGAAAACATGGTGTATTTATAGATATATATAGGTGTGTGTGTGTGTGTGTGTGTGTGTAGAATGTTCCAGAGAAAAGGAAAAACTGATAACATGGGGGGACTGGGGATGGGGAGGAGGTTTGCTGGAACAATATCTTTGAGTAGATGCGAAGTTTCGGGGTCTTGTGACAAGTGGAGGACTTGACTTAGCTAGGAGCACAGTGTGTATCGGTAACAGGAAAGAAGGCAGCACTTAAAACCAGATACAGACAGGTGAGTAGACATTGTGACAGGAATGTGGGACATTTTCTGTAAAAAAAATAGAAGCAATCAGAAAAGATGGGCAACAAAGCCATCAGCTGAGGGTGAAGACAGGGGAGGAGGCAAGAGAAGTTTGCAGGGCAAGATAAGAAACATGTTTGGGAGAGCGAAAGAACATGTGCACAAGGGAAGTGGAATAGACTAGCTGGGCGGCCCTTAAGGACTTGCCTAAGGTTAGTAATAACAAATTCAAAATGAAACCGGTCAGCACAGTTGTGTATATACCGAGGGCCTAAGCTAGCCTAGAGATGGGGATATCAAAGAGACCTTCCCTGGAGGTGATGTTTGAGCTGAGCACTGAAGGATGCATATGAATTACCCAGGTGGTCCAAGGATTCCAGGCCTAGAGTACAGTCTGTATGAAGGGTCCATGGATGGGAACATCAGGACAGTCTTGAGGCACTGAGAGAAGGGTAAATGACAGCATGAGGAGCACAAAGAGGGAGGGAGAGGCACAGAAAGAGGCCAGAGAGGGAGGCAGGACCTTGGAGGCCATGCCAAAAGTACTGGTTTGATCTTGAAAGAACAAGATGTCATTGAAAGACAGGAGTGAGAGGTGATTACAGCTCCATCTTGAAAAACATCACTCTGGGGCGCCTGGGTGGCTCAGTTGGTTGAGCGACTGCCTTCGGCTCAGGTCATGATCCCGGAGTCCCAGGATTGAGTCCCACATTGGGCTCCCATTTCCATGGGGAGTCTGTTTCTCCCTCTGACCTTCTCCCCTCTCATGCTCTCTAACTAAATAAATAAAATCTTTAAAAAAAAAAAAAAAGAGGGGGGGGGCCTGGGGGGCTCAGTGGGTTAAAGCCTCTGCTTTTGGCTCAGGTCATGATCTCAGGGTCCTGGGATCAAGGCCCGCATCGGGCTCCCTGCTCAGCGGGGAGCCTGCTTCCCCCCCTCTCTCTGCCTGCCTCTCTGCCTCCTGTGATCTCTCTCCCTCTGTCAAATAAGTAAAAAAATAAAAATAAAAATATATAAATAAATAATTTTAAAAAAAAGAAAGAAAGAAAAGATCACTCTGCTGGGTAGTGTGGGCAGAGGTCTGGGTGGGGGCAAGGAGTCAAAGCAGGAAGACAAGTTGGCCTAAAGCAGCAGGGCAGGCAAGTGCCCACGGTGGCGTGGACTGGGGAGCTATCAGTGTCAATGGGAAAACGCGATATTTGAGAGATTTTTAGAAGATGAAATCAGCAGGACTTGAGTAATGGCTATGGGGGTGAAGAAAAGGGACATGTCAAAGGTGATATCTAGGTTTCCCACTGGGTAGATGATGGTTTGATTCACTGAGATGGGGAAGCCTGAAAAAGAAATAGCCTGGAAGAACACAAGATCTGGTTTCGGCATGCTCACCTTCCCATGGGGAAGCTTGAAGACACTTGTGAAAACCCAGGGAAGAAACAACAATGGCCTGAACTGGAGACGGTAGGAAGAAGAGCTGACAACTGGGGAAATATTAAGGACCTATGACCCAGAGGTCAGACTGATTGCTGGGATGTGAGCAGAAGAAAGCAAGGGATAAGATGACACCTAGATTTCTTACTTGGCGGCTGGACAGGGGGAAAAGGAGGAGAACCCAGTCTTTGAGCAAATGGAAATAGGTGTTCCCATCCATATTACACACTTGTCTCCATATTTTAGCATAACTGCACACCTCTCCTCCGCTCTTCCTTCGTAGAAAATTGCTTTTAACACTCCTTTTGTTCTTTGTGAGCCTGCTGTGTTCGCACTGTTCACATTCTCATCTGACAGTGCTTCTCTTTGAATTCCCAGGGAGTCAAGGGAGACACAGCCAAAGTATGTCCACTGGCTCTGTGCATATGTCACCATAATTCAAGTACCATAACATCTTCCCCCACCTGCCCCACTAGACCATAAGCTCCTCGGTAACAGGAGAGCTGTCTCACTGTTACATCTCAATACCTGGCAGGATAGAAGACTCCAAATAGATATTGACTGAATGAACACAAGAATGAATGCCTGCCTCTGGGAAGACTTCCCTGAATGTGACCTAGTTGTGTTCCCAAGAACAGAAACATTCGCATTACTAGGGAGATGACATCATAAGTGCTTTAAATGAGTGTTTTGGGTGTGAGGTTTTGCCTGCCCATTAGATTATAAACTGAGGAACAGTTTCCTATGTAATTTTGGATCCTTGAAAAAAATGAAGCAAAATTTTCCTTACCTTTTCCTTTCCCAAGTCTGCAGCGCCTAATTCCTACCCCCACTTCCCCCACAAAAAAACACTCTAACCCCTCAAGAATTCACGCTTATTTCTCCCAAGCAGTCAAAACCTGAAAAATCTAATATCTATTCATACTAAAGCTATAAAGCACTCCTTGGGTTTAATACAAGCAGATTGCTCCCCCTACAGAATGCCCCCAAAGGCGTTTTGACAAAATACCATGTCAAAGCAAAGGCGGTTTTAAGTGACAGCACTATTCATGAAATCACAAAGAGCAAATAGGTAGAAAAAATTCCTACTCCTTCCAAGGCCTGCCCGGTTTTTGTTTCCTGCCCCCAAATCAACCACCCTGGGTGTTTTCTCTGGCATACAGAAAGAGGCGCGCGCGCACACACACACACACACACACACACACACACACGGTTAAAAAGAGACTGGGTCTGGTCGCAAATCACTCCCCTCTCCCAAGAATCCAGGGAGTGACAATTTCTCCACCACCCGGTCCCCACCCCCACTCACTCCCACCACAAAGCTCACGCACCCTGCAGCGCAGCCAAGATTCCCACGATGCCCGTCCCTGCGCCTAGTTCGATCACTTTCTTGCCTCGGAAATCCACATTTTGACTTTCAAAATAGTTGCACAGGCTCAGAGCCTACGGGGGTGGGGGTGGGGGCGGAGAGAAAGAAAAAGACTGTCGCGTGGATGGTTCCATATGGGAGAGGGAGAGTCCAGGGTCCGGACCTCCTGGGGACCCTCGCCCAGGGCCGCCCACTCCTCACCGCGTCCCACACGCGCGCCGCCACCCCGAGGCGGGACCCGAAGTTCTGCGTGATGGTCAGCACGTGCCCACAGAAACAGAACCGGCTCCTCTCCGAGTACGAGTCCGCGAAGAGCCCGACTTCCCGCGGGAACACGGATTCGGGCTCGGATTCGCGATCTGGGCAGGGGTCGGCCATCCGGCTGAGAGCGCGCGCGGACCGCCCCGCCGGCGCTAGTATCCCGGATCTGGGACCGGGCGGGGGTGGGGGGCCGCGGGTCCCCCGGGCTTCTCCGTGGCACCGAGCCCCGCCTCCCCGAGTGCACCCTCCTCCCTTCAGTTTGACTTCCTGGAGATGGGGTGAGGAGCTGCCCCTCCCGCTCCGGTCCCCAGCGCGCCGCCGACGGCGCTCACGTCGGACACGCGGGGCAGACCCGGCCGACAGGTCCGAGAGCGGGGGAGAGGGGAGAGGAGGGAGGATTTCACTGTAGGGAGCGGCGTCCTAGGACTCCTCTCACCTGCGGGCGGGGGGCACAGGTGCCGGCAACCAGGACATTAACCAGAGCGCGCAGAAGCGGGCTAACGAAAGAGGTAGGGGGCCAGGTCTGGCTTTGCCAGTCCGGCTGGAGACCCGCGCCGCGAAGGCCCCCTCCCGCGGCGGCCGCCGCCCACGCTCCCCGCCCGCGTCCGCGGAGTACCCTCTGGGGTCTTTAAGAGGCGGGGCTGGCTCGCAACGTGCCTGATTGCGTCATCATCGTGCGCCTCGGGCCTCGGGCTCCACGTGTGTTCAGGAGAGAAACCCTGGGCTGGGGATGATGGCGGGAGCCGAGACGGGGGACGCCGCCGCTGCGGAGGCCCCGCAGCCCCAGAAGCGCTACTATCGGCAACGTGCTCACTCCAACCCCATGGCTGACCACACGCTGAGCTAGTGAGTGAGCAGGACGGCGGGGGGGGGGGGGGGGCGGGGGGGGGGAAGGGGGGGGGGGGGGGGGCCCCCGGGGGGCCCNGGGTCGCAGCAGCCCGCAGCAGTCCCGAGGGGCTGTGGTTCTGCGACCGTCGGCAGGGTCTCAGATGGACCCGGGAGGCTCGGCCGGGTGACGTCAGCTTTAGAGGCGGGTCGGGGAGATTGAGGGGAGGGCGGAGTTGGAGGGTTGGGGAGGGGCGTGGCGCTCTGCCCCACGACTCGGTTGCGGTGCGAGTCTGGCGAGAGAGAGTAAGTTAGACTGGAGTGTTGCAAGCAGAACGCCGTTTCCATCTTTCGATTTCGTTGATCGGATTTAATAAAAAGACAAGCATACGCACAAATCCCGCCCACACCTTAGTCCATCCTCTTCCCACAGAGCCCATAAACAGAGTAAGGTCCCAGTGCCTTAGGCAGCCAATCTCTGGGGGAAGGGAATTTGTCACCCAGGAAGGAGAGCTGCCTGACCAGAGTCACATCAACTCCTAGAAGTGGAGATGGGCAGGTCAGCAATCGTGAGCCTCATGATGGGCCTGTGATTCACACTGGGGGTTAAGGGTGGTTTCCATTGTGTCTCCGAGAAACCGCAGGGCCCACTGTTACAGAATTTTTGAGACTAGCTCTTCCCATTTACCTCCCACCCTTATCCGTCCGCCCACACACATGTAGTACCACTTCTGCAATGCCTTGACCAACCGTCTCATGTCCCTCGTGTCTTCTCTCCAATAGCCCTGTGAAGCCTGAAGAGATGGACTGGTCTGAGCTATACCCAGAGTTCTTCGCTCCACTGACTCAAAATAAGAGCCACGATGACCCAAAGGATAAGAAAGAAAAGAGAGTTCAGGCCCAAGTGGAGTTTGCAGACATAGGCTGTGGCTATGGTGGCCTGTTAGGTAACACTCTGGCCTTTTCTCTAGGGCACGGAGAGGCAATGTCTAGGTTCTGCTACCTCAGCAGGTTTGCTGGGGGGCACAGTTGCCCTTTCCCCTTCGGACCAGACACCAGTGCTGTGACATCAGTGTAGAGAGCCTCTACTTTCCCTGTACTCTGGGTCTGTGGCCTTTGTCCTGAAGAAGGGAGGGTGTTGTCTCAAATGCCTCTTAGAGCTTGGGTTGTCCTGTCTGGCCCCACCCCTGGCCTCAGTCCCTCCTTGAGCCATTTCACCTGCAAGGTGCCGGGTCAGTGAGCTGGTCAGCACAAGCGTCAGAGATTAGTCACTGTAGCCAGTGATCCTGAACTGTCTTTCTGAGGGATTCCACCACTCTCCCTCTCCTCCCCCCTCCTTCACCAAAACTCATTGTTTATGCTCTACTCTCATGTTTTCAAGTTTGTCCGGTATTGTCTGTATTGTCCCAGCCCTGCATGCCAGGCCACTTCTCTATTTTTAGATCTTCCTTTAGAGGTAACAGCCTGACAGAGAGAGAAAAAACATGGTACTTGGGGGCAGAAAAGCTCGGTTCAAGTTCCAGTTCTGCCTCTTCTTCGCTCTGTGACCTTGGGCATTTCTGACCTCAGTATCCTCATCTTCTCAATTTACCACAGAGTGTTAGGAGGATTAACTGAGACAATGTGTGAAAACTCTGAAGCACTTGCAAATATACACGTATTCCCAGGCCCTCCCACTTCCAGTCCAGATGACAGTCTTTGGATCTAAGCCTAACCCTAACTTTAATCCTCTTCTCCAGCATAGAACCAGCCATCTAGGTATCTCTCCATCCACACTTGCCATTCGTGATTTTGGTAGTAGCAGATTGACAGTTCCTTTCTTTTCTTGACCCCTTTGCACTTCCTGTAAGTATGAGGTTGACGATTCCATTCCTATTTCTGTGTCCAGTGGAACTGTCACCGTTGTTCCCAGACACACTGATTCTAGGTCTGGAGATCCGGGTGAAAGTCTCAGACTATGTACAAGACCGGATTCGGGCCCTTCGAGCAGCTCCTGGAGGTGGCTTCCAGAACATCGCCTGTCTCCGTAGCAATGCCATGAAACACCTTCCTAACTTCTTCCACAAGGGCCAGGTGGGGAGGGGCCCCGGTGGGTTACGCTGGTAGGCAGGTGGGACACTGAAGCCAAGCTCTCAACCCTGTCGATGCCTGTCTGTCTCACAGCTGACAAAGATGTTCTTCCTCTTCCCTGACCCACATTTCAAGCGGACGAAGCACAAGTGGCGAATCATCAGTCCCACACTGTTGGCAGAATATGCCTACGTGCTTAGAGTCGGGGTGAGTTGGGAGTGGGAGGGAGGGAGGGGTGAGAGGCCTATTGAGAGACTTTGCACTAAGAATTCAGTGGGGGGTGCATTTAGGACTCACACCACCACTCCCATCATCTCCCTGCTCAACTGCGTGCAGCCCCCCGTCTCGGGTGATTTTGCCTCTGCAGGGGCTCGTCTATACCATAACTGATGTGCTGGAGCTACATGACTGGATGTGCACCCATTTTGAAAGGCACCCCCTTTTTGAGCGTGTGCCTCTGGAGGAACTGGTAAGTAGGGGGCCTGAGCGGAGTCGTGAAGATGCAGGCCTTTTCCAGAGTGGTTCTGTATTCTTTGAACCCAGCTCAGTGCCAGGAGGATGGGATGGGGGCCTCAGGGCCAGGGGCCGTCTGGAAGGTGGGCAAGGACCTATTGGACCTTTCCTTTTCCCAGAGTGAAGACCCCATTGTGGGACATCTGGGCACCTCAACAGAGGAGGGAAAGAAAGTCTTACGCAACGGAGGCAAGAATTTCCCAGCCATCTTCCGAAGAATACAGGATCCCACCCTCCAGGCAGTGACCCCCAATCCTACCCCTCTTGGCCACTGACAGCCTACCTTGCCTTAGCTTGACCCGTGGACCTTCCCAGCTGAGACCGCCAGGGCTGAGAGGTGACAGTCTTTGAAAGAAGTTGGGGACTGCCCAGGCCAGAGCCTGAGATTCACAACTGACCTCTCATCTTCTTGCCTGTCTACCACCAACAGAAAGCAAAAGAAGCTAACCGGGAAGGTCAAAAGATCTTGGACCAGAAGGGATGTTTGGAAGGGTGTGGGGTCTTGTTCTTCCTTAGCACTGCCTTCTTCTGGGATCTCTCCTCAGATGAAGTAAGGAATGCAGTTCTCCGCTGTCTGTCTAAACAGCTTGCTAGACTCAAATTGCCTGTCCACTTGTGTTTACTTTGCAGTCCTGGGGATAACATGTGTATGTGTGCCCATGCCCATGCTGCTATTTCTCAGGAAGGGCTAGAGCATGTATCACGTGCCTTCTCCCGTCCCCCCATCCTCTCCCTGCCTGAGACTTGACCTGAGGAATCTGCTGTCTCTATTGTTGCTGTCCCTGGAGAGTCCTGGGTCAGGGTGGTGGAGACCCTCTCCTTTTTCATGCTGACCTTCGATTCCAGAACTTCAGAGCTGACTAACTGGCACCGAGCCCAGTGGGGGCCGGGTGGAGGAGTGAGGAGCAGAGAACTAAACTGTGCAACATGCTGAGGCCAAAAGCAAAAAAATGGGCTGCTGACTAGAAATCCCCCCCTCCCCTCAAAGAGGACTGAGTCAGCTGGAGATTCAGAGCACTCACGTAGCCCTCGCTCCATCCAGGAGCCCAGAGAAATCTCTGAACTTTTCTAATCTGCAAAAGCTTCCTTTGTTTCTGCTCCTCAAGTCCTAGGTTCCCATGACTGGAAAGGCAGGGTTTGTTGACCTAAAAACATCCTTCTTCCCAAGGAACAAAGATGAAGGCTCCTGGAGCCTTTTTAACCCATTAATTCACTCACCATCTCCCCAGTGTCAGGTACAGGAGGTGGGGAAGCTGTGGTAGTGCCAGAAAGTTCTGCTTAGCTACAGAGAAGGCACAGCCCCATACGCCAAGAATATGGAGACTGCTACAGCTGTGCCTCTTCCCTTCCCGAAGGAGCTGAAGGGTGGGGAATTCCTGATGATGGTCCCAAGAGGGCCTGGCTCCCTGGGGAAGTGGGAATACTAGGGACTGACTTCTGTACTTCAGTATCCTAAACCTCATCAAAGAGCCTTTACCAGGAAGAGATCTTTAGGCAACTGGACTAGGGCACCAGCCCAGAAGGGGGAAACCAAGGCAGACCTCCCTTCCCAAGAGGGTCATTGCAATATGAGACCCAAGAGAACTGCTAGGTAACCCCAGCCCCGCCTACTGTGCCTGGGTGCTAAGCCCCAGATCAACGACTTAGGAGGGGATTGGCTGAGGAGCTTGAAGAGGGGGCGTTGCCACTATCTCACCCAAAGGTTAAATAGGGGCTCAGGCAAGCAAGCAAGATGCCTGGGAGAAGTGCTGTCCTTCGTGGATTCCCTGAACCAGACCATGACCCAGACCCTCAAGCTCGCCTCCAGAGTGTTCCATCGCGTCCACTGTGCTCCCAAGTTGGGCACCTCACTGGGCTCCAGAGGCTCCGACTCAGCGCCCCGGAGCTTGGCGGACATCCCAGGCCCCTCCACGCCCGTCTTCCTTGCTGAACTTTTCTGCAAAGGGGGTCTGTCACGACTACACGAGCTGCAGGTAGAGGGGGACATTCCTGGGAAAGGAATACTGGGGAAACTGGTTTTGGCAACACCAGAAAAGACAGACTAGTGCAGAAAGTAGGAGGAGGGCCAGTGACAAGAGATGCCCATGAATTAGAAAAGTTGGGACTGCAGGCAGGTGGTTCGACCTTGACCTGTGCAGAGTCCATCCCCACACCCAGCCGAAGAGGGCTCTCAAAAAGTGCCTTCTTGCTGTGCCGAAGTCGGGGCCAGGTAGGTCTAGAACAAGTGTGGGGGAGGCGGAAACACAGTACCTTCCCCGAGCATCCAACTTAAAGCTACAGGCGCTCCTCTTCACTTACTGGGCGTTCCTTCTGAGATAGTCCCTGTGAGGAGCCTTCAGGGATTTCTTTGGCTCGGTTCAGCCCAGGTGACCTAAGAGAGGTCCTGAATATCTGCTTTGTGCAGAGCTCCTCCGCTTTGCCCATCACACTCAAACTTCCTAGGGATGGAAAGTGGAGGAAAGAAAAGGAGGAGGGGTTTGCAGCATCAGGGCTATATACTAGCTGGGAGCCAGTGAAGAAACAAGCTCCCTCTTGCAAAACGCAGCCAACACCCTTGACGTTGGCACAGACCAAGCTGGAAGTCCCCGGCCCGAGTCTCCAGTGTCCGCTGTGCCCATTCTCCCAGGTGCAGGGCGTTTCGCGCTTCGGACCTGTGTGGCTGGCCAGCTTCGGGACGGTGCGCACTGTGTACGTGGCGGCCCCTATTCTCGTCGAGCAGCTCTTGCGACAGGAGGGGCCCCAGCCGGAGCGCTGCAGCTTCTCACCCTGGGCAGAGCACCGTCGCCGCCACCAGCGGGCTTGCGGGCTGCTCACCGCGTGAGTCCTCCCTGGCCCCAAAGCCCAGACGCCCGGCTGCTGCGTCCCTCTCCTGTGGCTGGTCTGGAAACAGTCTGTCTCCGGGTGTGGAGGGAGGCTGGCCTGTCCCCACAGCCGTCTGGCAAATTGGGCTTCCCACCGCAGCCTGTTCTGCTCAGGCTCAGGTAGAACCCTGCCTTTGTCCCCCACCCATCTCCTTGTCTTTGGAGTCTGGAATCCTGGAAGTCCGCCCAAGGGGCGAACGTACCAGGACCAAGATGGAATGTAAGATTCCTTGACTCAAGTTACCCAGGAACGCAGCGGCCACCCCCCACCGCCCCACCCCGCGTCCCGGCCAGGAAATGAGTAACGAGGAAGGGGGACGGGAAGCAGGCGCAGGCAGGATCAGGTTTTTGTACCCCAAGGGAGCAGTGCAATCCTTTTCCTGGCCACCCCAGCCGAACATGCTCCATCTTCACCGCAGACAGCCCGTTGGCCGCCTCCACACACCCCTTCTGCCCTGATGCACCCCCTCTCTGCACACCCGCAGGGAAGGCGAAGAATGGCAGAGGCTCCGTAGCCTCCTGGCCCCGCTGCTCCTCCGGCCCCAGGCGGCCGCTCGCTATGCCGGGACCCTGGACAATGTGGTCCATGACCTTGTGCGGCGACTGCGGCACCAACGGGGACGCGGTGCTGGGCCGCCCACCCTGGTTCGGGACGTAGCAGGAGAGTTTTACAAGTTTGGACTAGAAGGTGAGTCCCAAGACGGGCAAGCGTGGGAGGCCCGCCCCTGGTCTCCCGGTGCCCTGACGGCGCCCCCTTCCGCCCAGGCATAGCAGCGGTGCTCCTCGGTTCCCGCCTGGGCTGCCTGGAGGCCCAGGTGCCTCCAGACACAGAGACCTTCATCCGCGCAGTGGGATCGGTGTTTGTGTCCACGCTGCTGACCATGGCGATGCCCAGCTGGCTTCACCGCCTCGTTCCGGGACCCTGGGACCGCCTCTGCCGAGACTGGGACCAGATGTTTGCATTTGGTAAAGCGTGGAAATGAAGTGGGGACAGGGGATCATGAAGCTATTCATGGATGGTGAGGCATCCCTGTACCTTCCCCCCAACACAGCCCAGCAACACATGGAGAGGCGAGAGGCTGAGGTAGCCTTGAGGAGCAAGGGAAAGTCTGAGGAGGACTTGGGATCTGGGGCACACCTGACCTACTTCCTCTTCCGGGAAGAGTTGCCTGCTCCGTCCATCCTGGGCAACGTGACAGAGCTGCTACTGGCTGGAGTGGACACAGTGAGGATCGTCTCCATTTTGGGCGCCCCACTTCCACAGTTTAGCCTCTCCAGTTTCAGGGGCCACTGTGCTGCTGCAGGGGATCCACTGTGACGCTTTTGGCGTAACATCTTCTGAACCCCAGACTGCCTCATATTGAGCCTCCTTTACTGGGTGTCCACTCTCAACACATCTGAGGCTCTCAACTTTCCCCCCAGGTATCCAACACACTCTCCTGGGCTCTGTATGAACTCTCTCGGCACCCTGAAGTCCAGACAGCACTCCACTCTGAGATCACAGCTGCCCTGGGCCCTGGCTCCAATGCCCACCCCTCAGCTACTGCTCTAGCCCAGCTGCCCCTGCTGAAGGCAGTGGTCAAGGAAGTGCTAAGGTGAGTGGACGGGAGAGGAGAAGCTAAAGAAAATGTTGGGAAGGGCTGGGGAAGCAGATGGTGAATGAGAGCGGGGAGAGAGAGCAGAGGAAAATGGTACCTACTCCTGGCCAAGAATGGCTTTGGACGTAGGAGGCTTGGGGACAAGAGGGAGATTGCCACTCCCAGCTTCACCTTGCTCTTTCCCTCTTGTTCTGCAATCCAGACTATACCCTGTGGTACCTGGAAATTCCCGTGTCCCAGACAAAGACATTCGTGTGGGTGACTATATTATCCCCAAAAATGTGAGTAGAGCCTATGGGCCCCTTTTGTTAAGCCATTCCTCACAATCTTGGGCCCCATCCTGTTTTCAAACACTCCATATAAGCCCTTCACCTTCCTTTTGGCCTGAATGCCTTTCTCTGGGATGTAATGGGGCAGTGGAGAAATGATTACAAAGTAGCCCCAGAAAACTTACCCCATCACCAACCAGCTTCTGCCTTTGCTCCAATCCATATATCTTCTCCATGTCCCTCCCTGCATCCCTTGGCCCAAACTGACAAGTTTATGTTCCTTCCCCATCAGACGCTGGTCACACTGTGTCATTATGCCACTTCAAGGGACCCTGCCCAGTTCCCAGAGCCAAATTCTTTCTGTCCAGCTCGATGGCTGGGGGAAGGTCCAGCCCCCCACCCATTTGCATCTCTTCCATTTGGCTTCGGCAAGCGCAGCTGCATGGGGAGGCGGCTGGCAGAGCTGGAGCTGCAGATGGCTTTGGCTCAGGTGAGTGATCTAAACATACCTTCCCCGGACATGAGACCCTAACTCTTCAAAGCTGTGAGCTCTTCTGACAAGCACAGCAAAATGTATGACTTGGTAAACCTAATCCCCTGAAATTTAGCAATCCTGTTTTAAGTCTAGAGGGTGAGCAAGGATATTTGGGCTATTTTTTCTCCCCTGGCATAATCCCTTAAGAAATTCTCCACTGGTCACAGGTGTCATTTCAAAATTGACCAACCTAACAGTAATGATACCCTTGACCAATCAAACCCACCATTGTAGACCCCACCCAAAGTGACAGCCTTCTTCCACCCTTTCCAGATCTTGACCCACTTTGAGGTGAAGCCTGAGCCAGGTGCTGCCCCAGTTCGACCCATGACCCGGACTGTCCTGGTACCAGAGAGGAGTATCAACCTACAGTTTGTGGACAGATAGTCCTGTGAAAGAGGCTATCATCATCACACTTTCTCTCGTTGTAGGCATTTATTAGGCACAAGACCAAGAGATATGGATTCCTCCTGAGACCTGTCTTTTTGACTAGACTTGCTAGAAGGACACTAGCAAACTGCTTGAGGCATTCCTGACCAAGGTGTGAAATATGCCTTGGCCTGACCCATCAGGGTCCCTCTGCCTACTCAGCTTTTCTCCTGCTCTTATCATATGCATCTTTCAAGGGCCAGCTCAGGTCTTAACTAATAGTGTTGGGTGGCCTGAGGAAGGATTCAACCACTGCCCTTTTGGGGCTTCCAGTGTTCAGGAGCTGCTGGGTGAGCACTTATCACCACATGAGCTCAGTAATTATGCATCTGGTCTGCACCTAGTTGGTCTTCTCTTCTTGCATGTGAGCTCTTTGAGAGGAAGAATGAGACCTCATTCAGTCTTTGTATCCCCTGATTGGATAATGCCATACAGGTTCTCAGATTGAATCTGGACCATGTGGCAGAAGGGATAAGCAGCTTACCACAATCTGTCTACTCTCCTTCCTCATCTTGCCCCAGCAAGGTGAGTTGGCCCTCACCTAGTTTATGATGTTTTTTTAAAACTCTCCTTGACTCTTTGGTCACTATTAGAGGTTGGCTTTTCCCACCACTTAGTGTGTGGGCAGAGACATCTTTGGGCCTATACTTGCCTGAGCCTTCCTTTTAAATGTTGGGATTTTTTAATATTCATAGTTTTGAAATAAAAGAATCAAATGTTCTATCCTTGGTTTGTGACTTACTTCTCTTCCACTTCTACTTCCTACAAGTCCTGGAGGCCAGACCCTCACCCAAATCCCCTACTTTGATTTCCCTGGTCCTGGAAGGGACCTCCATAACAATGGGAGGTCTAGACACCTGGGAAAGTGGTTTGCTTCACAAACCCAACACGTTTCTGTATGTACTGGGAAGAGCCAGAGTCTGGCTCCCTGTAAGAGATTAAGGGGGTGGTGGTGAAAAGTAATGCCAACGGTTAGCCTGTAAAAATGGGTTAGGGAGCTAGGGATTTGCAGAGATGGCCAGAGGCAACTGACTGGTGGAAGTGCTTCTGGAACCTGGAGTGCCAGGACCAAAGGATATCTGCCCTCTCTAGAAAAGTTGCTCCAAGGTAATCTCCTTCAGAGAAAGACAGGGATACCTGCACAGAAGTGAAGTTAGACAGACAGGATGAAAGCTGAGTGTGGGGCTGGCCAGAAGCCCTAGGGCACTGAGGCAGAAGAGGGGAGGGCAGAAGGAGCCTCTATTTCCCTGAGTCAGCATTCTCTGGCCCCCCCAGAGACTGGGCACGGTTCTCCCCTTGTGATGTATACAGATTAACTCATCTTCCATACAAATAAATCTCTCAGCACACTCCCTGCAGCCCCTCTCTAGCCTAGATTACCCTCCCCATGTCAGGACTTGCCCCCCTGCCTCCTGCTCCTCTCCATTCCAATTAGCTAGATGGAGATGGAGACATTTCCTCCTCCTCCACCAGCTCGGCCCCCTGCCCTAGACAGGGCTCCCTGACTACAGACACTGTTTACCACCAGGCCTTCTGAGGGCATCTATCTTTGTAAGATCTACAGAGGAGCATAATTGACCTGAGGCCTTGTGTAGAGATCAAGGTTTGTGTGCCTTTACTGCCCCACCTCTCAACTCTTCTACTGTATTCTCTGTCCACCCCCCCATCACTAAGCTTAACTTGAATCCAAGCGACCTGATTTTTAGCAGATCCGAACTTTGAGGGAGAATAAGCCGAACTTCCTCTCACACTCCATACTGATTGCTGGTCCCAACCCCCAAACCAATCAAGACCTCCAGTGGTACTGAAAGGGAGGGAAACATCCTGTCTCATTTGGCCCAGTTTTAGGACCCAGAGTGGAATTAGAGAGGGTGTGTTGTGTTTGTATATTCTTTAGCATGTCTAAGTTCCCATGGAGGGCCATCATGAGGGACAGGCTGGGCTTGGCCCACCTGTGGCACACCTACCTGTCATATTTGCCAGGATAGGTACTAATAGTCACTCTGATTTGCTGTCTCCCTTCTGACCCCCACCAGCTATTTTGTGAATAGCAAATCAGGAAAGTTTGGCCCTTCTGTCTTCCCAGGTGAAGAATATGGAGGGTTGTCTCTCTAGAGAAACAGTATCCCACTGGAAAGAAAATGGGGCACTTGGCCTCTGTCCCCTCTTTTTGATCTCCTGAGAGGTTAGAAATGATACACCTCAATACTTCCAGGTGACTCAAACCTGAGTCTAGCTTCAATGTGAACATTGCCATGTGAGTCTGGGTGCCAGCACCATGGACAGCAGCCAAGACCCTCTTTTTAGAGAGGGACAGGGGAAGACCATTTCCAGGGCAAGGATGTGTGAGCTTTAGTAGAGAAGCATTTCTCCCAAAACATCCCCAGGGAGGAGGCAGAGCAGAACCTTCCTGAGAAAAGGACCAATAATAGGAAAGGCGTCTGGATCTGACTTAACAATGTATGAAGTAATTATTTTAATTGCTGATGAATAGTTCACTTAAAAGACACCATCATTCATATAATACACAGCCTCAAGGCCTCAGGAGAAAGGGAGCAGGCCTCAGGCTGACCCACATTTTAACAGTCCTTCCCAAACCCTTTCTCTATAAACAACAGCCCTCTACACTGCTGCCTCCAGGCACAATATCTTCCAGTTAATACCACTAGCTGGGGCACAAGATCAGACCTGTGACCCTGAACCGCCATAGCAGTAGCTTAAGCCAAGGCTGGAGATTCATAACACTGGGACATTCTGTCTGTCTCACTCCAAATGAGTCCAGATTCATTGCACACCACTTCCTGGGTGGAACACATTACCTGGGAAGGACTGATAGAACCCACAAGATCCCCAGAGCAAGAAGGATAGCTCCAACATTCCCCAGCCCCCAGTGTTTAGGGTGTTGGGGGAGCTCTTATTTTTGCAAATAACCACCATTCTTCATATCCGCAGTATCTATTTCCCCCCATATTTCCATTTCTATTATGACACTCGACACAAATTTCCAAGGCTCCGTGAAACTCCAGATGAAAAACACATTCTGGAATTTGTTAACCAGCTACTATTTGAAATAAATGGACCATCAACTAGTCTAGAAATCTTTTTACGCCACCACTAATTTTCTTTGCAATGGCATTCAACCTGTCCCTCATTTATCCTCATTCCAACCCTATGAGGTAGACAGGAAAACCACGGCGGAGATATTTTTTTTTCTCTTAAATCATACAACTTGCAGGTGGCAGGTCCACCCCTTAGATACCTCTGAGCACTGCCACCTAGCAGCCACTGTGAATTATTCGCCAGCAAGTGGGAGTTACACCTCCAACTCAGAACCCACTGCTGCATTTGGGATTTGCAACCTCTGCAGAGAAACCTCCCCACACCTCCCAACCCTCCAGAAAAGCCCCAGATGAGAAAGGAGTCTCCACGTGCATATAAATGATTCTTTATGCCCTCCCCCCATGCAATGGGGGGTGGAGCAAGGGGAGGTCCCCCCCCGCCCTCATGCAGGGAACGGGAGGTCAATGTATACTAGTCTTATTGCCAGCTGCCCTGTGGCCATAGGGTGGGGAATAAGGGGTCTACAACCCCTTTCTTCTGGCATTGGTCCCCCTTCACCAAGTCACCATGGTGGAGCTGGGGGGCTGGAGGCCCTAGGAGCTGAGGTAAGGACGGTTCTCTAGGGAAGAAAAGATGCTCTCCCCACCTGCCCACTGGCTGCCCCAGGATGAGTGTGAGGAGCTATTGGTGGGGGCTGGAATGTCATCCAGGTGTCTCTACCCAGTGAGTAGCAGAGGCCAGACAATGTCTCCAGCTTGAGGCTGCCCACAGAGATCCTCAGTGGTGGGGCCAGTGTGCCCCAAACACTTGTCCAGGCGGTACTCCAGCAGCCATGACAGCTTATCTCTGGCCGATGCAGATCCCTGCTCCTGGAGTTCAGTTTCAGACCGTGGTGACTCTCATGACAACCTCTCGGCCAGAATGGGAACTGGAACGGGCATCTGGTGGCCGCAGCTGTCCAAGGAGGTGCAGGATTGTGTAACCACAGCGCTGAGGCAAGAGCGTCCGCATGCGCTGGGCAGCCGGGGGGCGGCTGGTAGCCCCAGAGGGGGGGCCCGTCCGTGAGGTCCTGGGGCCCGGCTTCCCTGCCGTCCCTCCCCCTGCATCTCCTCCTATGTCCTTGGTCTTGTCATAATTCAGGACCTTCCACTGTTGGTTCACTGCCTGCCAGCGCTTGAAGATGCGGTAGACAGAGGAGCCTTCATGGACGATGAGGCCTGAGCAAAAGGGATAAGAAATCCAGGGTCACCTGATGCCCAGACCTAGGCCAGAGGTACTTCAGCAAGTATTTCTCCAGAGTGAGGAGATGGGGTCTGTAAAAGGCCTGAAGAAGCAGGGAAGGGAGGGGCACCAAGATAGCCCTAAAGGCTCCCAATGGTAGAAAATGTGGCTGTGGAGCTGAAGGAATGGGTAGGGAAAGTCAAGTGTGTGAGCTGGAGGAAAACATTGAGCAGGTAAGGGGGGGAGAGGTGCCCTCACCTATGCAGACGACATCCATGAAGCCATACATGCCGTAGCAGATCTGAAAGAGCAGATCCTGCCGTTGCCACTTGGCTGAAGGGCTGAGTGAGGACCAGATGAGCCAGGAGATGCTGGCAACGAGGAAGAGAGAGCCCAGAACTATGGCTGCAATCTGGACCTTCTCGATGACCGTCAGGGAGATGGCCTGCCACTGTGTGGGAGAAAGGGCTCCAAAAAGTCACAGAAAGAGAAGAAGGGCCAGGTGATGAATGACCCCGAAGAGGAAGATGCTCCAGAGCCTTCCTGACACCCTTCAGGCAGGATTAGCAATCTGTCTCCTCTGTTCCCTGATCAGACCTGGTACGGAGCACTTTTCACTTCGTTTGAGACCATTTGTCTGTCTTATTTTAGAAAGGCAGGATTGGGCAAGTGCTCTGAACCCAGACCATCTAAGTTTGAATTCCAAATCCTAACTCCATCACTTACTGGCTGGGTAACTTTGGGCAAGTTTTTAAATCTCTTTGAGCATCGATGTCCTCATCTTTAAAATGTAGATAATAATGGCACATAACTAACAGGAGTATTATGAAGATAAGTGAGTCACTATACACCAAGAGTATAACACATAGAAAACACTACAGGTTTGCTATCGTCATATCTTCTGTTGCTGGTGCTTTTTTTGCTGTCTCAGTGCCTAGAACAGTGCCTGAAATACAGGTGGTGCCCAATAAATGTGAATAAATGAGGGAAGGGAGGATTTACAGGCAGACAGGAGATTGTGGTAATGGTGGGTAGGGGGTCACTTTGAGGAAAGATGAAATGGATAAATAGGCTCCCTGATTCTGACTACTGAAAGGCCCTTGCCCCCATCTGGAAGTTCTCTCCTTGCACCTCACCTGCAGCGGGTTCTTGGTGCTGATGGCCAGGACCTGGTACTTGAAGTAGCAGAGCTCACAGCTCCAGGAGCCCCTCTCACTGATCCAGCGGATGAGGCAGGGCTGGTGTGTGCAGCGCACGGAGCCGTCGCAGCGGCAGGGGCTCAAGAGCTCCCCCTGGAGGAAGAGTGACGTGGGTCCCCATCAGCTCCCACCACCCCCCCCACTCCTGTTCACTCCGAGAGGGAAACCTCTCCAGGTCAGTCATTCTCCAACGTTAAAAAAAAAAACCTCAAGCCTTTCACCCAAAATAGGGCAAGAGGCTAAGGCCACAGCAAAAAAAGAAAAAACTTAGAGCTCAAGGTAAACTTCCCTGACCAAATAAACGAAAGATAAAAAGAAATGGGGTGGGGGAATGACGGGGTCTCCTCCTTTCCTACCATTTGGGGAGAGTGCTCTTTAAGGCCTCCCAAATGGAAAGCTACCCCTTAGGATCTGAAGGGACGGGAGGGTCAGAGCTTCTGAGCCATGCCTTCCTCCTCCTCCCCATCGCAGTAAACTATTTCACACATGTAGTGCAGACTGGGATGGGTTATTGTCCTCAATTTCCAAGTATCAAAAAGTGGGATGAGAGTTCCTGGGTGTGGCAACGGGGGTGTCCCCCTTTAATCAAGGAATAATTTCTCGTGACATAGATACACCCCGCCCCCCCAGGACTATCCCGGGACAACTCTGTCCATAACATTTAAACAAAGAGTACTCTTTGGAATGAGATGGAAAGTTACGGAATGGGAAGTGAAAAAAGTGCCCCATGGAGAGTAATTCTGAGTGAGGCAGGGCCCCTCCCTTCAAAGGGGGAACAGAAGCACTCTGCCCACCTCAGTGTGAATAGGCCCCTCAGTCTAAGGGACCCCGGGGTGAGAGAAGTGGGGCAGAAAGGCTGTCCCCGTTGGTGGGTGAGAGGGATTTTGAGCCCTCCAGGAGAAAGCCTCAGAGGAGAAAGCCCCACCCTTTCCCTGGGAACCCCTGACGCCCCTCCACCCCCAACGTGCGCTCCCGGACTCTCCAGCCAACCCCCCAGCCGCGCCCGGTACCCGCTCTGGAACCTGGGTCCCGCCCAGCCTCCCCAGGCCCCGCCCCCTGTTCGCGGCCGGCGCGGGCGCCCCAGGTGCGCGCCCACCCCTCCCCGCCCGGCCCGGTACCCAGGCCTGACCTGCTCCGGGCCCTGGAAGCAGATCCGGCACTGGGGGGTTCGGAGCCCGCTGTCCAGGCTGCTGCTGAGCGACAGGGCGTCCAGCGCGCCCGGGGGCGGCGGCGGCGGCGCGGGCGGCGGCGGGGGTCCGG
>LNAC01000236.1:2915120-2929499 GCA_002007465.1 Ailurus styani | reverse complement strand
GAGGCGGGGGCGAGTGTGCGAGCCCGGGGGAGGGTGGAGGGAGGGGAGTGGCCAAGGAAGGGGGGTGTGCACACGGGTAGGAGAATAGGTGTGTTAATGGGGGTCGGGGGGAGGGGTGGTGAGCGGGTGAGGCTGGAAGGTGAGTAGTCAAAGACACAGGTGCATCAGGGAGGGGGAAGCTTGTGCAAGATGGGAGTGTGCAAAGAGAGCTATGCGAGGGTCTGAGGCGTGAGGAAGGTGAGCAAGAGATGGACTCAAGCAGTAAACACTTTTACACAAAAGACCAAAAAGTGTGCACGGTGTGGGACAGTGGAAAATAGATGAGTGTGTAAGCGATGCAATCGGATTGTATGAAAAACAGAAGTGTGTAGTTGTAATGTGTGAGGGAGGAGAGGGAGACAAGAGTGCTTAAGGGATGAGAGTGTCTTTCCTGGTACTCTCCTGCCCTACCACACTACATTGAAGTGAATACCACACACACACCTACATACACACAGCTCTTTGGTTTTGCTTTTATGGAGGTCTTGACCCTGTGAACCAGTTCTTCCCCCTCCTCACATTATTTCTGCCTTACACTTATATCCTCCCTCTCCAACACTGAGGGAAAAGGGATTCCAGAGGAGCCCTTTGGGTCAAACACACTGGGAAAAAATTAATTAGTAAAACAGTAATTAACAGGAGAAGGGAGGGTATGGAACCAGGGACAGACTGCCAAACTAAGTCTCCTCAATAAAAGTGATTACGGAGAGTAATGCTTTTATGAAGTAGTCAAATGTTTTGGATGGATGAATGAATGAATCACAAAGGGGGCTGGAACCCAAGGCAACAGAGAGGATGATTTTTATTCTAAAGACAGTAAGCTGTGGAAGGTGAAGCTCAAGTGGACCCTGCTGGTGTAGGAAAAAAGTTTGACAAACTCACTTTGCCTGCCAGAAGGTTTATAAACCAACCAGTCCCAGCAAGAGAGCCAATAAAACATTCACCTCAGAAACCCCTTAGCCAGTTTAGACCTTGAGGTTTTTCTTTCCAGTGTGCCAGCTGCGCTTGCCGGCAAGGACCCAGAGCTACAACTATCAGAATGCAAAGAGGGAGAATCTGTACTGACCTGTATTCCATTTTGCCCTGGAGCATGGTATACCGTCATCTCAAGCCTGAGCTCTTAGATTCTCCACTAGATGATTAAGGAGAATAGAAGTTAAGGTGGAAGGAGTGGCTGGTGGCACCTGGGCGGCTCTGTCAGTAAATCATCTGCCTTTGGTTCAGGTCATGATCCCAGGGTCCTGGGATAGAGTCCTGTGCCAGTCTCCCTGCTCCCAGGGAGTCGGCTTCTCCCTCTCCCCCTCCCCCATTGATATCTCTCTCTTTCTCTCTCTCTCTCTCTCAAATAAATAAAATCTTCAAAAAATAAAGGTGGAAGGAGTGGCAAATAGAGTTATAAAATGGTTTCAGATTTTAGACAATTTTTCCCAAATGAGATACTGATCCCTTCCCTCCTTATTCTCATTCCCATAAAGGGTTAGGACATCAAAAAAGAAGTTGGAGCCCATAACCAGTAAGACAAGGAAAGTCAGAGAAACTTTTCTGTTGTCTACCTAAGTGTCTGTGACGAGAGGCTATTTAGAAAAGTCTGTATTCTCGGCAGGAGCAAGGGCTAAGAAAGCTTGCACTGGGGAAAAGAGGGAAGCAGAAAGACCCCAAACAAGGAGTCACAGGGTTTGTAGAAGAGCACAAACGGGGGCACCTGTGTGGCTCAGGTCATGATCTCAGGGTCCTGGGATCAAGTAGAGCCCTGGGATCGAGCCCCGCATCCAGCTCTCAGCTCGGCAAGGAGCCTGCTTCCCCCCACCCGCCTCTGCCTGCTTCTCTGCCTACTTGTGAGATCTCTCTCTCCCACTGTCAAATAAATAAAATCTTAAAAAAAAAAAAAAAAAAGGAAGACCACAAATGATTCTCATGCAGTGCCAGGGTCTGAGGTGGTGCTGGAGGTAACTTTCCTGCACATGCTCACTCCTGTATCTATCCACCTATACATAATGTGTAAAATCCACCACACATGTATACACATATACAGATACACATATATCATGGCATCTTAATGTTGGAAAGAACCTGAAAGGTTAAGCATTCCTGTCTCTTTTTCATTGATAACTTTTCTGCCAGAAAGCATTATTTTAACACTACCGGGAAGGGGTGGAAGTTAGAAGAGGGGAGGGCATTACCTTGACGCTCTTCCTGTTGGACTACTGCATTAATCTACCCTCCATCAATCCTTTAATCCTAGTTTTGCCCTCAAATGGGTTATTGTCTACTGTTTTATGCGACCACACAGATTGTTGGCTACATCTTTACAGACAGCCTCATCATTACTTTAAAGGGCTAGTGACTGAGACACCGAAAAACCCCCGCATGCACACAGGAAGCAAGCCCTCAGTAAAAATTTGTTGAATGAGTGAATGAGTGAAACAAAAGACACAAATGAGAATGTTTCCCAGGGCAGTGAAGCACAAAGGCGACAGCACCACCTCTCGCTCCCCGTCCCATCCTCCCGATCCCTGACCAGCATATAGAGAGTGAGAGACGTGTAGTGTGTAGTGAGACTGGAGAAGCGCTCAGGCTCGGCCTGCAGCCCTGAGCTGGGAATCTGGGTGGCCCAGGTTGCCATGGCACCGCAGGGGACTCCACCCTCTCTCTTCTCCTCCGCCACCGCCCCCCAACCCCGCCGGGGTCTGGAAGTCAGTCACGTGCCCCGCCGCGTAACCACACCTCTGCTCCTCAGAGCGAAGTCAAGGGGTCACGTGTGATAGCAACAGATCACGTGGCTGCCATCTCCCCCCTCCGCCCCCTTCCCCTCCCCGCCCCCTTCCCGGTCAAAGCCTCTCCTGGGTACCCCTCTGCGCATGAGTGGTTCGTCACGTGCCCCGAACGTCCGGCTTTCGCCCCGCCTCTCCAGTTTCCGCGCGCCTCTCTGGCAGCTGGTCACATGGTGAGGGTGGGGGTAAGGGGGCCGCTCTAGCTGGAGGCCTGTGTCTATGGTCGGGCCCGGAGTGACCAGCTGCCCCGGACAGAGCTCGAGTGTATGGCGCCGCAGCATCTGGCTCCGGGGCCCCGATAACGGGCCGCCCCCGCAGCTCCCGGCACGGAGTGAGGTAAGCGTAGCCCCTTCCCGGGAATGGAGGCCGTTTTCGCCGTCCACGGCTGCCTACGCGGACAAGTTAGGGAAGGGTCGCTCGAGGGCGGGAAGTGGGGCAGGGTGCAGTTTGTTCCTTTGTGGTCATATGGAGGTGGAATTTTAGGGCCTGGATGTCGGGTCTTCGATGCGGGGGGTGTGTCGTGTGAGACAGAACCTTGTGCGGGCCGCGATGGTCCGTCCCAAAGGAAAAGGAATTTTTCATTTTAGGGCTTCACGTGGCTGGAGTCATTGTGTTACCTGAGGGGGCCAGCCTCGTGGAAGATTGGGAAAGGGACGGAACGGTGGTGGTGGTGGTGTCTTTGTGATGTGTTTTGTGGGAGTCAGTTTATAGCTGTAGGCTCATACCATCTGAGTTCTGGAAGGGATTTTCGGTGGCAGGAGTCTTTGTGATTGTAGGGTCTCCTCTGATCCGAGAATGGCTACTCCTCGATATGAGCCAGTGGCTGAGATTGGTGTTGGTGCCTATGGAACGGTATACAAGGCCCGTGATCCCCACAGTGGCCACTTCGTGGCCCTCAAGAGCGTGAGAGTCCCTAATGGAGGAGGTGCTGGAGGGGGCCTTCCCATCAGCACAGTTCGTGAGGTGGCCTTACTGAGGCGGCTGGAGGCTTTTGAGCATCCCAACGTTGTCCGGTGAGACGGTGGAGGGTTAGGAGTGGGTACTAAAGGGGAAAAGACAACTTTTGGTGGGGAGTGGTGGTGAGGAGAGAAGTGGGGATCCTGAGGAAATAGGGGAGACCATGTTGGGTCCAAAGGGATTGATCAGTGAGTGACCATGTGTTCTGGCCAGGCTGATGGACGTCTGTGCCACCGCCCGAACTGACCGGGAGACCAAAGTGACTCTGGTGTTTGAGCATGTGGACCAAGACCTGAGGACGTATCTGGACAAGGCACCCCCACCAGGCTTGCCAGTGGAGACCATCAAGGTGAGTAGGGTGGGTAGACACTGAGAAGGTACATTGAGACCTTTGTAGTAGAAGCTGTTGTGATTTCAGGTATGGTGCCTAGATTCCAGTTCCTCTGTTCCTCCCCCTTCCAAACCAGGATCTCATGCGCCAGTTTCTAAGAGGCCTAGATTTCCTTCATGCCAACTGCATTGTTCATCGAGACCTGAAGCCAGAGAACATTCTGGTGACCAGTGGTGGGACAGTCAAGCTGGCTGACTTTGGCCTGGCCAGAATCTACAGCTACCAGATGGCCCTTACACCTGTGGTCAGTAGAAGGATGGGGGTAGGAGACTGGTTGACCATAGCAGTTGAGAAGTCATGTGCTTTGTGACTTTAGTCAAGCAGTTGGAATTCATTGTAACCCATAGGGTCCTCATCTACTTTTCTTATTCTTGTTAGGTTGTTACACTCTGGTACCGTGCTCCAGAAGTTCTTCTGCAGTCTACATACGCAACACCCGTGGACATGTGGAGCGTTGGCTGTATCTTTGCAGAGATGTTTCGTCGCAAGTATGGGACCCAAGTATCCTGAACTCTCTTGAGTTTCCCAAATCTCATAGTCATAAACCACATCCATTCCCTGCCTATTGTTTCACTTAGGTATTACTGACCATTTTGTTCCTAACCGGAAATTCTGAAATGTCCTGGATTAGGAACTTCACACATCCCTATATTCCCCGTACCCTCTGTTTTGAGCCAGTAGCGATAATTATTCCACTACCGTATCATTGAAAATGACTGCTACCTGTGTTTTTCTCACTTTAGGCCTCTCTTCTGTGGAAACTCTGAAGCTGACCAGTTAGGCAAAATCTTTGAGTAAGTGACCAGCATGGGAAAAAGAACTTTCCATTCTGAATCCTTTTTCTGCTGAGCCCCGGATGGCAATTGGCTCTGCCTCTGGAGATGGGGGCTGGAGAAGGACCCTCTTGACCATAGCTCTCCTGTTCCCTATAGCCTGATCGGGCTGCCCCCAGAGGATGACTGGCCCCGAGATGTGTCTCTACCCCGAGGAGCCTTTTCCCCCAGAGGGCCCCGTCCAGTGCAGTCAGTGGTACCTGAGATGGAGGAGTCTGGAGCACAGCTGCTGCTGGTACTGGGCCTGGGCACAGGCACAGGGTGAGGTTGGGGTGGGAATAGAGGCAGTATAAAAGGGACCCAGATCGTCAGTTACTAAGACTTTGTTGGTGCATGGGCTAGTTTTTACTGTTGCTGTGAACAGGCCATCCGCAAAGAGGGATGTAGAAAATAGCCGATCCTGGGTATTGTTGGGGGAGAGCAAGTCTTTTTTTTTTTTTTTTTTTTTTTTTTGTCTTCATGGTCTTTTGATCTTTGCCTCCCCTTCTCAGGAGATGCTGACTTTTAACCCACACAAGCGAATCTCTGCCTTCCGAGCCCTGCAGCACTCTTACCTACAAAAGCCAGAAGGTAACCCAGAGTGAGCAGTGGAGTGGCTCCGACAGGACTGAGAAGAGAAGCTGTCATTTCCCTTCCTTTGAACACTTGAGTGGAGAGCCCCCAGTTGAGTAAGGCCATCTCGGCCTTCATTTCTGAGGCTATGGAAACTCCTCCTCCCACTTTTTACTGAGAATATTTTGCTGCCTTAATGATACTCCCTTCCTCCCCTCCAGCCTTTTTGAGGTTTGTCCTTCTCCTCCCCCTTATTTTCATATATTGGGGGTATGTCCCTTCTTCTCCCCTTTCCTATCTTGATATTGGGATCTTTTTTATACAGGAAAAACAAAACAAAACAAAGAAATATGGTCTTTTTTTTTTTTTAATATTTCTCCCTCTGATGGGCTTTGCCATATAGGGATTTGGAGAGAACCATTTGGAAGATGGAACTTCCCTACAGAATCTTCAGAGATTCTTTCTAGGTCACAGGGCCTATATAATAAGCAAGCAGAGCCCCTCAACTGGCAAGAGAAGAAAAGGCACTTAAGTTGTTCCTTTGAGTATGAAGTTTAAATGGCTTTTATTTTTATATTCACTGAACTTTCCCCGAACTGGGTCCTGCGTATTTTAAGAAAGAGTTCTTGGTGGTGTTTTCCCTGGTTCCATCCCTGATTTACCCTTGAAGCCAGGCCAGGATGTGTTGAGGTGGTCTGGCATGTGGAAGGGAAAAGAGGGGAAACAGAGCCAGGAATGACTCCAACCCCCATCCCATTTCATGCACTCCAGGAGCTTCCCATATTCTCTTAGAGAGGGAGGAAGTTGTTCTTTATTCCTTATGATCTTGCTCCCACTAAACATGTCAAGGCATACAGCCTGGCTGTTCAGTCATCTTTGGGGGATGTGACAAAGGGCCTTTCCTTTTTCTTAAACAAAAAGGGCTACAGACCCTAGGTTTTCCCTAAGGGAGGAAGAAAAGCTTAGGGAGAATAGAGAGCAGGAGAGATGTCAGAAGGATCTAGAGTCTTATAGAAAGGCACTGGGGTTAGCTCGAGGATCCTTCTGATTCCGAAATCTCATTGCTAGCCAAACACCAAGAATCTGTAAAAAGCAAAGGGAAAGAGATTATCAGCAATTCTGAATCTCTGGAGGTAAGCCACACAGAGAAAGGGTATATTATGAGAGAACTGAAGAATGTTACCTCTGTAAAGCTAAAGAAGAGTCCAACACCCCCCAGGATTTTCAGGGCTTCGTCTGAATGCTTAAGAAACTTTTCTCCACACATCTGGCACGTGGAGCTCCGGCTCTTACAGATCTGAGGGTAAAACATGTATGTGTGTATTTAGAGGATGCAGAGTTGCTAGGCTCCCCTATCCCAACACCTGTGGTGAAGGGACCCAGAAATTATTTACTAGTTTGTGATCAGTATCCTACAGACTGAAACCCCACTTGTCTAATTCTCTAACCTTTGTATCCATACCTCCCTCCTACCAGCACATGGCCCCAAAGCAGGAGAGCTGCTAGAAAGACAATCACATTCAAACTCCTAAATCTGCCAATTTGGGCATTGTCTTTAACCAGCTTTCCTATCCTCCTGCCCACCCCCCACCCCGCCCCACCTGTGCACCAACTCACTGCAGTGCAGAAAGCATAATCCTGTTGATACAGGGTTGTAAGGTTGAACAAACCACAACAATCAAAACTTCTTTCCAGTTCATCCCGGGTCTTGTTGCTCATGACCCACCAAGAAGCATTGATGACATCTGTCTGGAGGATGTAGGCAGAGGGAAGTTATTGGATGCTGTTAACTTTAAGATTGCTCTTGCCTCTTGCTCTTAGTTCAAGTGCCTCAATTTCCCTATTCCAGCAAAGTCAGTCAACATCCCTCAGAAACAAAGGTGTATTATACAGAAAATGACAAATATCCACCTTGGGTTCTTCTGGAAAATTAACCAGACTTCCCAGAGGAAGCAAACAACCGAAGAGTCTGGAAGTAGTGGCCCTACTAAGAGGTCCAGACTGGGTGGGGGTGGGGCAGTTAAAGAGGATAGATTGGGGGGGTGGGGAAGCAAGTACTTGAAAGGGCATGCGCTTACCTGTTTGCTTCGGTTAATAGCCAGACATGAGCAAGAGATTCCAAACTGGAAGATGAAGACCAAACCAAGGATGATCATGTACTGAGAGGAAGAGTTAATGGGAAAAAAAAAGTCCTGGATTCCTTTATGTTGCACCTATAATAACCATCTGATGTCATCTGTTCATAGAACTTACATAGCCATGTTAGTTGAAAACAAAATCGTCAGCTCCTGTTTCATGAAGTATGGTATAGGGCAGGGCCAGGAGACATGTCCCCGAGATCCTCCAAGTCTCTCTCTCCCTAAACATTCCTAGCCAATTCAGCCCTCCCAAGAGCCCCACTTAAGGTCAGGATACAAAGAATAGTAGTACTTGGTGGTGGTTGACAGCACCCACTAGTCCAGCCACAGCGATGAGAAGAAGGAAGACTCCCACAGCAATGACTCCTCCGATGATGTGGATGCTGGACACCAGACCCAGACCCTTACCCCAAGCAGCCACTCCAATGAGCAACAAGCCTACCAACTACAGGAAAAAGAATAGGTTACTTCTCAAAAGAACTCTAGCACAGCCAAAAGCCATACAGGGAGTCTTGGACAAAAGAGTTTGTGTGAACTAAGGAGAGGAGGTGTATGCGCCCACCAGAGGTCAGGATGGTTGGGATGGGAGTGGGGGCAGCAGGGATAGTAGAGTCTGTGACTATAAAAAAGGAACCTTTAGCTTCATGCATCACTTCTATCTTGGAGAAATAAATTCAGAGGCGGACGGGATGGGCCTTTATGCCCACAGCCCTCAGTTCATTCCCCCCACCCCCAGACAAACCCTCTGGTCACCGGAAGTCTCCCCTCTTCCCACGGAAGTCCCCTGGAATTCCCTCTTCGCCGGAAGTTCTCGGGAATCTTCCCGGAACCCCCAGTATACCCCCTCTTCCCACCGGAAGTCCCCTAGAGATTCTCCGCACTCCTCTTTCCGCCCTGAAGCTTCCCCCACTTCCAAAACCTCACCATGTAGACCACGTTGAGAGCGCACAGCGCATTCTTGGAGCAGGCAAAGCCACCGCAAACCATCTCCCCAGCTTTGGGGACCCAAGTGGTCCCAAGGACTTGGGGGGAGGGTCTTGGGGACCGTCTTCTTGGACCCCGACAGCTTCTGTCTCTTTAAATCGAGTCCAGCCAAACCCAATCCTCTGCGCCTGCACCGCCCCACCCCTGCCTCTGGATTGGCGAAATTCGGGGCTAATCCAGGACGTCGGTGGCCTGAATGCCAATCAGTCTGCATTGCGTCACTGACCCGCCTGCCGGCCCCTCCTTTAGGTTCTTTATTGGCTGAAACTTAAAACTGGGGGTAGGGCTTCCATAGATTCTCATAGGGACCAGATCCTAAACTTCAAAACCCCGGATTGAAAGCCGAGCTTTCTGTCGTCGCAGCTGGAAGGGGGCTAATCCGAAGGAGGAGGCTCCGGATAACCCCAATGGAAAAGGGAGAAGGTGCGGCTTCGGGGGAGGGGGAAAGGGCTCCTCCCCTCGAGGGGGCGCCCTTCCCCGCCCCTTTCCCCTTGCCCCGCAGTGGATCTCATGATGACGCCATTGTTTGTTGTTATTGCATCACACTCGGGAACACCCAGAGGAGCAAAACATCGAGCTTTTCACCCCGGCCACGGAGGCCCCTGGTTGGGCACAGTAACATCCAACAAATCGTCACCCATTTGCAGGTGTGCCCACTAGTACACATATTGTCTTCAATGCCCCCTCCTAACTGTGAATATGCCAGAAGTTCAGTGTGAAAAACAGCTGGCTCGAGCCAGGGCATTCCTGTAGGTGACAAAGCCACAAGCGCAGACATGAGTGTGCTCGGTATCTTCAGAGCACGTGCCTGATCCAGGGCTTGCAAAAAAAAAAAAAAGTCAAAGGGAGGGGTCTGGAATATGAATAAATAGGAAAGGAGGAGTCTCCACATTTTCACCCTGGGGGTGGGCATAGAGGTTGATCAGTATGCTTATTATTGAATAAATCCTTTTCATGGAGATGGGGAAAGGCATAATTCCTCCTTCCCCCACAAGAAACAGTCCTAATGGGAACACAAAAAAACCTCCCTTCAACCCCACAGAATGATTTCAGTTTGGATGTACTGAGATTCTGTGACCGCCGAAGCAATACAATCTAATCGCCAGTCAGACTGCATGGGTTCCAACTCTGCCACTTACTTGCTGCATAACCTTTGGCTCCCTGTGGCTGTTTCTTCATCTGTAAGTAGAGACAAATAGCAATACACCTGCCTCTTGGGCTGTGAGAATTGAATGAGTTAATATATGCAGAATGCTTAGGACAGGACCTGGCACACAGTTAACACTCAGTGTTAGTTATTTTTGTCAGACTGTTTTATAAGTTCCAGTGGGTAATCCCAGCCCCCAATTCCCTTACCTCCAACTATACAAAGAGTCACATAAGTATAATCCCCTATCCTTCATAAATGAATATCAAGAACATATGCAAAAGAGTCATTTGGCAGGGCCAGAAAGGTTTGAGTCGGGAAACAAAGTGATTAGATCCAATTAGCCACTCCCCCCACTCCCCCCACCCATACACCCTGCATCTTCATTCTGTCATTTAATTCCTCATCCACCCTCTTCTTTTTCAGGTCCTAAATCAAGGGCAAGACAATGGTATGAGGAATAAGGGGAACTGGTTGGCAGGCATCTTGGTTGGGTGGTATAGTGAAAAAGAGTATCAGAGTGGATATCAGAAGACCTACACTCAACAGGGGTGCCTGGCTGACTCAGTCAGGGGAATGTGCAACTCTTGATCTCAGGGCGATGAGTTGGAGCCCCACGTTGGATGTAGAGATTGCCTAAAAATAACATCTTCAACAACAACAACAACAACAAAGACCTAGACCCATAGATTTGTTTCACCTCTTACTGGCCTCTCTGAGCTTTGGCTTCCTTTCCTGCACCCTTTGGGCCTGTCATAAAGACCATATATATTGAAAGTGTGTTGTAAACTATTGTTATAGACAATTATTATGAAAGTAATTGAGAGGGTTTTGTCTGGTTATAGTTGCTGTTCTCTTCCAAAACCTGTTCTCCCCATAACTACCTGGCCATTTGAAGCAGGAGGTGGTTACAGTAGGGCAGCTGATTGAGGAAGGCTTATGGAGCAAGATGTAGGTACACGAGCTCTTTGGATGTAGTGGGTACAGAGTGGGTGGTGAGTACAATTGTGAGCTGGAACGCAGGGTTTTAGGGTGAGATACCAAGTGTGTATACATTCCTGTCAGAGTTTGAGACTGAACATAAATCTGTAGGTCACCAAGAGTTTGGGACTGCGCCCAAGAGATTGGGGCCTGGCTTGGCACATTTTCCTAGCACCAACACCCATCTTAATTAGCCACCTCCTACAGGAGGCCCTAGGATGCTTGTTAAGGTCTCTCCAAGCACCTGGCTGAGGAATCCTAGGGGCTGGCTGGCAGAGCTCATGGGCCAACGCTAGAGGGGGTGGGAGGTGCAGCAGGTAGTGCTGTCCCAGGCTGTGGGTTTGAAACTCACCAGTCAGGAAGTGAGGCCGACAGACGGAAGGGCGGGCAGGAGCGGGGAGTTCTGGGGCACAGCAGAAGGGGCCTTCTGGTGTTTGGGGACGACGGAGCCATGGGCCTCAAGGCCAGAGGTTGCTGTTAGCCTGGCAAGACAGGTCTGGGCAACATGCATGCCCAGAGGCAGCTGGCTGTCGCTGCAGTGAGAGCAGAAGTCAGAAGACACGAGGTGGCCAAGCAGTCTCTAAGCCGCCTCAGGAAGCTGGTAGAGAGGGTGGGCGACCCTGAACTTCGGGACAGCATCCAGGCCTCACTGGACAGTGTGCGAGGTAAGAGAAGGGTTAGCCCCCACCTTGGGTGTATCGGGGACCAGTGGGGGCATAGAAGGGCCTGCTGTGTCATACATCACTTCCCAACCAGCCACTTCCTAGTCCTCTAGATGGAGCTGGGACTCGGGGGAAGATTACATTTGGAGAGGATGGAAAAAAGACATGGGAGGTGTGGTTCTTCCTCTTTCCCCAACTCTGATGCTTCTCCCAGGGGATCAAAATACAAGTCACTGCTGAGCTGACCTTCTTGGCAATGGAGAAGTGGGTGAGCACAGGGAAAAGAGGCTGTGACAGACCCATGGTAGACTTGGACCCTGCCTGGGGAGTCCGGGGCAGGAAGCAGTGTGGGGCAGGAGGTTCTGGGACTGAATAATGTGTTCATTCCCAGGACCCACAAAGGATCGGTGACCTCTTGTTCTCCAGCTGTAGAGAGAAACACACACACACTGAAATACATCATGCAGAGAATCTCAGGCTCCCAGCCACACACTACCACTCAGACTGTATGCGTTGCATAGCCAAAGTGTAAAGAAGTGCCCAGGACTCTCTTTGGTGCCCTCTCCTCCCCATGCTCCTGTTCCTGTCCTTCCCCCAACCCCCAACACACACACCTTCCGCTCTACCTCCTTAGTGCCATTAGAGCAAGTGATGACAACACAGGGAGGAAGTGCTGCCATGGCAACACCATCCGCCACATCCTCCTGCCCACCCCAGCCTCCAGTCCTGTGGTGGGGCCCCGGCAGGAACAGCTTCTCTCTATCCACAGAGCCCCACCACTAAGGAACTGGTGGAACTGAAAGTCATCTCCAGCCTACTCTCCTCTCATGTACCTCTGAGGAGCCAAAGAGCTAACAAAAGCCAGCTATGTTGTTCCTGAAAGGTGTCCGGGAGAAATACATCCTTCACCATAGCCTGGTCTCCCAGCCGCTCCAGTCTTAGCTGCCTATCTGGGATGGGGTGGGGCTTCAAGAAACCATTCTTCCCATCAGGGACACCTCCTGCCAGACCTCTCGGAAGGTAGAGGCCACCAGACCATAACTTGGGGAAGAAACATTTGGTTCGGGTTCCCAAGGGGACAGTCTGATCCCCTTCCCATTGCCCTTCTGAGGCTACTGCCCCTCTCACCTCCTGTCCCCACCCTTTGCCAGGAACAATGGCTGACACCTTTCCTACAGCCTCAGTGGGTGAAAGGCAGACCTGGGGGAGTGGCCCCATGGGGCCTGCTAGGGAGGAACTCCAAGTCCCACCTCTGTAGAAAAAAAAAAGAGGGGGAGGAAAAAAGGTTTAGTCCTGGTGGAGGAGTTCTGCTTAGCTCTGGAGGAGGGAGTGAGAAGGGGTGGAGGCTGAAATCTCCCAGAAGACTCCACTCTTCATAAGTGATTTGTTCCACTCCTTCTCTAAGAGTCAGGATTCTGTTCCCACTGAACAGAAAGGAAAACTGAGGTTACCAAGGGAAGGAAGGAAACTTAAGGCAGAATTAGCAACTCTCCTTCACCCTCTCTTTCGGAAAATTCAGAAAAGGTTACTGAAGGGTTCCCTGTCCCGGGAATGGTGTCCTCCTGGGGTGGGGAGGAGAGGGGGCTTCTGACCTCGGGACAGGACCCAAGAGGGATTGGGTACAGGTCTCGGTCTCGGGAAAAACAAAGGGCATCCGGCATCCTGATACCACCACCCCCCCTCACCCCCTACCAGGCCAAGCACGCTGCCGGCTCCTGCCTCCAAGAGCCGCCCACACGGCACTTATTATAGTCTCAGCTGCGTCAGGAGGGTGGGGCGGCGAATTAGGGGAACGCTGAGACTCCCTGAGTCCAGGGAAGGGTCTCCAAGCGGGGAGGCCTCCCACCACTCTGGTCCGTCCCTGACAAGTCTCAGCCTCCATTCCCCATTGGCCTACCCCCTTCAACCTTCTCCCCAGGGTAGAGGACAGTGAGCCTTGAACTCCAGGGCCCCTAGAAGGTGGTGGACGCAGAGCAGACAGACGTTTTCCATTGCCTATCTCCTCTTTAACCTTCTAAAAGAGCTCCACCCGGGAAACCTCAGGAGACGGAGTGGGAACCCAGAAGAGGCTGACTCCCACCTCAATTGAAGGTGTCCTTATTTTCAGGGGTACTAAATACCCCACATGCGGGTCATCAGATTTGAGGATGGTGCCTCCGTTAACACCCAGTCCCCTGGCAGGTCCCTTCACCCACTATACACACCGATTCTCCTCTCTGCTTATCCCCGCTGATTCTGAGGCACTCTTGTAACTACGGTTGCTATGGAGACTGGATGCATTTTGGTATGGGGGGTGTCAGTCTGTAGACATATTCCTTCTCCTTCCACCTCAAGCTGGAGCCTTTGACTCACTTTTTGGCCTGGGCTCCTGAAGCCCTCGGATCGCTCCCCTCCTAAAGCACTCCCCCCTCCTTCCTACCCTGCTAAGTTCCATGTTTGTCCCCATCCCCAGGGAACACTTTACAAGTTCACTTTGGGACAGTTGGGCTCAAGCTGTGGCCCCATCAATATATTGCTTGTGGGGTGGGGTGGGGTGGGCAGGGTGGCTGGGTGATGGGAAAAAGAATGCGTGCAGTTACCTCGGGGAGACAAGGGGTCCTAGGAAAGGGATTTCAGGACTCCCCATTTCCTCACTTCAACTTCCCCCAGAATTGGCAGTGACCCCTAAAATCGCTCCGTTTTTCCTAAGGACTGTCCACCTGTGTACTGATTTTTACCCTTGTCCGTAAATGCCACACCCAACAGTCGCGCTCCCTAACCGTGGTGTGCTAGGGGAGGGGGCTAGATTGCTGGAGTAGGTGAGTCCAAGTTCTAGGAAATCCAGCCCAGGATTTGGGAGGGAAATCCAGTCCTGGATTTTGCACCGCCTTCTCAGACAGCGGAGCTGGTGGAGAGAAGGTGGGGGGGAGATAGGGTGGGGGGGC
>LNAC01000236.1:2879190-2907661 GCA_002007465.1 Ailurus styani | reverse complement strand
GGGGGGGGGGGGGGGGGGGGGGGGTAGCTGGTCTTGACCGACTTTTCTCTCACATGTCTCTTTCCATCCTCCAGAGCTTCCTACTGAAGCGAAGTGGCAACTCCCTGAACAAAGAATGGAAGAAGAAATATGTGACCCTGTCCAGTAATGGCTTCCTACTCTACCATCCCAGCATTAATGTGAGTGGCAGAGATCGGCTGGGCCGCACTGCCTGGCCTTGGACACCTTCCCACCTCCACCAGTCTGTGCCTCTGACAAACCTTAACATCACTTCCGGGAAGCCCTAGTCCCGTTTCCTTAGGCTCAGCAAACACGTGTTAGGCACCCACCACGTCCCCACGCTGGAGAGGGGAAAGTAAAGACATCCCCCGAGGAACTTGCAGTCTAGTGGCAGAGGATAGAGGAAGGACCTCCACCTGGTCTTCCATTCAAGGAATGCTTTCTGGAGGAGACAGTACTGGGCCAAATCTGGGGAGCCCAGCCCCTAGAAGCTCTTCTGAACGTGGTCAGCCCCCAGAGTTCCGTCTCCAGGTCCTCTCTAGCCCATACTATGGGCTGCTTCCCAACACCACCAAGGACCTCAGGCTTCCCACACTCTCAACCCCTGTACCCCTCCAGGACTACATCCACAGTACCCATGGCAAGGAGATGGACTTGCTGCGAACAACAGTCAAGGTCCCTGGCAAGAGGCCCCCAAGAGCCATCTCTGCTTTCGGCCCCTCAGCCAGTATCAACGGGTTGGTCAAGGACATGAGCACTGTGCAGATGGGTGAAGGTCCTGGTGAGTGGGGCTCATGACAGAGAGGCAGAAAAGGGGACGGAGCTGGGGGATGTGGAGGGGTAGTAGGGAAGTGGGGGCTGGGACTGGATAAGCGGGAAGGTGGGTGATAAAGAGGGACTATATCAGGAGGGGGTCCCAAAGACAGAGGGGCTCACTGAAGCTTTATCTTGTTCCCCCATCCCAGAAGCCACCACTCCCACCCCAAGCCCAAGCCCCAGCCCTAGTTCCCTGCAGCCACCACCAGACCAGACATCCAAGCACCTGCTGAAGCCAGACCGGAATTTGGCCCGAGCCCTCAGCACCGGTCAGTGAGGACCTCTCCTCCATCCACTATCTTCCAGATGTGAATGGGATGTGGGTGGGAAAGGAACTTGAGGTAGAAGCTTGGAGGCTGGAATCAGCGCATGAGTGGACACACTGAGCATCTACTGGGGGCCAGGCACCAAGCTCAGTCATACTGCGATTATCATAATGGTTAAGACGAGTGGGTTCTAGAGCTAAATCGCTGGAACTTAAATCCTGGCTTGCCACTGGGCAAGTTACTTGTCCTCTCTGTGCCTCAGTTTCTTCATCTATAAGGTGGGGATAATAGATTCTACCTTTGAGGTTGCTTTGAGGATTAAACAAACTGAGAACACTGTCTAGCACATAGTCTGCCATCAGTATTTGGAGTGTTTGAGTGTTGTGTATATATATATATACACACACATACATGCATACAATATATATATACAGTTACAATTTACAGTTTACTTACTGTATATAATATCTATGTACAATTACAATTTACAATATACTTACTATATACACACACCAAGTAAATTGTAATAGCAACCTTGTCAGGTCTAGATTATTATCCCCATTCTAGGGATGAAGAAACTGAGGCTCAGAAGATTAAGTGACTTGCTCAAGGTCTCAAGGCCAGTTAGTGGCAGAGCCAGGATCTGAGTGCAGGTCTGACTCTAAACCACTGATCTGCCCACCTCCCCAGCCATGATTAAGGGGGACCTCCTGAACAGGAGAGGGATCCAAGTTAGCTCAGGGGAGGAGACAGGCTATGGAGAAATCAGGAAATCTGTGGAGGGGACAACTGAGGCAGCTGTGTCCCCCTTCCCTAAGACTGTACCCCATCTGGAGACCTGAGCCCCCTGAGTCGGGAACCCCCTCCTTCTCCCATGGTGAAGAAGCAGAGGAGGAAAAAGTTGACAACACCGTCCAAGACTGAAGGCTCGGCTGGGCAGGCTGAAGGTGAGGCCCTGGTGGGCATTTCCACTCCCATCCTGGAACCTCACCCCTAACTCCAGATCCCTGGCCTAGCTCCCGCAGGAGGAGGACAAGTGCCTGAGCTGAGTGCCTGACTGTCATTATCACTTTGCACATAACTTAGTGAAAAATAGATGAAGACCCCTCAGCAACTGTCCTTCCTCCCATTCCCCAGGCAATGCCTTTTATTTTACCCCAGCAGTTCCCAGGCCTGCCACTCCCGTACCCAGTGACTCCCATTAGTCCGTAGCTCCTGCTTCCTCTCTTAATGACCCCCTAGTTTCTGTTCCCACCCTCAACCCCATTTATCATCCCAGGCCCTGCACCCAGAACCTCGAGGCCCCCATGACTCAGCACCTGACTTCAGTGTCACCCACTGACTCCTCAGCTCCCGGACTCTGTGACCACCCTGCCCCTGTTCCCAATACCTTCTCATGATCACCAACCTCCCCCAAAGCCCTTGACCACAGTGATCCCCATTCCCACCCTCAGTGACCTCCCCAGACCCCCGAGACCCCTCCGGAAACCCACGACCCCCTTGTCCCAGGCCCGTGACTCAGCTTCTGTCCCCTTTCCCTGTGTTCACTCGGATCCTGACCATCCCTCCCCTTCCCAGAGACCTGGCTCCTCATTGGTCATGATAACTGGTCCCCACGCCCTGCTCTCTGCTGGGTGCTCAGACCCAGGTTCCAGATCTGCCTACTCTCATGGCTCTTGGCTTCCGCTCTACTCTGCTCCGGGGCCACTGACTTTAGTTCTGCTTTCTCTCCCCATCTGTCTGTCCTGCTTTGTCTCTGGCACTCTGTCACTATTTCTCTCCATCTCTCCATCTGCCTCTCTTTTTCTCCTTTCTTGGTCTCTTTCTCTGTTCTGCTCTCCATTCTATCTCTATCTCCTTCGCTTCGGGAAACCAGCCAAGCGCAAAATGTGGAAACTAAAATCCTTTGGTAGTTTAAGAAATATTTATAAAGCAGGTAACAAGCGGGGAGCTGGGAGGGGCGCTCAGCTGGGGTGCAGAGGGGTGGGGGTGCCCCTGCCTTCCCCTGCATGTGCTCGGGCTTCCTGCTCTCCCCCACCTTCTGCTTCCCCAACCCTTCTGCCCCACTCCCAGGGGCTTGGGATGGACATCAGGGGGGAAGGGTTTGGGGAAGACGGCCCCTGTTTGAACTCCATCCCTCATGACCTCATCCCATCCCCCCACCCAGAGGAAAACTTCGAATTCCTGATCGTGTCCAGCACTGGTCAGACGTGGCACTTTGAGGCAGCCAGCTTTGAGGAGCGGGATGCCTGGGTCCAAGCCATCGAAAGTCAGATCCTAGCCAGTCTGCAATGCTGTGAGAGCAGCAAGGTCAAGGTAATGGGTCAGAGGTGACAGTCGGGGGTGAGCAGAGGTGAGTGTCTTAAGAGTCCGGAGAAGGGCTCAGTACAAGGGAGAGTCAGTCCAAACCCCAACCCTTTCTGCAGCTGCGCACAGACAGCCAAAGTGAAGCGGTGGCCATCCAGGCGATCCGGAACGCCAAAGGGAACTCTATCTGCGTGGACTGCGGGGCCCCCAGTGAGCGCAAGGGGGCAGCGGAGGGGTCTGGGAGGGAGTGTGGTTCGCGAGGGGGTTGGCGAATGCTGGGGTGCCCATGCTGCCTGCCCGGCCGGGGAGCCGACCTCTGCCCTCCCTCCCCAGACCCCACGTGGGCCAGTTTGAACCTGGGCGCGCTCATCTGCATCGAGTGTTCTGGCATTCACCGGAACCTGGGCACACACCTGTCCCGCGTTCGCTCGCTTGACTTGGACGACTGGCCTCGGGAGCTGACCCTGGTGCTGACGGCCATTGGCAACGACATGGCCAACCGCGTGTGGGAGAGCGACACGCGGGGCCGCACCAAACCCACGCGGGACTCTTCGCGGTACGTGGGAGGGAAGGGGGGCGCTTAGGGTGTGCGGTTCCCGAGAGGTTTCCCTGAGTGAGGGGCAGAGGCCCTGGGTGAGGGTCCCTAGAACCCTTCCTGTCCACCCCTGGTCTCGTAGGGAGGAGCGCGAATCATGGATTCGCGCCAAGTACGAGCAGCTGCTGTTCCTGGCGCCGCTGGGCACTCCCGAGGAGCCGCTGGGCCGCCAGCTGTGGGCCGCGGTGCAGGCCCAGGACGTGGCCGCCGTTCTCCTGCTTCTGGCCCATGCGCGACACGGGCCGCTCGACACCAGCGTAGAGGACCCGCAGCTTCGCTCCCCCCTTCACCTGGCAGCCGAGCTCGCCCACGTTGTCATCACGCAGCTGCTGCTGTGGGTGCGTGAGTGGGGAGATGGGGAAGGGGGCCTTGGAGGGTTCCAGCTGGGAAACGGCCAGGCGCGGGGGAGCCTGATGTCCCTAAAAGGACCCTGGAAGCGGGCCTGGAAATTCTGGGGAGACGGCGTGCGGGCGGCGGCCCTACGGGGACGCTTGGTGACGCGGCCGTCTCTGTCCTTCCAGTACGGGGCCGACGTGGCCGCCCGCGACGCACAGGGCCACACGGCGCTGTTCTACGCCCGCCAGGCTGGAAGCCAGCTGTGCGCCGACATCCTACTCCAGCACGGCTGCCCGGGTGAGGGCGGCAGCACCGCCACTACCCCCAGCGCAGCCACCACCCCCAGCATCACCGCCACGCCCAGCCCCCGCCGCCGGAGCAGCGCCGCCAGCATGGGCCGCGCCGACGCCCCCGTCGCGCTGGTATAGTTGCCCGGCGGGAGAGACACCCCCACTCCCACACGGGCCGGGCACGACCACATCGGGTGGACCGCTGGATAGATGCACCCACTCACCTCTCCAATCCGCACCCCGCCCCACGGGAGCACTTCTTTCCCCCACGAGGGCACAGCCCCCACGCCTCCCAGAAGACACAAACTCACCTCCCTCTCCCCAACGAGGCATGGAGACCCCAGCTCAACACGCCCCCTCTCCACCGTTTCCACACTTGGATTGCTCTGGGTCTACCCGCTGGGTGTTTGCGGAAGCGGACCCCCTGTCGCGGTACGCGATCCTGGGAGCTTGGCTATGCCCGCTCGCGCCCCCTAGGGGTGGAGGGGGGGAAGACCCAGTCCTGCTTGTGCTCGACAATCCCAAGGCGGGAGCACATACCCAGGCTGGCTCCTGGGGCGACGCCACGCCAGAGGGAGGGGTTAGTACGTCGGAGAGCTAGCCCTGGGACTTGGGGCCAATACCGGGGCCCCCACCCCTTCCATGCTAATCTCACTGCCCAGTGAAAGGGGAAGGGCAGCGAGGGGCAGGACCCCTGCTGCCCAAGGGGGTAGGGGGGTCCCCAACCCTTTCCGTGAAAGGGACCATGAGGAGTGGAAATCAGGACGTCCCCCCACACCCACCCATGGATGGAAGCTAAAGGGCCGGGGGAGCCAAGAGCCTGGGTCCCTCCTCACTATTATTTTGGGAGGGAGAAGAGATGGAGCAGAGCTGGCTAAGGGGACTGGGGAGGGATCTTGTAATTTATTGCTTTGTTCCCCAACAAGGGGGCGGGGGCGGGCAGGGACTCGGGGAGGGCGTTTCAGGGTAGGGGAAGCCAGGGGTGGGCAGAGGGTGGGGTGGGGTGGGGGTGCTCTCGGGTTGTGAGTGTCTGTGACCGTGACTGCGTACCTGTGACTGTGCAGCGCCCGTGGTGATCTGGGGTAGGGGGCACCCCTGCAGTGGGACCCCTCCCCCACTATTCTTCCTGTCCAGCCCCTCCCTTCCACTGGAGCAGCTCCAGACCCTCAACCCCATGATCCCTCCCAGCCAGGGCTAAGGGGATGTGAGGTGGCTGGGAGGGTTTCCAGGCCTCCTTCCCCATCCCTAGGAAGGGGGTGGTGGGGTGGATTTACCTGGCCCGGCCTCCTTTAATCAATCCAGCCCTTGGACCGTCTGTGTCAGTGGTTTCCGGTCTTTTTTTTTTTTTCTCAGCTAAAATATTTTGCAAAGGACCAGGTAATTGGGGAGGGGAGAGGGACGGGGACAGAGGGAAATGCCCTCATCTCCTCTGAGGCAGATGGTGTGAATCTTCTTCAACAGCAATTAAAGAGGAAGTGATTTTGTCTAGGGGGTGAGCTGCTGGTTTTTCTTGAAGAGGTGGGTCAGGGAATGGACTTGGTCAAGGTGGGGAACTGGAGGTGGGGGAGGGCCAGCTGAGGGTGCCCCTGCTGGGGCTGGTGGCGGGGCACCAGCTGGTAGGTCAGATACTTTCCCCTGTAGTGAAAGGTCAGAGCAAAAGTGGGGATCCAGGGAGCTGAAAAGTCAATGACTCCCAACATGACCCCTTTTCTGGGAAGGACCTGAGGTGTGGAACTTAGAGGAGAGGAGAGGGGAGGGGCCTACTTGGAGAGGGGAGAAGCTGGGGTAGCTTTCGTTGAGAGTAGGATCTTTGGAGTCAGATCTGATTTTGAAACCGGGCCTTCCAATTCATGGCTATGTGGCCTTGGGCAGGTTACCTTGGTGGCATCTGTTTATTGGCAATCTGAACCATCTGTTCAGAGGGACCTGGTGAGGACTCCAGCACTGGCCATGGAGGACTGCCCTAGGGACCTGGTACCAGAAGTAGAGCTCATTATAGTAGGGGCCTGGAGAGAAGAGGTGGGAAATCTCATGGCCACAAAGGTCCCTGGTGTTTGCACACTCCATGCCCAGCTGATGGAGTAGACCTCTGCCCACCTCCATGTCATCTAGGCCACTGAGGCCAGCGCTGCCCCCAACACCTGCAGTGCTTCCTGGTTCAGCATGAAGCCCATTCTGCTGTCTCTCGTGGGCAGCAGAAAGCGTTCGCCCTGATAGAGGGGCTGGGTGGAGTGGTGTTGGCCAGCAGCCAAAGCAGGCTGGGCACAGCCACCGCATGTCATTCAGTCAATGCCCCTGAGTCTTCTGGTAGTGCCTCCAGTAGAGGCTCAGAACCCCCCAGCCCCACGACGACGGACAGCTGCGGCTGTGTCATCAAGCTAACAAGGCGTGGTGGCAGCAAGTGGGCCCAGGTCCCAGTCACATGGAGGCCCTCATTCTCCAGGGTTCTAGGCGAGGGAACACCCAGCACAGCAGCCTGACACAGAAAAGGGTGACCTCAGGGATGCAGGTGCAGTGACAGGTACAGAGGCAGGTGTGTAGTCTGGGAAGGCAAATCAAAAGGAAGGGGGTGGCTCAGTGGGTTGAGTGGCAGACTCTTGATTTCAGCTCAGGTCAGCATCTCAGTGTGGTGGGATTAAGGCCTGCGTGGGACTCTTCAATGGGCATGGAGCTGCTTGAGATTCTCTCTCCTCTCTCCTTCTTCTGCCCCTCCACATCCTCCCTTTCTTAGGAAAGGGGGGGGGGAAATTAGCAAAAAAGACTCAGCTGGAACACCTACCCATTCCCTCTTTCAGCTCAGAGACCCTGGACTCGCGCAGTCCATCTCCACTTTACTTCCTGGTGGCAAAAGTTCACTCCCTTCCTCAAAAGCTCAAGTATGAGAGTGTTTGTGGAGGAAGCAAGGGCTCCAGAGAGCATGAAATTATCACAGGGAACTGCAGGCCAGTGGGGAGTTCCTTTCATTTCCAGCAGGTGGAAGTGGTCAGGGTGTCAGCAAGCCCCCACAGCAAATCCCAGCACTAAGTAATCCACTGGCTGTTTTTCTCATTGGCTGCATCTTTGGTTTTGTGGGAAATGTAAAGGGTGTAGTGGATGGGACGACAAAATGTCAAGCCCTCCAGGTTGCATACAATAGGACTCCAGAAGGAGACTCCTTGAGGGGTTGAGGGGAGCTGCTGCCCTTTCACATCCATGCCACCTTCCCAGCTCACCTCGGGTGTCCTCATCTGGCTTCCTGCCACCCCTCCTCACACCCCCCCCTTGCCACACACCGTTGCCACACACCCTGCTCGCCTCCTTTTGTTTGCCTTAGCACAGCTGGGGCAGACCAACTTTCTCCATGGGAGTGTCACTAAAAGCCAAAGGAAAGCAAAAAGGAATTTCCTATTGAAAGTACAAGATTATTAAATCTAGTGAGGTTTACAGAACTCCATTTTCTGGTAATCTCGAGTCCACCCTCATCAAATCAAACATAACTTTCCTGCCCCAGCCTCTCCCTGCTCTCCTATTCTGAAAGATCCCACTGTAGCTTCAGGTCAGCTTTTGAGATTCCTTCTAAGACTCTTGCCTCCAAGGACCATCTAGTGTCTTCAGAACTCAGGAGCTGGTCGTGAGAACTTACCGAGCACTTCCTGTGGGCCTGGTGCTGCACCAAGAGCATGAAACACACGGTAGATTTTGTTCAATACTCATAACCACCATCGGAGGCCAGCGCGATTATCCACAACTCACCCGAGAGGAAACAGCACTTGAAAAGTAAAGTAACTCATTTATGGCCCTGCTGAGTAAAGAGAGGAGTGAGGATTTGAACCCAGCACCCCGACTACAGCTACCCTGGAGGCCCTGTCTCAGATCTTGCCCTGGGGAAGCATTCCTTCCCCACAAGACTCCCAAATGGATCTGGGGAAGCAGGAATTCACAAGTCTACCCATTTACATTTCTCTGTAAAACAGTGTAAGCATAACTTGCAAAATAAGCACCCGTCTACATTCAGAAAGAGGGTCGGTCTCAGACAACTTCCTTCAACAACCGAATCTCACTTTGACTTCCGGAGCCCCTGGAGTTCTCTAGGTGACCTCTAGCTTACCTGCGAGTCGGTGCCATCTTCAGCGGAAAGACTGTACCTCTCTGAGATGGAGAGCAAGAGGAGAGAAGGGGGAGGTGAGGGGCCCTGTGAATGCACTTGGCGACAGGGAGGAGACCAAGAGACCTACCCTGAGCCACCTGGCCTCGGCACAGGAGGCAGCTGGCGTAGGCGGGCCACAGTCCCCTCTCTGGGCCCGGTGAGACGCGGTAGGGCAGCGGGGCACAGAGTGCAGGCGGGCACGGGGTGCGGAAGGCCAACAGAAGCCACAGCGGTGCTGCGGGGAGAGCTCAGCGGGAGGGTCCCCGCGGTAGGGTAACTCCATCCTGTGCACTCCGCTTTCTGGATGTGGAGGGGGAGAGAAGGAACACAAATAGAGGAGGAAAAGGAGGGACAACAGGACTATAAGTGATTCAGTCCTTGGCAGGTCAGTGGGCTTTGTTTCTCTGTCCTGGTCTCCTCCTGTGCGTCCCAGTCCCCACTGGTGCCACCTGGGGGCGGGGGTGGTATGTGGCACAGAATGGGATGGAAGAGTGTGCGCTCTACCCTGAGAACATGAAGCCTCAGGCCTACAAGAGACCCTGCCACCCCTCTCCCCGGAAGAAAACACAGACTGATGGGTTGATGGTCCAGTTCTTTATTGAGAAACCTGATTGTTCAAGAACATGGTGGGTGGTTCTGTACCCCACCCTTTTCAGTGGGATCGTGTCAGAGGTGGCGGGCAACTTTCTCCCATTTCCTCAGAAACAGAGGCGAAGGCACCTCGAGTTGGAAGCCCGGATTGCAGGGAACAGTGTGGGCAGGGAAAGGAGCAGGGAATCCCAAGCCTATCCAAGAGAAGGCGGTGGCCTGGAACAGCTGCTCAGGCAGGGGTGTGGGGGGCCTGCTGAACTGCCCCACTCTTCTTGCTCTCCCCACCCTCCTTCACTCAAAAGATCTCATCAACTCTCCAGGGAGGGAGGGGAAAGAAACGGGGGCTGGTACCGGGGAGCCGGGGAGAAAGGAAGGGGCTGTGGGGAGATGCCTGGGACAGCAAACCCCACAGGCCTGCGAGGTCTTGGGTGGCTCTGAACAGCAGCAGCGGCGGTGGCGCGGGGGGCGGCGTGCTCGCCCCACGGCCCCTCTACGACCCCCAGGCAGGAGGCAGCAGGAGGCTAGGTCCACAGCTCAGCTCTCCTCTGCTATTTTGCCTTCAGGGCCCCGGCTGCAGGTCAGGGAGGAGGCAGGGCCAGCCTGGGCAGGCTCTGGCCTCCTTGGCCAGCCGATGGCAGACGTGGTCTTAGAAGTCAAACTCCTCCAGGTCCCCGGTGCCCTCCCCGCCTCGAGAGCCCCACACGCGGCGATAATTGCTCTCCAGCTCCTTCTGCCGTTGCCGCTCTTTCTGCGCCTCCTCTGCTCCCTGCACCTGCGGGGAGGGCGCGGGGTGAGCAGGGCTGCTGGTGGCGAGCCAAGGGCGCACAGGGCACTGCAGGATCCGGGCGCTGGCCGTGTGCGGAGGCAGGGAGCGGGCACCCGCGCTTGGCAAGGGAACAGCCAGCCAGCCGCCGGAAGCTCCAGCGCTCAGAAGGTGGCGAGTATGGGACTGGCCAGCGCGCCCCTGGCCATGCTCTCCACTCCACGGTGCGCTAGAGCAGGGTGAAGGCTTGGGGCTCCAGGGCCGGGGCTAGGCTGCCTCTCACCAAGATATTGAAGAAAATCTCCTTGAGGTTTCTCGTGTCCTCGTCAGTCAGCCAGCGCGCGTCCTCCTCTGTCCCTTCAGCCCCTGGTCGCACGATTTTGATTTCAATTTTCCCTGGAAAGGAGCAACGAGGGCAGTGAGGGGAGAGGAAGGACCGGAGCTTCTGTGCAGGGCCCTCTGCCTCCCGGGTCCCCAGCAAGGTTGCCAGTCCGCCTTGACCCAGCCCCTCCACCTCCGGCAGCCGGCCCTGCCAACAGCTCTGAAGCCAGCCAGCCCCAGGGCCCACCTTCGGCCGCGAGCCCCTCCCTCTCCAGCAGCTCCTTCACCAGCCCCTCGATTTGTCTCAGCTGCGGGTTTTCCCGTTTCATCTCGAGGACAGTCAGATCCTGATTGGGGCCTCCGTGACGGAGCTTGGTGACCCGGACCCGGACTCTGTGCTCAGGATCATCCTCTTAGAGGGGCAGACACACAGGGAGACACAAAGCAGAGCCGTGACTCCAGGTTAGGGGCTGTGGTGGTCACCTCTCCCTAGGCCAGCCACCGGTTTGGGCAGTTTTCCATCACAAACACAGAGATGAACCGGGGCTCAGAATAAGCTAGCGGCCTCCCCATCAAGCCTCTGAAGCTCCCTCCACCAAGGCAGCCTCCCTTGTCCCTCCCAGCCCGGTAATTCTCTGCCTGTCCCCTACAGGGGAAATGACTGTGTTTTCTGCTGCAAAAATCAGGCCACCTGGGCCAACAAAGAAGTTGTGTTCTAAGAAGCAGGTTGGAAAACTGTGGTTTGGTACTCCACATGCTGGTACTCGAAAAACATTCCAATGTTTATAGAGATAGTGGGATGGACGGTTGGAAAAGAGAACATTCCATTTGGAATGTCTGATCTCATACGACCCTGTGGAAGGGAGATCAGGGGGTGCGAGAAGCAGCAGTAACTTCCAGTCTGTCCGGGCGGTTGGCTTAGGAATAGCTGGGCTTCCTATTCACACCCCAGCAGCTGGGGCCTCTGCCAGCGCACAGTGCTCGTTGCTGGTAAGCTGCATCCTTCACCCCTGTGTGGTCTTCAGCACACAGGCCTGCTCGCAGCCGTTCCCTTACTGTCTCCTGACCACCCACTATGCGCCAGGAAAGTGCTAGGCACTGGGTGCACAGAAGCAAGCCAGAAAACAAGACAGACGCGCTCTAGGAGCTGCTGCTTCCCAAGAAGATGAATGAATAGGAGGCAACAAGGCAAAGGGATGGAGGCCGTGGGAAGAAGGCAGGCGCGAAAACAGTGCTCCAGAAAGAGGAAGGGAATACGCTTCCTAGGAAGGGAAAGAACATGATGCCCTCCAGGGTCCACCAGCTGAGGGACAAAGACAACGGGCTTGACTGTCTGACAGCTCTTACCTGCTGTCTGCAGGGAGGGGGGAGGCTTTTTGGGGACAACCCTCCTTTTCCTGTGCTTCTTCTGGAGCAGCTCTGGACTCTGTTTTTCCTCTAGCCTTTTGATGAGTTTGTTGAGAGTGGATGTCAGGGCCAGCATTGCCCGATCACGCTCGGATTCCTTCTTCAACCCATCTGGGTCCAGCTCCTTCTCTGTCTGGAATGCCCAAGGCAGGAATGGAGAGTCAGGGGTCTGGGGAGTGAAGGTCAGTGGTCCACGCTCTACAGGAGAGCACTAGCCAAGTCTCAGCCCTCTCTCAGATCCCCCTTCCCTACTGTTCCCCTTTTCATTAAGTAAACACCCGTCCCAACTCCGCTGTGCGCCCTTTGGTCCCCTCTGCCGGCCCAGCCCACAGCAGCAGCGGGCTGCGCAGGCGCGCGGGGCCGGGGGGCAGTGAGGGCCGGGGGGCAGTGAGGGCCGGGGGGCAGTGAGGGCCGGCGCACCTCCTGGATGATATTCTCCAGCTCCCGCTCCATGCCGGCCTTCACCTCTGACCGGAGCCGGTCTCGGTCTGAGGGGAGCAGTATCCCTTCCAGTTCCTTCTCAAACTCCCCCAGTAACTGCTGTTCATCCTCATCTTCATCTTCCTCCTCCTCCTCCTCCTCCTCTTCCTCCACCTCGTTCTGATGATCCGCGTCGCTCTTGTCTTTCACCTCTGTTTCCCTCTGAGGACCTTCGGCGGCATCATCCGCAGGCTGCTCTGGGCCTCCGTCTGGCCTCCCCTGGGTGGACGGGGACCGGAAGAAAGAGGTGGACAGTTGGGGTTCAGGAGAGACGCCCGGGCGGCAGATGCACAGTGGCCGAGCGCGGTGGCGGGGGTCTCGGGAGGAGGAAAGAAAGGGACTCAGCTCCGCTGGGCTCACTGTAGGCGCAGGTCAGGGGCGGTTGGCTAAGTGCTCCCAGCAGGGAGGTGGGCTCTCCCCCTCCCTTAAGCAGGGCCCATACCTTTTTTGTGCCACCTTTTAGCTCCTCTATCAATCGAATCAAGTCCGCAGGACTCCGGATGACTTTGACCTGCACATTGTTCTGAAAATCTGCAATGAAAGACCAGGAGTGAACCAGTTGTGTCCTAAATTCTATTTTGATTTCCTAAGGAGAGGAGAGGAGGAGACCAAGGAAGGACATGGTCCCCGCCTCCAGGACCCACCTATCTGGTCAGTGAGATAGGGGCCAACGTAACCCCGTGGAGAGCACTGTCCTAAGGTGGACCCACAGGTGGCAGAGGGGACACTAACGAGCTGCCCAAGAGGGCACTGCTGAGCCCTGCTGGTAGTTACTCCAGTTTTTAGGACTACGGAAGAGATTCTGAGGCCACAGGCTCCTCTTCCCTGGATACTGTTCTCCCCTTTCCACAAATACAAACCGTTTATTGTCGACTCTGTCCCAGGCACTGTGCTATGAACTACAGACTCGTTCTCATTTAATCTCACAACCACCCTGTAAGGTAGGGGTATTACCCACTGCTGGGGGTGAGGAAATTGAAGTTAAGTGAAATCACCCAGGATTACAAAGTCAGCCAGCGGCGGAACCACTAGAATAGAATTGCTGTCTGCCAATAGTATTACCTCCTGTAAAAATTAATTCGATACTGGCCTAGCGGCCCAATCTCCCCCACCAATGTTTAGCTTTTAGCTCTACCCCACCCCCACGCCCATCCCTGCCAACTCCAGAATACATTCAAGCAGTAAAGGAAACAGGGAGGGTTCGCTCACCGTGGGGAGGGCCCGGGGCTGGATCTGCTGCCTCAAGGTTTGGTTCCTGCTCCCGATGAGGAGAAAAGGGCAGAGTCAAGTACACAAGCATGTTTCTGCCTACCACACTCTCAAGGTGGCAGTTCTGGGTAGATCCTTGCCTCCCTAGACCGGTGTAGGTCATCTTGTGATGACCTCAGCTCACCCAGGGCCAGCCTCATCAGAGAAATGGCCGGGAGGCTGGCTCTCACCTCAGCCTGAGTCTCCTCCACCCCAGGGGTCTGCTCCTCTGGCTCATGAAGCATCTTCCAGAAATCTGATTCCTTACTGTCATCCTTGGTGGGGCGTGTACCTGGGATACAGAGAACAGGGAGGAATCTGAAAGAAGGGGAGAAACAGAAGGGAGCAAGCAGAATGGGGTCCATTCTCCTTCACTACTGCTAAGGATTCAGGACCCAGAGTACCTCCTCCCCACCCCCAACAGTTAGTCCAGGACAGTAAGACCAGGGAAGGGAGGAAACGGAGAGAGGTGTTGTGGAACAGGGACAACAAGGTCCTACCTGCTCTCTTTGAGGGCCCCGCTCCCGGCTGGGCCTCACTCCACATCTGTGGCTCCAAGTCTTGCAGCTCCTCGAGGACTTTATCCCCATACTGCTTGGAGTCTACTGAGAAACAGTGTGTGGGCAGGACAAGGCCACATGTCTCTGGGCTCTCAATCCCTTGTCTTCTGCCAGTCCATTCTTTCCCCATGTCCCTTCTTCCTCTCCTCGCCCTTCTCAGTACTCACCAGCTTGCCTCTGAATGTAGGCCATGTACTCTTCGGGCTGCAGGGCAGGGTGACAGAGAATGGCCTGGGGGGCGGCACTGGGTGGGGGCCGGAGCAGAGGGTGGGGGCAGAGCCGAGCCGTCCGAATGGTGAGCACGTAAGAGCAGGACAAGGGCTCATCCACACGATCAATGTAGTCCCCAGAAATTCCAGCACCCTCATCACAGAGGAACTGCCAGGACAGAGAGGGCGAACAAATAAATAGTAATGACCGCTAACCATGAGTGTTTGTTCTTAGAACGGCCACCTGTTACTCGGCATGTACTATGTGTCCAGTGCTGTGCCTACACCGTGTGGATGACACTACCTATACCAGCTCCGTTCATCATTGCAAAAACCTAGTGAGGGACGGATTAGTATCTCAGGTCTGTGGCTCAAAAAACTGAGGTTTGACGCAGATAAGGGACTCAGTCAGGTTGACCACTGCTAAGGGGTAAAAACAGGAACTGAATTCAGGCAGCTTCCCTGTAGGTAACCAGCCAGTTTGTGTTTCACATTCTTGCTTTACATAAATACAGTGTATATATACTGAGATATATTTGAGATATAGATATATAGTTGACCCTTGAACAATGCAGGGGGTTAGGGACATTGACTTCCCACTCACCCCCCCCCCAGTCAAAAATCTGCCCAGAACTTCGGACTCCCCCACAACTTCACTACTAAGAGCAAGAGCCACAAGAGCTCACTTTTTACTGCGATATACAATTTGCTGGAGACACACCGCTCCTGCGGAGATGATCAGCGTCATGGAGTCTAGAACAGAAACCCCCAACACTTGAGCTCATCCCAACAGCAACAGGAGGTGGCTACAAAAGTGTCACAGTCGTCCAGTATGTACTGTGGTTTTATGCTGTTATAATTTAACACTGCATCCTTGTTTGTTTGCATTTCTCTCTACTGCAGGTGGCACCATGTATGGTCTATAAGTCTGTGCATAAGTTTTGCTACATTTTAACTTTTATAATAGATTTGTGTATATTTTATGGGAGCAAATGATAAAATAGACTACTACCTACATATACTTCATGCATTCATGACATACTTTAGTTTTCTCAATTTTTCTAGGCTATGTGGTTCATCTGTGAGTTTTTTCAAATTGTCATAAATCTCCAAAAAATTTTCCAATACATTTACTCAAAAAAAATCAGCTTATAAGTAGGCCCATACAGTTCAAATCTGTGTCTGTGCTGGTGAAGGGTCAATTGTACTTATATGTATTTGAAATATATATATTCTTTTGTGTGTGTATGCAGGTATGTATGTGTTTGTAAATATATAAATGATTAAAATTTTTCCCAGCAAAAGACAAGGAAGAAAAAAAAAAAGACCTTAAATCAGTACCTTAACCTTCTACCTTAAATCACTAGAAAAAGAAAAGCAAATGAAACCCAAAGCAAGCAGAGGGAAGGAAGTAATACAGATTAGAACAAAAATAAGTAAAATAGAGAACAGAAAAACAACAGAGAAAAATCAATGAAACTAAAAGTTGTTTTGAAAAGATCACTAAGTGACAAAACTGCACCTAGACTCACCAAGAAAAAGAGAAGACTCAAATTAGTATAATCAGGAATGAAAGAGGGGATATTACTATTGACCTTAGAGGAATAAAAAAGGATTGTAAAGAAATACTATGAACACCTACATGCCAACAAATCAGATAACTTGGATGAAACGGACACATTTATATAAAGACACAACTACCAAAACTGATTCAAGAAGAAATAGATGACATGAATAGGCCCATAACAACTGAAGAGACTGGATTAGTAATCCAGAAACTAACCACTCAGAAAAGCCCGGGTCAGATGGACCTACCGGTGAATCCTACCAAATATTCAAAAAACAATAAATACCACCCCAATCAAACTTCCAGGAAAAAAGAAGAGGAGGTATAGTCCCCCAACTCATACTACAAAGCCAGTATTAAAACTCTGATTCCTGGGCGCCTGGGTGGCTCAGTGGGTTAAAGCCTCTGCCTTCCGCTTAGGTCATGATCTCAGGGTCCTGGGATCGAGCCCCGCATCGGGTTCCCTGCTCAGCGGGGAGCCTGCTTCCTCCTCTCTCTCTGCCTGCCTCTCTGCCTACTTGTGATCTCTATCTGTCAAATAAATAAGTAAAATCTTTAAAAAAACAAAACAACAACAAAAAAACTCTGATTCCAAATAGAGACAAATATATCACAAGAAAAAGAAACTACAAGCCAGTATCTCTTATAAATGAAGACCCCAAATCGTCAACAAGACACTAATCAAATTTACCAATATTTAAAAAGGGTTACATACCATACCATATGGATTTAACCCAGGAGTGCAAAGTTGCGCTAACATAAAAAAACCAATTAATGTAATCAATACACCCTATCAACAGATTAAATGACAAAACCCACATGATCATCTCAGTGGATGCAGAAAAAGCATTTGATAAAATGTGACATGTCTTCATGATTAAAACATGCAACAAACTTAAAATAGAAGAGAATTTCATCAAGCTGACAAAAAGGCATCTATGAAAAATCCACAGCTAACATTATACTTAATGGTGAAAAACTGAATGGTTTCTCCCTAAGATCAGGAGTGAGACAAGGATGGGGCCCCTGAGTGGCTAAGTTGGCTGAGTGTCTAACTCTTGATTTTTCAGCTCAGGTCATGATCTTGAGGTCGTGAGATCAAGCCCCTCATGGCTCTAAACTGGGAGTGGAGGCTGCTTAAGACTCTCTCTCCCCCCCCTCCCCCTTCCTCCCACTCCCAGCTCTCTCTCATGCTCGAGCTCTTTCTCTCTCTTAAAAAAAGGTGGGGGGGAATAAGACAAGGATGTCTGCTTGTGCCACTCCCATTCAACACTGGGCTCAAGGTTTTGACTAGGCCAAGAAGGCAAGAAAGTGAAATAAAAGGCATGAATATTGGAAAGAAAAAAATAAAACTATCTCCATCTACAGATGATTTTATTTTATTTTATTTTATTTTATTTTAAGATTTTATTTATTCATTTGGCACAGAGAGAGAGATTACAAGTAGGCAGAGAGGCAGGCAGAGAGAGAGGAAAGAGGAGGAAGCAGGCTCCCCGCTGAGCAGAGAGCCCGATGTGGGCCTCGATCCCAGGACCCTGGGATCATGACCTGAGCCGAAGGCAGCGGCTTTAACCCACTGAGCCACCCAGGCGCCCTCTACAGATGATTTTATATATAGAAAATCCTAGGGGCACCCAGGTGGCACAGTAGGTTAAGCATCTGACTTTTTTTTTTTAAGATTTTATTTATCCATTTGAGAGAGGGAGAGGGATAGCAAGAAGAGAGCATGAGCAGGGAGGAGAGACTGAGCAGGGAGCCTGACATGGGGCTCGATCCCAGAACCTCGGGATCATGACCTAAGCCAAAGACAGACGCCCAACTGACTGAGCCACCCAGGTGCCCCAGCATCTGACTTTTGATCTTGGCTCAGGTCTTGATCTCAGGGTCAGGAGTTCAAGCCCCTCAGTGGGCTGCATGCTGGGTGTAGCACCTACTAAAAGAAGAAAGGGAGTTAGGGAGGGAGGGAGGAAATCCTGAAGAATCTATTAAACTATTGGAACTAATATACAAGTTCAATAAGGTCACAGGATATAGGAATCAATTGTATTTCTAAACACTGCAATGAACAATTAAAGAAGAAAATAATAAAAAGAAAATAATTCCATTTGCAATAAGATCAAAAGAATAATTAGGAATAAATGTGGCAAGAGAAGTACAAAACTTGCACTCTGAAAGTATAAAACATTTCTTTTTTTTTTAAGATTTTATTTATTTATTTGACAGAGAGAGAGAGAGAGAGAGAGAGAGATCACAAGTAGGCAGAGAGGCAAGCAGAGAGAGAGGAGGAAGCAGGCTCTCCACCTAGCAGAGAGCCCGATGCGGGCCTCGATCCCAGGACCCCGAGACCATGACCCAAGCCAAAGGTAGAGGCTTTAACCCACTGAGCCACAGGCGCCCAGTATAAAACATTTCTTTTCTTTATTTTTTTTTAAGATTTTATTTATTTATTTGACACAGAGAGAGAGATTACAAGTAGGCAGAGAGGCAGGCAGAGAGACAGGGAGAGAAGGAAGCAGGCTCCCCACTGAGCAGAGAGCCCGATGTGGGCCTCGATCCCAGGACGCTGAGATCATGACCTGAGCCGAAAGCAGAGGCTTTAACCCACTGAGCCACCCAGGTGCCCAGTATAAAACATTTCTTAAAGAAGTTAAAGACTTAAATAGGTGGAAAGATACCCAAGCTCATAGATTAGAACACTTAATATTAAGTATTAATATTAAGATGACAATCCTCCCCCAAACTGATCTTTACATTCAATGCAATCCCCACCAAAATTCCAGCTGGTTTCATTGTGGAAATTAACTAACTGATCCTAAAATTCATATGAAAATTCAAGAGACTCCAAATAGCCAAAATAATCTAGGAAAACAGCAAATCTGGAGAATTTACACTGATTTTATTTTTATTTTTTTTTAATTTTTATTTGACAGAGAGAGAGAGATCACAAGTAGGCAGAGAGGCAGGCAGAGAGAGGAGGAGGCAGGCTCTCCGCTGAGCAGAGAGCCGGATGCGGGCCTCGATCCCAGGACCCTGGGATCATGACCTGAGCCGAAGGCAGAGGCTTTAACCCACTGAGCCACCCAGGCGCCCTATTTACACTGATCTTAAAACTTGCTACAAAACTACAATAATCCAGACAGTGTAGTACTGACATAAAGACAGATACATAGACCAATGAGATAGTATTTAGAGTCTAGAAATTAACTTTCTACTTTTATCATCATTTGATTTTTTGAAAGATAACCAAGATAATTCAATGGGAATCATCTTTTCAACAAATGATGGTGGGTCAACTGGACATCTATGTGCAAAAAAAAAGGAGGGAGACCCCTACCTCCTACTATATACAAAAATTAACTCAAAATGGATCAAAGACCTAAATGTAAAACTGTAACATTTTCAGGAGAAAATATAGGTGTTAGTTTTCATGGCCTTAGATGAGCTAATGGTTTACTTGATAGGACATCAAAGGTACAAGCAATAAAAAAAAAATAGGTAAATTGGAATTCATCAAAATTAAAAACATTTGTGCTCCAAAGGACACTATCAAGAATGTGAAATGATAACCCAAAGAATGGGAGAAAATATTTGTAAATCATGTATCTGATAAAACTTGTATCCAGAATATACAAAGAAATTCTACAACTCAATAAGAAAAAGACGAATAATGCAATTTAAAAACAGACAAAAGATCTGCAGACATGTCTCCAAAGAAGATACACAACTTGCTAATAAACCACATGAAAAGATGCACCACATCTTTTACCATCAGGGAAATGCAAATCAAAACCACAATGAAATGCCACTTTACACTCACTAGAATGGCTATAGTTTAAAAGATAAAACCAAGTGTTGGGGTGTCTGGGGGGGCTCAGTAGGTTAAGAGGCTGCCTTCAGCTCGGATCATGATCTCAGGGTCCTGGGATCAAACCCTCATTGGGTTCCTTGCTCGGTGGGGAGCCTACTTTTCCCTCTCCCTCTGCCTGCTGCTCCCCCTGCTTGTGCTCTTTCTGTGTCAAATGAATGAATAAAATATTTAAAATTAATTAATTAATTAGTTTATTAATTAATTAAAAAATAAAAGCAAGTGTTGACGAGGATGTAGAGAAACCCTCACATACTACTCGAGGGAATGTAAGATGGTTGCTACTGCTTTGGGAAAAGTCTGGCAGTTTCTCCAAAAGTTTACTGTATGATCCAGCAGTATCTACCAAGAAAAATGAAAACCTATGTCCACACAAAATCTTGTTCACAAATATTAAAAGCACCACTGTACATAAAACTAAAAAGTGCAAATAACCCAAATGTCCACCAAGGGATGAAAAGATGAACAGAATGTGGAACAGTACTTGGCAATAACATGTAAGAAAGTACTGGTGATGCTACCCCTGAATGATCCTTGAAAACATGGTAAGTGAAAGAAGCCAGACACAAAGGTCACACATTGTATGATTCCAGTCACATGAATGTCTAGAAGAGGCAAATCTGTAGAGACAGAAAGACGAGACATTGTCTAGAGGTCTAGAGTGGAGGGTGTGGTCAAGGGGATGGTTTGATGGAGAGTAACTGCCAAAGAGCGGGGACTTTCTTTTAGGGTAAGGAAGATGATCTGAAGGTAATTGTGGTGACAATGGCACAATTCTGAATATACTACACACCGCTGAATTGTATGGCAGGTGAGTCATATCTTTATAAAACTCTAACTGAAAAAAATACATAACTTCTTGCTCAAGTGAAAGAAAAGGTAGCATGATTAAGGCAACATGAAAGAAAAGAAAAAGAAACAGAACAAAAGAAAGCATAAAATAAAATGTTAGACATAAATCCAAATGCAGATCTATATAAAATAAATGGTTAAAAATTCCTAAAAATACAACAATATGATGTTTACAGAACACATTTAAGACATAAGACTATAGGGCGCCTGGGTGGCTCAGTGGGTTAAAGCCTTCGGCTCAGGTCATGATCTCAGGGTCCTGGGATCGAGGCCCGCATCGGGCTCCCTGCTCAGCTGGGAGCCTGCTTCCTCCTCTCTCTCTGCCTGCCTCTCTGCCTACTTGTGATCTGATCTCTCTCTCTGTGTCAAATAAATAAATAAGATCTTAAAAAAAAAAGACATAAGACTATGGAAAGGATAAAAGTAAAAGGATGAAAAAAATAGGGTAAACAACTCAATGAAAGCTGTTATACAGTTCTATTACCACACAAGAGACTGTAAGCCAAAAAAATTAAGACAAAGATTAATTCGTAATGTTAAAAGTTCAACTTATGAGGAAGATAATTTAAATTGTAAGTAATTCTTTATCTTCCTTATTGTCTGTCTCTCCCAACTAGAGCAGAAATTTTTATCCTTTTTTGTTCACCAAAATATCCCTAGCAACTACAACAGTGCCTGGCATGTAAAGCCCTTAATAAACATTTGTTGAGGGCACCTGGGTGGCTCAGTCATTGAGTGTCTGCCTTCGGCTCAGGTCATGGTCCCAGGGTCCTGGGATCCAGCCCCACATCTGGCTCCCCGCTCGGCAGGAAGCCTGCTTCTCCCTCTCCCGCTCCCCCTGCTGTGTTTCCTCTCTCACTGTCTCTCTCTCTCTCTGTTAACTAACTAAATAAAAATCTTTAAACAACAACAACAACAACATTTGTTGAAGAAATTAATACATTGCCCCAAGATACATAAAATAACAATAGACAGAATAATAATGAATAAATTTAAAGAATAATGAATAACAGACAAATCAATAATTATAGCAGAAGACAAACCAGTAAAGATACAAATGACTGAACAGCACAATTAATAATCATGACCTGAAAGACATACAGAAAACACTGTACCTAACAACAGTACACTTTCTTTTACAGCACAAAGAAACATTCAGAGAAACTGACATATACTGGACCATTCAACAAGTCTCAACAAATCTAAAGGACTCAAATGGTACAACTATCAAATCGTCTATGTAATTTTGAGATATATAAGAAAATCAGGGAAACCTGAAGATATTGAATATTTGATAATAATAAGGAATTACTATTAATTACTTTAGTGTATTGTAGTTATGTTTTTAAAAGAGCTTTTTAAAAAAAAAGATTTATTTATTTGAGAGAGAGAGAGAGAATGAGCATGTGAGAGGGGGTTGGGGCAGAGGGAGAGGGCAAGACAGAATCTCAAGCAGACTCCATGCTAAGCAGAGATCATGACCTGACAAGAGTCGGACACTTAACTGACTGAGCCACCCAGGGGCCCCTAAAAGAGCTTTAACGTTATAGGGATAAATACAGAAATATTTATGGATGAAATGATGTCTGTAACTTACTTCCAAGTAGTCTGGGAGTGGAGGTGGTAGTGGAGGGAGGTGGGCAAGAAGACAGATAAAATGAGACTGGCCATATTTGTTGGAACTATATGATCACAGGGGGTCATTGTACAATTATCTATGATTTGTATGTTTCCAACTTTCCAAAATAAAGGTTTTACAAGGACAATCTGAAATACATATAATCTGTACCCAGCACTTATGCTTTCAAGATATGTACAGTGTAATAATCTTTTAATAACAAAAAGTGGAGGGAAAACTATTTACTCAGTACAGCAATGATGACAAAATGATGGAACATTCATCCAGTGGAATAATATGCAGATGTAAAAACAAAACAAAACAAAAAGCTCTAGATATAAGGCCATTGAAAGATCTCTAAGAATCATTGTCAAGATATATAAAAACAAGGTGCAGAATGTGTGTTTAAAATACTGCATGTTGGGCACCTGGGTGGCTCAGTGGGTTAAAGCCTCTGCTTTCGGCTCAGGTCATGATCTCAGCGTCCTGGGATCGAGGCCCGCATCGGGCTCTCTGCTCAGCAGGGAGCCTGCTTCCTCCTCTCCCTGTCTCTCTGCCTGCCTCTCTGCCTACTTGTAATCTCTCTCTCTGTGTCAAATAAATAAATAAATAAATCTTTAAAAATAAATAAATAAATAAAATAAAATAAAATACTGCATGTTGTGTATTAAAAAAGAGAGAAAAAGAAATAAGATTCTCTAGTCATAACTGCTTGTGAACCACAAAGAAAGGCTGGAAGTACACACGAAACACTAAGAGCAAGGTGACCTGTGGGGGGTTGGGAGGGCACGATGGGAACTGAGCAGGTGGGAGGTAAGTTTGGGCAGGGGAATTTTTATAGCACAAAAATTCTGGGTTTTGAATCATGGGAAAGTATTATTCATTTGAAATTTAGATAAAGATACAAATCAAAACCAATGATATACCACCTCACGCTAGTCAGAATGGCTAAAATTAACAAGTCAGGAAATGACAAATGTTGGTGAGGATGAGGAGAAAGGGCAACCCTCCTACACTGTTGGTGGGCATGCAAGCTGGTGCAGCCACTCTGGAAAACAGTATGGAGGTGCCTCACAAAGTTGAAAATAGAGCTACCCTACAACCCAGGAATCTTACTGCTGGGTATTTACCCCAAAGATACAAATGTAGTGATCTGAAGGGGCACGTGCACCACAATGTTTATAGCAGGAATGTCCACAATAGTCAAACTATGGAAAGAGCCCAGATGTCCATCAGCAGATGAATGGATAAAGAAAATGTGGTATAGATATACAATGGAATACTATGCAGCCATCAAAAAACAAAATCTTGCTGTTTGCAACAACGTGGATGGAACTAGAGGAGATTGTGCTCAGCGAAATACATCAATCTGAGAAAGACAATTATCATACGATCTCACTCATATGTGGAATTTAAGAAATGAAACAGGATCATAGGCGAAGAGAGGGAAAAATAAAACAAGACGAAATCAAAAAGACAAACCATGAGAGACTCTTAATCATAGGAAACAAACTGAGGGTTGCTGGAGGGGAGTGGTGTAGGGGAAAAAAAAAGAAATTTAGGTAAAGAAATTTAAAATAGACATAAAAACTTATAATAACTAAAGTAGTGCTTGGAGAGAGACTTATAAGATATGCTTATAAGAAAGGAAAACTGAAAATGAAGGAGTTAAGCATTCATTTCAAGAAGTTAAAAACAGGGGTGCCTGGGTGGCTCAGATGGTTAGGTGTCTGCCTTTAGCTCAGGTCATGATCCCATGGTCCTGGGATTAAGCCCCATGTCAGTCTACCTGCTCAGCAGGGAGTCTGCTTCTCCCTCTCCCTCTGCCTCTCCCCCTGCTTGTGCTCTGTTTCTCTGTGTCAAATGAATAAATAAAATCTTAAAAAAAAAAGTTAAAAATGGAATGGTAAAATAAACTCAAGAAAACAGAAGGAAAGAAAATAAAGAGTAGACATTAATAAAATAGAAAGCAAATGCAATACAGAAACTCAACAGAGCCAAAATAGCTGGTTCTCTAAAAAGAGTAATACAATGGATCAACCTCTGGTGAGACTGACGAGTAGCAAAAGAGGCAAAAAAACCCCTAAGGAATGAAAAGAGGAACCTAATCACAGACACTACAGAAATTAAAAAGATAAGAGAAGGGTATCATAAACAATTTTATGACGATAAATCTGAAAGACCAAATGAAATGGGTAAATTCCTAAAAAATACATCTACTATAACTGACACAAAGAAATAGAAAACTTTGAATACTCCTAAAATTACTAAAGAAAATCGAGTTGAGAATCTTCCCACAATGAAAATGTAGACCAACATGATTTTCCAGGTGAATTCTAGCAAACGCTCAAGGAATAAAAAACTGCAATCTTGAGGCACCCGGGTGGCTCAGCTTGTTAAGTGTCTGACCATTGATGTCAGCGCAGGTCTTGATCTCAGGGTTGTGAGTTCAAGCCCCATGCTGGTGCAGAGCCTACTTAAAAAAAAAAATTGCAATCTTAAACGTTCTTTGGAGCATAGAAAAAGTGAGAACAGTTTTGAACTCAAGTCTTTTGAGGAGAGCATAACCTTGTTACCAAAACGTGATAAGGACAGTACTATAAGGAAAAACTACAGGTCAGTCTCTCTCAAGAGATATAAACAGAGTCCTTTAAAAAGCATCAAACTGGGTGCCTGGGTGGCTCAGTGGGTTAAAGCCGCTGCCTTCGGCTCAGGTCATGATCCCAGGGTCCTGGGATCGAGGCCCACATCGGGCTCTCTGCTCAGCAGGGAGCCTGCTTCCTCCTCTCTCCTCTCTCTCTGCCTACTTGTAATCTCTCTCTCTGTGTGTCAAATGAATAAATAAAAAAAATAAAAATAAAAAGCATCAAACTGAATCCAGCAAGATCTAAAAAGAATAGTCAAGGATAATACATATGACCAAACTGGGTTCATCTCAGCAATGCAAAATTGGTTTAACATTAGAAAAATCAATAACTCGTTTAATTTCAAATGAAACTTTGGCTTAATATTCGGATATCTATTAAGTACATTAGTTTAAATCAGTTTCATATTAATAAAATCTTGAAAGAATGATCAGTTCTTAGGAATCAGTGAAAGGCAAATTAAATTCATCATAAACATACCATGACACATCCAATAAATTAGTAAAAATTTGAAAGTCTAGTAATATAGATTGGCCAGGACATGGAATGTTGGGAAGTCATACTGCAGTAAGACTATGAATGGGAACCAAAACTTAGGAAAATATTCTGAAATGCCAAATAAAGTAGAACAGGGGCTCACCTTCATATCCTATGACCCAGCAATCATTCGCCCAGGCAAAATTCTCCTTCAAGAGATGCTTGCACGTCATATTAGGAGATACTTAAAAGAATGTTGTACATAGCAGCAGGTTTTGGTAATAGCAGAAAACTGGGAACAACCCAAATGTCTGTGAAAAGTAATCTGGGTGAAAAGAGGATGACAAACTACACAAAGGAATATGCTAAGGCCTGTAAGCGAGTGCCTGCAGCTTCCACCCTTGACGGGGCTGGATCTCAAACACAGCACCGAGGCAAAAGACACAAAGCCCAGATTTTCTTGTATGCACTCTGCATGTTTTCATACGCTATGATACCATTTGTATAAAGTTTAGGAGAAGGCGGCTAAATTAAGTGAGATGCAAACACAGATGGCAAAACTCTGGAGAAAAGCAAAGGAATTCTCCTCACAAAGCTACAAGAGCTGTTAGCCCTGTGGTAAAGGGAGAGAGGGATGTGGTGTGTGGGGGCACAGAGGAACTTTTAAGGTGCTCTCAGCATTCTTTCATAACCTAAGGCGATTGGATGGGTATTTCCTTTATTCATCCTGACACGACAGATGCATGTTTTATACCATTTTATGTATTGTGATATATTTCACAACTTTTTTTAATGTGATGAGGAAAAAAATGACGACAACATTAAGGACAAGAAGAATTTAAGAGGAATAATTTACCACGAAGACATCACAAATCTGAATTTACATGCATCTACCGCAGCCTCAAAATAGATGAAAGAAAAATGAACAAAATTGCCAAATCCACCATCACAGTGAAAATTTTAATACACCTCTTTCAATAATTGGCCACCTAGACAAAATAAAATTAGTTTTTAGAAAACTTGACCAAAACAATTAGTCTTGAACTGAATAGAGAAAACACATGGTTTCAAGCACACTGAGGCAATTTTTTAAAGTTCACCAGAGAAAGTCGATAATCACCAATGAATCTCTGATACAACAGCATAAAATGAGAAATCAACAGAAATGATATAAAAACAACAAAAATAAAACACAACCGTTTAGAAACATAATAAGCATAAATCTAAAATAAGTTCTCAAGCAAAGTGCAAGTAACAATGAAAATGGAAACACTGCAAATCAAAACTTGAGGGCTACAACCCACGTGGAGTGAAATGGACAGCTTTCTCCATGCATGATTAGGAAAAGAGAGAGTGAAGCATGCTGCAATTCCTATTATGAACAAAGGGACAATCTATTACACAAAGAGTTCTGATAAGTTTAGAAGAAAGAGAGCAACAATCCATTAGGAAAATGAACAAAGAAGTTGAATGGTTGAAAGAGGGGTAAAGGCTGAAAAGAGAAATGGCTCCCAAATAGGAGTAAAATTATCTACCTTTTCCTAAGATAAATCCAAGTTAAAATCATACAAAGAAATCACTGTTTATCTGATGCCTATTTGATGACTGGCCAAAATCCACGAGTTTAAAAATACCGTGGGTTGGCAGAGCTGTAGGGGAACTGGCATTCTCATACATTGCTGGAGGCAGAGTAATTTACCTAGGCAGGGTAACTTGGCAGTATGTATCAAAATCACACAAGTCTACTTCCAGGAATTTAACCTACATATACTCTGTAGGTACAAGGTTATTCAATACAGCACTTTTGTGTTAATAAGAATTAAAACAACCTAAATGTCCATCAACGGGGAACGATTTAGCCAAATGATAGCACAGTGTAAGGAGAATAATAGCAACTATAAAAAAGAACAAAAGTGGGGTGCCTGGGTGGCTCAGTCGGTTAAGCATCCTCTTCTTGATTTCAGCTCAGATCATGATCCCGGAGTCCTGGGACTGAGCCCTGTGATTGGGTCCACGCCCTACAGAGAGTCTGCTTGAGGATTCTCTCTCTTCCTCTGCCCCTCCCCCCCTTCTTGCACTTTTTTCCTCTCTCTCAAATAAATAAATAAATCTTTAAAAATAAATAAAAAAGAACAAGAGGGTGATGGGCGAAATGGGTGAAGGGAGCCAAAAGGTACAAACTTCCAGTTATAAAATAAATAAGTCATGGGGATGTACAGCATGTGATTATAGTTAATTAAGATACCATATTACATATTTGGAAGTTACCAAGACAGTAGATCCTACAAGTTCTCATTACAAGAAAAAAAATTTGTAACTGAATGGTTGACAGATGTTAACTAGACTTATTGTGGTGATCATTTTGCAATACATAAAATACTGAAATATTATATTATTACCTGAAACTAATATAATGTTATATGTCAGTTACATCTCAATAAAAAGACAGACAAAAAGAAAAAAGAAACAAAGAGGAAAGAAGGGAGGAAGGAAGGGAAGGAGGGAGGGACGGAGGGAGGAAGAGGAAGCTATTTATATATGTATTTGGAAAGAGCTCAAAGATAAATGTTTGTACAAACACTGAAAAAAATCTCTGAGTCAGGGTACCTCACTGGCTCAGTCAGTAGAGCATGCAATTCTTGATCATGGGGTCGTGAATGAGCCCCACATTGGGGGTAGTCTATTTCCAAATAAAATCTCTGAGGAGCACCTGGGTGGCTCAGTTGGTTGAGCGCCCAACTCCTGATTTGAGCTCAGGTCATGATCTCAGGGGCAGGTCATAAGATCCAGCCTCACATCAGCTCTGCACTGGGTGTGGAGCCTGCTTAAGATTCTCCCAGGAGTGCCTGGGTGGCTCAGCTAATTAAGCAGCTCAGGTCATGATCCCAGGATCCTGGGATGGAGCATCGGGCTCCTTTCTCAGCAGAGAACCTGCTTCTCCCTCTCCCTCTGCCTGCCGCTCCCTGTGCTTGTGCTCTATCTTCTCTCACTCTCTCTCTGTCATATAAATAAAATCTTAAAAAAAAAAGTTTCTCTCTCCCTCTACTCCTCCCCAAACCCCACTCCACACATGCTCTCTCTGTCCCTAAAAAAAAAAAAAAAAAAAAAAAAAAAAAAAAAAAAAAAAAAAAA
>LNAC01000236.1:2847677-2879088 GCA_002007465.1 Ailurus styani | reverse complement strand
TCCTCCTCTCCCTGTCTCTCTGCCTGCCTCTCTGCCTACTTGTAATCTCTCTCTGTGTGTCAAATAAATAAATAAAATCTTTAAAAAAAATAAGGATTTCTATATTTGAGCTATGAGAATGTAATATCTATTAAAAAAATTAAATATAGAATTTTTTAAGTGTGGCCACATGCAGAAAAATAAAACTGGACCATTTCCTCACACCATACACAAAAATAGACTCAAAATGATGAAAGACCTAAATGTAATATAGGAATCCATCAAAATCCTAGAAGAGGGCGCCTGGGTGGCTCAGTGGGTTAAAGCCTCTGCCTTCGGCTCAGGTCATGATCTCAGGGTCCTGGGATCGAGGCCCGCATCGGGCTCTCTGCTTGGTGGGGAGCCTGCTTCCTCCTCTCTCTGCCTACTTGTAATCTCTCTCTGTGTATCAAATAAATAAATAAATAAAATCTTTAAAAAAAAAAATCCTAGAAGAGAACGTAGCCAACAACTTCTGTGACCTCAGCCACCGCAACTTCTTGCTAGACACGTCTCCAAAAGCAAAGGAAACAAAGGCAAAAATGAACTATTGGGACTTCATCAAGATAAAAAGCTTTTCCACAGCAAAGGAAAGAGTCAACAAAACCAAAAGACAACCAACAGAATGGGAGAAAATATTTGCAAATGACATATCCAATAAAGGACTAGTATTTGAAATCAATAAAGAACTTATCAAAGTCAACACCCAAAGAACAAATAATCTAAGCAAGAAACAGGCAGAAGACATGAACAGACATTTCTCCAGAGAAGACAAATGGCCAACAGACACATGAAAAAATGCTCAACATCACTCAGTACCAGGGAAATACAAATCAAAACCACAATGAGATATCACCTCACACCAGTCAGAATGGCTAAAATTAACAGGTCAGGAAACAAAAGATGTTGGCGTGGATGAGGAGAAAGGGGATCCCTCCTACACTGTTGGTGGGAATGCAAGCTGGTGCAGCCACTCTGGAAAACAGTATGGAGGTTCCTCAGAAAGTTGAAAATAAAGCTACCCTACAACCCAGCAATCGCACTACTGGGTATTTACCCTAAAGATACAAATGTAGTGATCTGCAGGGGCACGTGCACCCAAATATTTACAGCAGCAATGTCCACGAGAGCCAAACTATGAAAAGAGTTCAGATGTCCATCGACAGATGAATGGATAAAGATATGGTATATATACACAATGGAATACTACTCAGCCATCAAAAAAATGAAATCTTGCCATTTGCAACGACATGAATGGAACCTGAGGGTGTTACGCTAAGCAAAATAAGTCAAACAGAAAAAGATAATTATCATATGATCTCACTTATATGTGGGATTTAAAACAGAGGATCATAGGGGAAGAGAGGGAGAAATGAAACAAGACAAAATCAGAGAGGGAAACACACCATGAGAGACTCTTAATCAGAGGAAACAAACTGAGGGTTGTGGGAGAGGAGCGGGGGGATGGGGTAACTAGGTGATGGACAACAAGGAGGGCACGTGATGTAATGAGCACTGGGTATTATATAAGACTGATGAATCACTGACCTCTACCTCTGAAACTAGTAGTACATTATATGTTAATTAATTGAATTTAAATTTTAAAAAATACTGGAAAAAAAGAATTTTTTAAGTGTGAAAAAAGTTCAAGAAGTTAGAAAAAGAAGTGAATAAACAAGGGAAAAGAAGGAAATAATAAAGATAAAATAATGATGTTAATGAAATAGTAAACAGACAACAGAGTGGATAAATAAAGACAAAACGCAGCTCTTAGACTAACAGACAAATCTCTAGCAAGATAGACCAACAAAAAGAGAAAATGCAAAGTCAGTATTAGGAATTAAAAAGGGGACAGATCTGTAAAAAGCAATTATTAAAAATAAAACATTATAATTTTATGCTAATACATTTGAAAATTTAGACAACTAAATAATGGACTATGAAATTGTAACTTGTTAACGTTTCATGCATTAATATGAAAAAACTCTTACATTTAATAAAATAAATCAGTAGTAAAAACCATCCCCATGATACACAATATACAGTATTGTGGTGTATTGGGACGAATGGGTTTTAGAGAGTTCTCTCAAACCTTTAAAGAATAAATTAATTCCTATCTTGGCAAACTGTTCCAGAGAACAAGGAAAGAGAGGAGCTTTTCAAGACATTTATGAAGCTACTATAACTTGATACCAAGACAAGACTAAAACAATACAAGAAAACTGTAGACCAATTCACTTATGAAAACAGCTGTAAAAATCAATTAAAATATTAAGAAACTGAATATATCAAGGTATTAAGAATATTTCAAGGAGCACCTGGCTGGCTCAGTCAGTCAAGCACATGACTCTTGATCTCAGGGTTGTTGTTGGAGCCCCATGTTAGGTATAGAGATTACTTCAAAATGAAATCTTAAAAAAAATACTTCATGACCATAAATTATTCCAGAAATGCAAGGGTAAAAACAAAAAACAAAAAAAAAAAACCTTAGAAAATGAATTAGCTGAATTCACCATGTTAAAAAATAAAGATGAAAAACCATAAACTATCTTGATAGATACAGAAAAAAATGTGTTAAAATTCCACACCTACCCATGGTGAAAATATTCCCCTAACCAGGAATAAAATGGATCATATTCACCTGATAAAGGATGTCTACAAAAAGCCTACAGGAAAACATCATGTTAATAGCGTAACTTCAGCATTACTCCTTTTAAAGTCAGAACAAGGGCGCCTGGGTGGCTCAGTGGGTTAAAGCCTCTGCTTTCGGCTCAGGTCATGATCCCAGGGTCCTGGGATCGAGGCCCGCATCAGGCTCCCTGCTCAGCGGGGAGCCTGCTTCCCCTTCTCTCTCTCTGCCTGCCTCTCTGCCTCCTTGTGATCTCTCTCCCTCTGTGAAATAAATAAATAACATCTTTAAAAAAAAAAAATAAATAAATAAAAAAATAAAGTCAGAACAAGCCAAAGATGTCCACCATAACCACTTCTACTACACTGCAGGTATAAGAAAAATAAAATATATAAGGATTAGAAAGGAAGAAACCAAAGTGTCTCTATTTGCAGATGACATAATTATTCACATAGAAAATCCACGAGAACCTGCAAACTATTAGGAATGAGAGTTCAGTAAAGTGAATACAAGATCAATATATAAAATTAATAATGTGACCATACCCCAGCAAAACTCAATCAGAAAATGTAATTTTTTAAAAGATTTTTTATTTTTTTTAATTTATTTGACAGAGAGAGAGAGATCACAAGTGGGCAGAGAGGCAGGCAGAGAGAGAGGTGGAAGCAGGCTCCCCGCTGAGCAGAGAGCCCAATGTGGGGCTCGATCCCAGGACCCTGAGATCATGACCTGAGCCAAAAGAAGCTTAACCCACTGAGCCACCCAGGCGCCCCAGAAAATGTAAATTTTATTTTATTTTATTTTATAAGATTTTATTTATTTATTTCACAGAGGGAGAGAGATCACAAGGAGGCAGAGAGCCAGGCAGAGAGAGGCGGGGTGGGGGGCGGGGAAGCAGGCTCCCCGCTGAGCAGGGAGCCCGATGCGGGCCTCGATCCCAGGACGCTGAGATCATGACCTGAGCCGAAAGCAGAGGCTTTAACCCACTGAGCCACCCAGGCGCCCTGAAAATGTAATTTTTTTAAAAGATGCCATTTACAGGGCCCATGGGTGGCTCAGTCAGTTGAGCATCTGACTCTTGATTTCAGCTCAGGTCATGATCTTGGGGTCCTGGGACTGAGCCCTGCATTGGGCTCCATGCTTAGTGAGAAGTCTGCTGGAGATTCTCTCTCTCTCCTTCTCCTGCTGCCCCTCCCCACTTCAAATGGAGAAGTAAATCTTTTTAAAAAATAAATAAAAAATAAAAGATGCCATTTACAAAGCATCAAAAACTATAAGGTACCTGTATGCTTGAAACATTTGCCTATACACAAGACACAAATAAAAGCTACAAGGTATCTAGAACTAACCTCACATGAGATATACAAAAGCTTTCACAAAGAAAATTCAAATCTTACTAAAGTACAAGGCAATAAGTAAATAGAAGTATACATTATGTTCATTGTGAATGAAGAGTCAATATCATAAAATAACAATTCCTTCCAAATTAATATAAAATTCAATGTAATTCCAATTAAAATGCCCAAGAGTTTTCTCACAGAACTTGTCCAATAATCGCAGTTTTGAAAAGCAAAGAAAAAAAATGCCTATCATCAGATATCAAGACTTAACTAAAGGGCGCCTGGGTGGCTCAGTGGGTTAAAGCCTCTGCTTTCGGCTCAGGTCATGATCTCAGTGTCCTGGGATCGAGGCCCACATCGGGCTCTCTGCTCGGCAGGGAGCCTGCTTCCTCCTCTCCCTGTCTCTCTGCTTGCCTCTCTGCCTACTTGTAATCTCTCTCTCTGTGTCAAATAAATAAATAAAATCTTAAAAAAAAAAAAGACTTAACTAAAAAGCTGTAGTACTAGCACATCATATATCTGGCAAGCGATTAATATCCAGACTATATAAAGAACTCCCACAACTCAGTAACAATAAAAAATAACTCAATTAAAAAATGGACAAAGGAGGGCACCTGGGTGGCTCAGTGGGTTAAAGCCTCTGCCTTCGGCTCAGGTCATGATCTCAGGGTCCTGGGATGGAGGCCCGCATCGGGCTCTCTGCTCAGCGGGGAGCCTGCTTCCCCCTCTCTCTCTGCCTGCCTCTCAGCCTACTTGTGATCTCTCTCTCTCTCTGTCAAATAAATAAACAAAATCTTTAAAAAAAATGGTCAAAGGATTTAAATGAACATTTCTCCAAAGAAGATACACAAATGGCCAATAAGTATATGAAAATAGGCTCAACATCATTTGTCATTGTGAAAATGAGAATCAAAACCACAATGAGATACCACTTCATACCCATTAGGATGGTTATTACAAAAAAGAGCAATAAATAAGTATCAGAGAGGGTGCTGAAAAATTGGGAGTCTTTGTGCATTGTTAATGGGAATGTATAGTGCAACTGCTGTGGAAAACAATTTGGCAATTTCTTAAAAAGCTACACAAAGAATTACCATAAGGTATATTTCTTTTTTTTTTAAGATTATTTATTTATTTATTTGACAGAGAGAGAGAGATTACAAGTAGGCAGAGAGGCAGTCAGAGAGAGGGGGGACAGCAGGCTCCCTGCTGAGCAGAGAGCCCGATGCGGGGCTCGATCCCAGGACCCTGTGATCAGGACCTAAGCCGAAGGCAGAGGCTTTAACCCACTGAGCCATCCAGGCACCCCTCATAAGGTATATTTCTGTCCTAGGTATTTACCCAAAAAGAATTTTGAGCAGGAACTCAAAACACATGCTTGTACACCGATGTTCATTGCAACATTATTCACAATAGCCAAAAGGTGGAAACACCAAAGTATCCATCCATCAGTAGATGAATAGATAAGCAAAATACGATATATATATATACAACGGAATATTACCAAATGTTCCACAAAAGGAATATGCTATAAAAATAAATATTCTGATACATACTACAACAGGGATGAACTCTGAAAACATGATGCTAAGTGAAATAAGCCAGACATACACAAAGGACAAACATTGTGTGATTCTACTTATATGGGGTACCCAGAACAAGCAAATTCATAGAGACAGAAAGCAGAACAGAGAGTGGGGGAGGGGGAGAAATGCATAATTATTTCTTAATGGGTATAGAGTTTGGGATGATGAAAAGGTTCTGGAAATAGTAATAGCTACACAACGTTGTTAATGCAGTTAATGCCACAAAAATTGTTAAAATGGTAACTTCCAAGTCTATTTTACCATAACCTAAAAAAAATAATAAAACAAACGAATACCTACACTTAAAAAGAGATTGGAAAAATGGGTAATGCACCTAAACTCACCAATAAAATTTGCATTCCTGGTAATTCTGCTATTCTACTTCCAGGTATTTCCCTTGGACAAACTCTTGCACACTCACAATGAGACCTACATTGCAGCACTGCGTGTAAGAGCATTAGAGTTGAAACCCAACCATTTCTCAGTAGAGGGATAGTAAGTAAACAATGAAACACAACACAGCCATTAAAATCATTGAATTAGATCTCCACGTCATGCCACAGAACGGCAAACGTTGATTAGTGAAAAAGCAAGTTGATACCACTAACGTATAATTTTAAAATACAAAATAATGTATCGTCTATGATAATGTGTACAACTAATAAAAGTACAAAGCAAGCATGGAGATGGCTGTGGTTGTTTCTGGAGAGGAGGGAGAGGTAAGAAATGAGAGGGTGGTCTTTAACTCTATCATTAGCATTTTATTCCTTTCTGATGGCAAAATGTTAACATGTTTCCCTTAACAGTGGATTTGTGGGCTCTATGACATTATTTTCTGTAAGTTTGAAATGTTTCATAAGTAGAATTTAGAAAAGGAAAAGTCCTAGATCTCTGTGAAATCTTACTTAATATAAGAATTCAGATGGGGATCCAAATTTGTTTAATTCAAGATGGCTAGCCATTCCCAAACCCCAAGGTGACTGCACTTTTACCAAACACCATGCACACTGCTCCTACCCAGGAGGCACTGGGAAGACTGAACTTCACTGTGCTTGCCCTGGAGGGGGAGATTGACTCAAACATGAAGGCAACGAACTTGGGTATAAGAACTAAAAGAATCCAAAGTTCTTGGATATAAGAACTAAAAGATGAGAAACAGCCAAACAGGAACGCCCTCAACTGTCCACCACTAAAACCTCCAAACTCCCCAATAGAGCACCCTTTCATTCCTGTGACGACCCTACATACACTCAGGGTAACTCCTCCTGGGTCCCCTACCCCGGCCCTGCCCACATTCTCTTCCCCGTCTTTCTCCTGTGACTCAATCTCTCCATTCTGCCAAGTCCACCCAACAGCATTTACACATGCTCCCACCTTAAACACGAAACAACAACAACAAAGTACCACTCTCCCCAACCTCACAATCCCTCTAACCAGGGCTCGCCTTTCCCCTCCCCTTCACACCCAGACTTCTTCCACTTCTTCACCACCCCACTGAAACTGCTGTAGCAAAGATCGCCAAGGACCTCTGCTTAGGGGAGACTGGGAGTAGAGGACTTAGAACTTTTCATCTGGTTCCCATGCCTATGGTCTGAATTCTCATTTCCTTGTGCACCCATACTTTGCTTTTATTAAGATAATTCCCATGATCACCTACAAGCAGTTTTTAATTCTCTTTCCTGAAGGTTCATATGGAACTGCCGCCATGGACCAGTCTCTCCTTGGGACGCGTCACTCTATCTCCTTTCTGCTCCTTCTTCTCGGCAGAGCCCCCCTTCTGGCCATGCTTTCAACAATGGCTTCCTCAACATTCTGTTCCACTTTTCTCACTATTTACTGTTTCTTTGAGAGGATTTTACCCAGACCATGACTCCAATGATAGCCAATATGTTCATGACTCCCAGCCCTCTGGGTTCAATTCAGACCTGTCTCCTGAGCTCCAAACCTGCAGATCCAACAGCCTCCTCAGAAATCTCTACTTGGATGCCTTTAGCCACCCAAATCATCATACTCAAAACCAGAATCATCATTTTCATTCACCAGACCTACTCCTCTTTCTACTATACCTAACACAGTAACAGGAACCACCTACCACTGAACCAGTTCCTCAAGCCAGAAACCCACGAATCTTACTCTGTTGACTCTGTCCCTTAATTCTCCCCTGAAATTCACATTTCTTCATTCCCTGGGCCACCTTCTTTTCTCACCTGGATTGCTGCAACCACCTCCTAGCTGGCCTCCCAATCATTTGCTACACTCCAGCCAGAGTGAGCCTTCAAAACCAAAACTGGATATGTCATCGTTCTGCTTCAAATATTTCACTGGCTGCCCCCTTAGTTCTCAGATTGTCCAAACTCCTCAACATAGCTACAGAGCTTTCTGACATGTAAACTCACATGTAAACTCATTTGCTCAGGCTCACCTCCCACACTCCCTTCCTACAATTCTCTCCAGTCACCATGAATAGCTATCAATTGCCCCTTGCCTCCAGGCCTTTGGCACTTACCGTACCTTCCACCTGGAATGCCCTCTTCCCTTTCCCACTCCTCTACCACTGCGGGGCTAACTCCTCAGCCTTCAACTCTCAGTTCAAAGGTCACATTCTCCAGGAAGCTTCCTCTCTACCCACACTTGGCCATTTCCTTTATTGTGTGGCATCCTATAATATCTACTTCACCGGTCAGACTTTATCATGCTTATTGTGGCTGTTTATTTAATGTCTGTCTCCTGAGAGCATGACTGGGTCTCTCAGTCACCATTTTATCCCCAGTTTCTATTACAGTGCTTGGCACAGGGCATATGTTCAACAGATGAGAGGAAAATGCAGTCTTTGCCCTCAGTTCTTAGCCTACTGAAGCTACAAATAATAATAAAGAAATAGGGGTGCCTGGGTGGCTCAGTCAGTTAAGTGTCCAACTCCTGATCTCAACTCAAGTCTTGACCTCAGGGTTGTGAGTTCAAGCTCCACACTGGGCTCCACACTGGGTATGGAGCCTACCTAAAAATAATAATATAAAGTAAGTGCTATAATAGATTACACAGGTGTATAAATGCTTGTGGGTTGCTATGGTGTGAATGTTTATGTCCCCTTAAACATCTATGCCCAATGTAATGGTATTAAGAAATGGGACCTTTGGGAGGTGCTTAGGTCATAGGATGGAACCTTCACGAATGGGATTCATGCTTTTATAAAAGAGGTTCCACAGAGCTCCCTAGCCCCTTCTGCCATGTGAGAATAAACAAGTCTGTGACCTAGAAGAGGACCCTCACCCCACCACACCAGCACCCTGATCTCTGACTTCCAGCTTCCAGAACCGTAAGAAAAAAATTCTGTTTATAAGCTACTCAGTCTGTGGTATTTCCTTTTAGCAGCCCAAACAGACTAAGCCATGGATATATGTGGATGTGGATATGTGTACATGAAATGCTGAAGAAACCATCTGGGTTAGCCAAGAAAGTTCACATGAAATAAATGACATTCGAACTGGCTTATCGTTCATTCAACAAATAATTTCTGGGCACCTTCTTGGTGCCAGGCACTGTTCCAGGCACCAAGGATACAGCAGAAAATAAGACAGACAAAAAATTTTAAAAAGGCCCTGCCTGCCTAGAGCTTATTCTAGTTGGGTAGACTGAGAGAAATACTAAACTCAAACGAATAAGACAATTTCAGGAAATGATCCATGCTTTCAAGAATATAAAACTGGAGGTGTTTACCAACAAGGGGGCAGAAGGATGAGTGTGTTGTGTGTGGAGGTGTCATAGGGATATACAACCTGAATGAGGGGATAGAACCAAGCACTTGCAGAACTGGGGGAAGACAGCTTTAGGCAGAGGAAACAACGAGACCCATTGATTCACAGAACAGAAAGAAGGCCAGTGGGGCGGAAACACAAGGAGTATTTGTATCTCCAGCCCAGACCTCACCCCTTAACTCCAGAATCACAGAGCCAACTACCAACTGGACATCATCACTGAAGTCACTATGGTCATTTTGACCTTCATATGTCTAATACCAACCTCGTTTCCCCTCCTAACCCATTCCTTCCCAGTTTAGTAAATGACAGTTGGGTTGTTCCCAGTTGCTCAAGCTAAAAACCCTGGAGTCATACTTGACTCCACCCCGTATCTAATCCATCAACAAATCTTATTGGCTCCACTTTTAAAATACACCAGAATCTGAGGGCTTACCACCACCTCCTCAACCACCCCAGTCTTGCTGAAGTATTTGGATCTTAGCCTTTGTGCAAGGAGGAATCACTGAAGATTTTCCGGGACTGGACAAAGAAGTGACACTTGCCATAGTGGTGTGTTGGGAGTCAGCTCACAGCAGTTCACAAGAGCTAACTGGTAAATGTTCAGGAATGTTGCAAGATGGTTGACATCACAGTGATAGCATAAACTTGGCCATGGTAGGAATATTTATACCACAGATATTGGCAAACATGACAAATCAAGGCTCAACCCTCCCCACCCCCCACTCTATTCTGGTGATTGGAGCGTTCAACACCTACCAGAATACAACTGCGTGAGAAAATCTGTATTACGGAAAGATAATTCATGTGTGATTGGGTGTGTAATTCTGTCCTCTGCAGGTGTTTATGTTGGTGAATACATATTAGAAGCACCTGAAGAACTTTTCCCACTGTACATCCACCTGCTTGCCTGAATTCAGTTCAGGACCACTAGATCAGGAACACCTGTTAAGAGGCTGTTGGCAGTGATGTAGGTGAGAGATGAAGGTGCCAAGCATAGGAAAGAAGAGAGTGGTCAGAGAAATCTAGAAGCTGAATGAATAGGCTTTGTCATTTACTCTGAGAGAACTAGATTCCGTTCCTTCACACTGCTCTTCAGTTTGTAGTCATAGACTCATTTCTGTGATTCTTTTGCTAACATGTCTTCCTGTCTAGACGGGGGCAGGGGCTGCAGGTTTGCCCACCACTGTACGCCCAGAGCAGAGTCCAATGCCTGCACCAGTACCACCTCACTGACGAGTCATTCCATGAAGAAAGGAAGACTCAGAAATGGTGCTCAGGTTTCTAGCTTAGGTGATAAAGAAAAGAAACACAGGAAAAAGAATAGGCATGGCTAGGGGTTCCGGTGGGGAGGATTCAGGCAGTGTTGACTTGAAGTGCCTCGGACTATCCAGGCAGTGGCGTCCAGCTACCAGTTGGAAAAGGAGTCTTAAGAGTTCTGGGTCTGGAAGAGACCTTCTGGGGTCTAACATACAACCCTGCACTCCTCCCTTAGAATCTAAATTGTCAACGTCCTTCTCTTGAGACTCACCCGAACCTCGGCCTCCCGTGGCCTCCCATTGAGGTCACACTTGGACCCATTGCCGTAGGTCTGGCTGTGGTAGCGTTTCAGGCGATGCTGTTTGGAGGCCTGGGGAGGACATCAAGAAGGAGGGCGGGGGCAGAAGAAAGACAGCAAAGACAAAGAATGGCACTTTGTCCTAATGGCCACCAAGCCCCAAGCAACATGTCAGCTAATTCCACCCCTCCCTTTCTGAACAGGGCCCTTAGTCTACAGCCAGGACCCCGTTCTCTCCCAACCCCAGACTCCTGCCACCTTGGCTGTCTCATCATCCCAGTCGAAGGCCGATTGGTAGTAGCCGAGGTAGAGGACTTCACCTTTGATCTCTGAATCTACAAGAGAAACCACAGTGAAGGACCATTACTCCCTTCTAAGAGGACCAAGAGGGAAGGGGACTGGGAGGGCAGGTCACCTTCCATGACGTGGTGCTGAGGGCTTAGGGAAAATGTAGGCGTGAGTCACCTTCCATGTGGTACTGCTGGATGTGGCGTCCATAACAGAATTCATACGTCCACCAGTCCTTGGTCTGATAATAAAAAATGAACAATCAAGGGGATAGAGTACAGATGTCTCTGCTTGGAACCCGAATCTCTCCTGGCTCCAAGACACATAACCTCTCGACTACTTCTCCTCCCCTCTGCTCCACACTCCATTCTCCAGATTCTCAGTGAGGAGGAAGGGCTGCTTTCCTTCTGTGACTGGAGAAATACCTCTAGGGTATGTTTTCCACCTCTGGTCTTTCCATTCCTCCCTTTTTAAAGATTTTTTTTAAATCCTTCTTTGCCTTCCATAAAGATAAGAAATCATGATATCCTTGAAGCACTCAGACCAAGAAAATACAGAATATTCAAATATTAATTGAACTTCTACAATGTTCTACAACATTTCTTGTGCTGTTCTAGCCACTGGGGATACAGCTGTAAACAAGATAAATTCTCTGACCTCGTGGACTCACATTCCAGAGCAAAATTAAATAAACTGATGATTCAGTTGGTAAGATGATTTCAGATCATGAAAAATGCTATGATGAAAATAAAATAGGATATGGGGCAGAGAGTGACAGGGGCAGAGGGTGACTTTACCAGGAAGGCTTCTCTAGAAGAGTGTCCCTCCTACCTACACCGACCCTTTTCAGGCACCTCAATCTTGACTTAACTATTACTCTGAAATCTTCTATCCTAACCCTCCGCTACATTCAGCAAAGTGTCATTAGTGGTTGCAAGATTCTTTGCTTCTTTCCTGTCTGTATAATATGTCTACTCCTCCAATGGCTTTCTTAACTCCCCCAGGTCCTTTCCATCCCTCTTCATTCATGGGCACTCTGGTTCCCAGATAGCTAGCCAGCTCCCAAGCCCTCATTCCATCCTCCCCCAACCCCTTTCACCTTCAGCAAGCAAGGAGCATCTTTCATTGGGCTCAGCAACTCAGGGATCCCAGGCCCTCGGTAAGCAGGTGCCTCCTCCTCCCTTTCACGCTGGAAGTGAATAGCTCCAGCTGGCAGGCGACATTCATAGCGCTGTTTGTACTTAGAGGAGACAATCACCACGTCGGAAGCTTGGCTCTGGGAAAGAAGGGAGGGTCGGGGGGCAGGGAGGCAAAGAGAGGCTGGGATCAGAGAGAACAACGAGATCCCTCTTCAGATCCTGGGGAAGAGCCCAGTCAAGTCAGAATGAGCCACAAGTCCTCCAGCTGTGTTTGGCGGGTGAGGGGAGAGAGCACTCCCACTTCTCGCGGGGCGGAGTCTGGGTGCTCCGATCAGGAACCGAAGCTGACAGCGGAAAGCCCCACCCCTCCCAGTCCCTAGCCCCAAGGGAATGGGTCTCAGTCAACTAGCCTTAGGAGTCATCGTAAAACCCCTACCTACTCTTCCCGATTCTTCTTAGGCTACCGCGGCAGACTCCACAGCTGCCCTTCTCCCTCCACCTTTTCCCTCTTTCCCTTGCCCCAGACCCTGGCCCCTCCACGCCTCCTCACCTGCCCTCCCATGACAGGCAACGGCAGGATCTCGATCCCATAACGCATCTCACTCAGCTCCTCTAGGTTCAGACTGCCGACACCGCCAGTCGGACTCGCGGGTAACAGGAGCCCCAGAAGCAGCAGCCACAACGGACTGGACAGCAGCGTCTCCGCCGCCATCTTTCGTTCACCTTCTTACCCAGAGCGGCTCCTTCCGCCCTAAACCTGGCAGCGGCCTCACCCCGCCCGTGAACGCCGCAAGGTCTCATTGGCTAGCTGGCCTGTCCCTCTCACCCAGTCCTGTTCCCATTTGTAAACGTGGCCCGAAGCCCACGGGGAGGCGGACCCCGGCGGCAAGCAAAACCACTTGCTGCTCGTGATTGGTCAGAGAGGCCAACCAATTATCGACGACCTCAGACCCCCTCCCATCCTCTCCCGCGGCCAGAGAGGCGCGAGCTAATGCGCTGGCCCTCAAAAGTCATTTTCTCTCTTGGCTCAACTGTCATGCGCGTCTCTTTTTCTCATTTTTTCCCCCCGACGTTTCTTGCATTGTAGACTGCTCCCGCCAGGTGGAGGATTGAGGCCAATGGGTGAGTGCACGCAAAACCCTGAAAGTTACTTAATGCTTGTTGCAAAACAATTATGTAAAAACATTCCTCTTTTCATATATACATACAGCTTTAGGGCAGTCTGGTAATCAGTGTCAAAACCTTTCTACGACCCTATAATTGTCTCCCAGAAAAATTATCCTAAAGAAATAACGGGGGCTTCCAGTTAAAGACTGGGAGTGCCGTGGGGGGCAAACTTCCCGTATTATCCTCCAGCCCAGAAAGGGAAAGGAGACAACAGCACCAGTATTTTAGAAGCTAGAAAACAAATGGAGGAATGTTAACAGGCTTAGCAAACCCGAGATATTGATTCCTAAACAAAGATAAACAAAGAGCATGATTATACTTTTGGAAAAACTCCTCTGGGAAATGTGACCAGTCCAAAAGAGAAATCCCAAAGATACTTTCATCAGGGTTCTCTTAATGAAATAGGCGAAAGAATCCTACGGTTAAGCCCTTGGCCTACATGTCCCAGCTGTCACATGGTCTTTCCAGCTTTTTAATGTCCTCACTCTAAAATATAAGCAGGCAGCCAAGGATCATTAGACATTTAAGAAAATCCTTTAATATACAAGAAAGAAACCAAATGGACAAAAAGGGAAAAAAGCAATTTAGAAGAAACAGAAATTGCAAGGAAGAGGGGCACCTGGGTGGCTCAGTTGGTTAAATGTCCACCTTGGCTCAGGTCATGATCTCAGGGTCCTGGGATCAGGCACCACATGGGGCTCTTCGCTCAGCAGGAAGTCTGCTTCTCCCCCTCCCTCTCCTTCTGTGTTCTCTCACTCTCAAATAAATAAATAAAATCTTAAAAAAGAAATTGCAAGGGAGAAAACCTTAAAAATAAAACAAACAGGGGCCCCTGGGTGGCTCAGTGGGTGAAAACCTCTGTCTTCGGCTCAGGTCATAATCTCAGGGTCCTGGGATCGAGCCCCCTGCTCAGCAGGGAGCCTGCTTCCTCCTCTCTCTCTCTGCCTGCCTCTCTGCCTACTTGTAATCTCTCTCTCTCTGTCAAATAAATAAATATAATCTTAAAAAAATAAAACAAACCAAAAAATCCATCATTAATATCCTCAGAGAGATAATATATTATATCCATAAATTAACAATAGGAAGCTACTTTAAAAAGTAATTACTATGAAGATAAGCAAAAAAGAGCTCTTCGAAATCAAAATCATGATGGCAGAAATAAAAATTCAATAGAAAGAATGGAGAGTAAAATTGAAAATCAAATTAGCTCTACTTAAGAAAATCAATAAAAATTAGATGGTCAGTCCAGAAGGTTGAATATCTGAATAATGGGAGTTGTAGAAAGACAAAGAATCAGAAGGGAAGAAACAATTAAGGCAATTATTCAAAAGTATTCCCCTGAAATGAACAACTGAGACTCTAAATTGTAAGGGCACACTAACCAGCAAAACAAATCAGACCCACACCAAGACATGTCATTATAGAATTTCAGAACACTGGACACAGAGAAATAATTCTAAAAGCTTCCAAAGAGAAAGAACAAGTTGCATACAAGGATCAAAAATCAGGGTGCCTGGGTGGCTCAGTGGGTTAAAGCCTCTGCCTTCGGCTCAGGTCATGATCTCAGGGTCCTGGGATCGAGGCCCGCATCGGGATCTCTGCTCGGCAGGGAGCCTGCTTCCTCCTCTCTCTCTGCCTGCCTCTCTGCCTACTTGTAATCTCTCTCTGTCAAATGAATAAATAAAATCTTTTAAAAAAAGAACGGGGCATCTGGGTGGCTCAGTTGGTTAAGCATCTGACTTCAGCACAGGTCATGATCTCAGGGTTTGGGGATCGAGCCCCACATTGGACTCTGCCCTCAGCAGGGAGACTACTTGTCCCTCTGCCCCTCCCCCTTTCGTGCTCGCTCTCTCTCAAATAAATAAATAAAATATTTTTAAAAAATCAGAGCAGCATTAGGCTTACCAATTCATCCAAACTCTAAGGTAGAAGACAATGAAAAAATGCCCTAAGGACTTCAGATATTTTAATTGTCTGACACAGATTATAAAAATAATTATGCTTACTATACTTAAAGAAATAAAAGAGAAAACTGAAAATACATCAGAAAATAGAATGATCTATCTAACATTTAAAATAGAGTTTCTAGAAATGAAAAAATAAAGTTTTAAATTAAAAATTGAATGGATAAAGTAACTAGTTTTAAGAAGCAATTATTCTTCATCGAAGAATTCCAGCTAATAAATGCAGAAGTAATATACTGTCATTACCTTACAACTCTAATGAATTAATTTAGACAATAGTCATCAATGACTGTCAGAAACATTAAGTAAGAGGCTTATAAGTGAATCAAGCCCATACCGTGTGCATACATTGATAAAACATAACATCATGAAAAGAGAAACAACCAAACATTATGTGCTTCTTGATGGGATATAATAGGAAGCAACGAGCATTATCTAGGAAGGAGTCTTGCCAAAAAACAAGACTCTAAATACAACTATCAGCTTATAGGAAATTTGAGAAACAGGAAAATATGTTACATCATTAGGAATATAATCAGGAATAAAATAGAATTAATGCCTCGGTTTCTTCAACAAATACATGCCAGAAAAAAATGGGGAGAGGGGAGAACTGTTATGGATTAAAAGAGGTTTAAGAAATATATCAACCAGGGGGCCTGGGTGTCTCAGTTGGGTAAGTGTCTGACTCTTGGTTTTGGCTCAGGTCATGATCTTGGGGTGGTGAGACTGAGCCCCATGTTGGACTCCACACTCAGCGGGGAGTCTGCTTGAGATTCTCACCCTCTGCCCTTCTCCCTGATCGTGCATTCTCTGACTCTCTCTCTGTCTAGTAAATAAATAATCTTAAAAAAAAGAGAAATATATCAACCAAATGCAATGTAGATTTTGTTTGGATCCTGAATCAAATTATCTATAGAAAGACTTATGAACTAGTTAGGAAAATTTGGACACTTGTTGGATATTATATACTAGCAAGGTATCATTGTTAATTTGCTGGATGCAATAATGGCGTTATGATTTTGTTAAAAAAAATCATCTTTATCTCTTAGAGATGCATACTCGTATACTTACCAATGAAATTGTATAATGTCTAGCATTTGCATTAAAATAATTCTGTGGGAGTATGGGAGAAATGGTGGGGGTAGAAATGAAACAAAATGACCATATTTTATAAAAGTCGAAGCAAGATAATAAGTACACAGAGACTCATTATACTTTACTCTTGATCGTATTTTAAATTTTTCATTTAAGTTTTCTTTTAAAAAACTCAAAAATCAGGCACCCACTTGGCTCAGTTGGTTAAGCAGCTGCCTTCAGCTCGGGTCGTAATCCCAGGGTCTTGGGATTGAGCCCCACATCGGGTTCCTTGCTTAGAGGGGAGCCTTTTCTCCCTCTGCCTGCCACTCCCCTGGCTTGTGCTTGCTCTCTCCCCACCCCCACCCCCCGTGTCAAATAAGTAAATAAAATCCTAAAAGAAGGGAGGAAGGAAGGAAGGAAGGAAGGAAGGAAGGAAGGAAGGAAGGAAGGAAGGAAGGAATTGTAAACAAAAAAGAATTTTTAAAAAAAAAACTCAAAAAGGGCGCCTGGGTGGCTCAGTGGGTTAAAGCCGCTGCCTTCGGCTCAGGTCATGATCCCAGGGTCCTGGGATCGAGGCCCACATCGGGCTCTCTGCTCAGCAGGGAGCCTGCTTCCTCCTCTCTCCTCTCTCTCTGCCTACCTCTCTGCCTACTTGTAATCTCTCTCTCTGTGTCAAATGAATAAATAAAATCTTTAAAAAAAAATAAAAATAAAAAAATAAAAATAAAATAAAAATAAAATAAAAAAACTCAAAAAGCAGTTTAGATTTACCTAAAAATAGAATTAATGAACTAGAAAATAGATTGGAAGAAATTATTCAGAATGAAATACAAAGCAACAAAGAGAGGACTATGAAAGAGAAAATAAGACATATAGAGAATAAAGTGGGAAATATAGCTAACTGGAGTTCAAGGAGTAAAAGAGAATGAAGAAAAAATAATGATTGAGCATGTTCCAGAACTAATGAAAGATACAAATGTACAGATTCAAGAGACCTAATGAATTTCAAGCAGAATAGAAGAAAAGAAGTCTATACGCAGAGATATCACAGTGAAACTTAGTAACACGAAAGAAAAACAGCAGATCTTAAAAGCATCCAGAATGTGGGTTACCTGGTTGTATGCATTTATCAAAACTCATTGACTGGGGTGCCTGGGTGGCTCAGTCGTTAAGCATCTGCCTTCAGCTCAGCTCATGTTCCCAGGGTCCTGGGATTGAGCCCCACATCGGGCTCCCCACTGAGCAGGAAACCTGCTTCTGCCTCTCCCTCTCCCTGCTTGTGTTCCCTCTCTGGCCATCTCTCCTTCTGTCAAATAAATAAAATCTTTAAAAAAACAAAACAAAACAAAACAAAACAAACTCATTGACCTACAACATGTAAGTTCTGTGCATGTAAATTTTACCACAATAAAAATAAAATTAGATGAAAAGCAACTGGAGGGGCGCCTGGGTGGCTCAGTGGGTTAAAGCCTCTGCTTTCGGCTCAGGTCATGATCTCAGGGTCCTGGGATCGAGGCCCGCATCGGGCTCCCTGCTCAGCGGGGAGCCTGCTTCCCCCCCTCTCTCTCTGCCTGCCTCTCTGCCTCCTTGTGATCTCTCTCCCTCTGTGAAATAAATAAATAAAATATTAAAAAAAAAAAAAGAAAAGCAACTGGAGAAACAGATTGCCTTCAAAGGAGCTGTAGCAAGATTGAGAACTGACTTCTCAATGGCAGTAAAAGCCAGAAGACAATAGATGGTATCTTCAGTGTGATGAAAGAAAATAATTTTCACTGGGAATGTTACGGCCAGTGAAAACCTATTTCACTAATGAGGGCAAAATACAATATTTTAAAATCAAACAGAAACAAAAACTCAGGAGGGTTTACAATCATCAGGCTCTCATTAAGGAAAATCCCAAAAGATGTACTTCAGGCAAAAGGACAAAGATTCTTTATGGAAGGTCTGAGATGTACGAAGGAACAAAGTGGAGGATAGGTAAAAATCTTGCATGATCATTGGCAGTAAAAAACAATAGTAATGTCTCCTGGGAGTTTAATAACTATTAAGATAGAATAAAAACACATTAAAACAATAACATACACATGGGAGGGCAATGATTAAAATTAAATTGTTCTAGTTTTCTTGTACTGTCTACAAGGAGGATGTGCTGATTATCCTATGTCTTCCAAGCTTCACATCCACCCTTCTATATATCACAGTGATGCTGGAACTACTATTCTGAAAAATGTTTTATTTTTTAAAATAGACTTTATTGTTTTACAGCAGTTTTAGGTTCACCAAAAAAAAAATTGAGTATGAAGTAGAGAGAGTTCCCATATAACCCCTGTTCTCACACATGCATGGTCTATCTTACTATCAACATCCCACACCAGAGTGGTACACTTGTTACAATCAGCAAACCTCCTTGACACATCATTATCACTCAAAATTCACAGTTTACACTAGTGTTCACTCTTGGTGTTGTAAATTCTGTGAGTTTTGACAAATGAATAATGACATGAATTTACATTAATAGTCTCATGCAGAATAGATTCACTGACCTAAAAATCCTCTATGATCACTTTATTCATTCCTCCTTCCCTCCTAACTCCTGGTAAACACTGATCTCTTTACTGTTTCCACTGTTTTGCCTTTCGCACAATGTCATATAGTTGGAATCATATGGTATGTAGCCTTTCAGATTAGTGATATCCACTTAAGTTTTCTCCATGTTTTCTCATGACTTGATAGCTCATTTCTTTTTACCCCTCAATAATAGTCCATATCTGGATGTACCACAGTTTATTTATCCACTCACCTAATGAAGGACACCTTGGTTACCTCCAGGTTCTGGAAGTTATGAATAAAGATGCTATAAACATCTGTGTGCAGGTTTTTGTGTGTACATAAGTTTTCAGTTCATTTGAGTAAATACCAAGGAGTGCAATTCCTGGATTGTATGCTAAGAATATGTTTAACTTTGTAAAAATCTCGCAAACCGTTTTCCAAAGTGGCCATACCATTTTGCGTTCCACTCAGCAATGAATGAAAATTTGCATTGCTCCACATTAACATTTGGTGTTAACAGTGTTCTGGATTTTGGCCATTCTACAGGTTTGCAGTGGTATCTGATTGCTGTTTTAATTTGCAATTCCCTAATGACATATGATGTGGGGTATTTTTCATATGCTTATTTGCCATCTATATATCTTCTTTGGTGAAGTGTCTGTTCATGTCCTTTTTCTAAATTTTAATCAGGTGTTCGTTTCTTATTGTTGAATTTAAGGGTTCTTTGTATATTTTGAATAACATCCCTTTATCAGACATGTCTTTTGCAAATTTTTCTCCCAGTCTATGACTTGTTTTCTTATTCTTTTGATGTTATCTTTCAAAGAGCAGAAATTTTTAATTTTAATGAATTCCAGCTTATAATTATTTCTTTCATGGATGGTGTCTTTGGTGTTGTATCTAAAAAGTTATTGCCATACCCAAGATCACCTGGATTTTCTGTTGTTTTTTAGAAGTCTACAGTTTTGCATTTTATACGTAGGTATATGATCCATTTTGAGTTAATGTTTGTGAAGGGTGTAAGGTCTATGTCTAGATTCTTTCTTTTTTTTGCATGTGGATGTCCAGCAGTTTCAGCACCATTTGTTGAAAATTTTCTCCATTGTATTGCCTTTGCTCCTTTGTCAAAGATCAGTTTAGCATATTTATGTAGGTCTATTTCTGGGCTTTCTAGTCTGTTCCATTGATCTATTTGTCTGTTCTTTCACCAATACCACTACCTTTTGATTACTGTCCTTTTAAGGAAGTCTTAAGTAGTGTTAATCCTCTGACTTTGTCCTTCTACTCTAATATTGTGCTGGGTATTCTAGTCTTCTGCTTCTCCATATAAAAATTAGCATCAGTTTGTCAATATCCACAAAATAACTTGCTGATATTTGGAGTGGGATTGAATCTATAGATTAAGTTGGGAAGAACTGACATCTTGAAAATATTGAGTCTTCTTATCCATGAACATGGACTATCTCTCCATTTGTTTAATTTTCATTGATTTCTTTCATCAGAGTTTTATAACTTTCCTCATAAAGATATTATACACATTTTGTTAGATTTGTATCTAAGTATTTCATTTTGGGGAGTGGTAACATAATGAAACTGTTTTTAATTTCATATTTCACTTGTTATTTGCTGGTAGATAGGCAAGCAATTGACTTTCCTCTTTTTTATTGTGTTAAAATGCATATAACATAAAGTTTACCATCTTAACCATTTTTATTTATTTTTATTTTTTAAGATTTTATTTATTTATTTGTCAGAGAGAGAAAGCACAAGCAGGGGGAGCAAAAGGCAGAGAGAAGCAGACTCCCCACTGAGCAAGGAGCCAGATGTGGAACTTGATCCCAGAACCCTGGGATCATGACCTGAGCTGAAGGCAGGCACTTAACCAACTGAGGCACTCAAGGGCCCCTATTTAACCATTTTTAAATGTACTGTTTGATGGCATTAAATACATTCACACTATGGTACAGCCATCACCACCATCCATCCCGTAAACCCTTTTCATCTTGTAAAATTGAAACTCTATACAGGTTTCCCTGCTATCTGAAAATAGAGTATTCTTATACCCTTCATAAACCAAAGCAATGTAAAGAGAAGAAGCAATTACCATTAATTTATATAGAAAACTTTTTGAGTGCTCCCAGATCCAAAGAATAACCTACCAAATCATACCAAATAACATATGAAATCTAAAAGAACACTAAAAATAAAGCAACAGCAAGAATGATATGATAAATACACAGCCTGTATAAAGTGGAAATAATGCATATACAGTGTAGTTTTACTTACAAGAATTGGGAAGACATCAAGCACACTGGAAACTGAGAGGGGATGATCATGGCTAAGTCATTCATTGGAGGTTAGGATGGTGGAAGTTACAGGATCCTAGGATATAGGAGAGCGAGGAAAAGGTTCATCTGTGAATATATCATCATTGTCTGAATCCATCAGGACAGGCAGATTACTAACATCTATACCTTCTTGTCTGTCCGCCTTGATGTCAAAAGTCAAGCTTTGTCATCTGCTGTGATTGATATGGCTGATATAGGAGGCTTGAAATATAACTGTATGGTTCACTGCTTAAGCTACACATTTTTGTGTCATACAATTCTTTGTAGGCACTCAAAACATCCTACAAACCTGTCCTAAACCTACATGCCCTTTCAAAATGAAAGATATTTTTCTGCATTTACTGCAGCACTGCCAATCATAGTGAAAATCTCACACGTGCTTCACTTTCCGACCCTGGATGACTTCACTTGCAGGCCATTTGCTATTGCATTCAGTTTGGATTGGTATCCTTTCCTCTTACAGTTGTATCAGCTTTTTGTCCATTAGCTCTTGTTCAGGGGATGCCAAAAACTCTTTATCACCTTCATTAACTTTCACAGTATCACCATATTTATGGTTGGTTTGAAGACTTTAGATTCATTGACCTCTTTGGGACACAGTTTCCTCCATATGCCATGTCTCATTGAGACAGCTGGCCTGTCCAGAGCATCTCCGAGGTTGTCAATGGCCAATTTTATCCTGTAGTCTCCAGATCGCTCATAAAGTGCTCAAAATAAAATGCATCACATTTTGCATGTAGTAAGCGAAGACTTAAGTGTAGCTGTCAGGCCAGGTCACACAGTTGCAGCAGTGATGTCATATTCAGTGTAAGAACACAACACAAGTGTTACCACCATACTCAGTAACGCCAGGTGGATGAGCAGCATCCCTAGCAATGATCAGAAGATACTTATTATCAAGGTTATTTTCTCTACAGTATATGTCAACAGAAGGACTAATGTATCCACTCACATACTCAGAAAGACATCACCTGGGTATTACGACCGTTTTTTTTTTAAAGATTTTATTATTATTTACTTGACAGAGAGAGAGAGAGAGCATGAGAGGGGAGAAGGTCAGAGGGAGAAGCAGACTCCCCATGGAGCTGGGAGCCCGATGTGGGACTTGATCCTGGGACTCCAGGATCATGACCTGAGCCGAAGGCAGTTGCTTAACCAACTGAGCCACCCAGGCGCCCATGACCGTTTTAATGTGAACAAAACACAACAGAAAGCGTATTCTTAGCAATGCCTTTAAGTGCCCTAGGGTTTTCTGAATGGTACACTAGTAGAGGCCTGAGGACACCATATCAGTGGTGTTAATAATAGGCATTAGGGTCAACCTGTCCTTTGATGCCTTGTGTCCCTTAGCCTGCTTTTCTTCTATTTAAATACGTGTCTTGCTCAGCAATTTTTTCCCATACGTTGCTTTTGTCCCAGTTACACAGTTGCTTACACAAATAATCGCCTTCTGTAATTACCGCCTTCAATTCTTCTAGGAACTTTACGGCAGCGTCAGTATCAGCGGAAGCACCATCTTCAGTTACGTTTAAGCTGGGAAGCTGCCCTTGCTTCAAAAACCAATCAAAGCACCTATGACTATCTTTAAATTCCACTTCCTTTTTTTTTTTAAGATTTCATTTGTTTATTTATTTGAAAGAGAGCAAGAGAGAGCACGAACGGGGGTGGGACGGGGAGAGGGGCAAAGAGAGAGGGAGAAGCAGACTCCCTACTGAGCAGGGAGCCCAACTTGGGCTGATCCCAGGACCAGAGAACATGACCTGAGCCTAAGTCAGATGCTTAACTGACTGAGCCACACAGGCACCCTAAATTCCACTTTCAAAACACTTTCATCACCGTCATCCAAGGCTTTCTTTTTCAGTGCATTAAAAAGACTGATTTATTTCTCCTTAAGTGTAAGATAACCGAACACCACACTTCGTACACCCATAAATCCACTCAAGCAGTAGATTCCATCTTATCCGTTACTGGATGCTGACAAAAATAGACCTTTTTTTACTACTAATAGAATCAATAGTAACTTCGGCACCTTTCAAGATTCTTTCTCTCTGTGTACATAGTATGGATGGTGGATGCATGTGAGTTCAACACACACACACAGTGTCTTTATTTTGTTCAACATAATCAGAACTCTTTAAGATTTTATTTTTAAGTAATTTCTATAGCCAATGTGGGGCTTGAACTCACAACCCCAAGATCAAGTGTTGTGTACTCCACTGACTGAGCCAGTCAGGCACCACCTCCATCCTTTTTAAAGGAATCTTTATTTATCTTTTAAAGTAGGCTTCATGCCCAACATGGGGCTTAAAACTCATGACCCTGAGATCAAGAGCGGCAAGCTCCACTGACTGAGCCAACCAGGCACCCCTCAAAACTCTTAATTACATCCAGTTCTATGCTAAGTGTAATACCCTTACAAGCTCTCTTAGGCTTTTCTGATACCTTAGGACACATCTTGCTAACACATGTACAAAATAAATTGAGATAAAGCACAGATGCTCACAGACACGGTCCAAAGATATGATGGCTTGATGCTGAGATGCCGAGTGTAGTTCCTGGAGAAGGAGCTTGGTGGGGCCACTCTCGCTGCTGGGTTGCATGCTGCCTCTTTAACACCTTTCCGCAAAATGAACACTGAATGCTATTTTCACTTTTTGCCTATTAACTTTCAAGAAGTGAAGGATACCTGTACCTATTAAACAATAACACCCTATTTTCCCTTCCCTCAGCCCCAGGAAACTTTCTATCTTTATGATTTGACTATTCTTTTTTTTAAAAGATTTTATTTATTTATTGTCAGAGAGAGAGAGAGTGAGCACAAGCAGGCAGAGGCAGATGGAGAAGCAGGCTTCTTGCCGAGCAAGGAGCCTGATGTGGGACTCGATCCCAGAACCCCGGGATCATGACCCAAGCCAAAGACAGCTGCTTAATCAACTGAGCCACCCAGGCATCCCATGATTTGACTATTCTAAGTGAAATAGAATAGAATATTCTAAGTGAAATAGAAATAATTGACTCATATAAGTGAACTCATACAGTGTTTGTCTTTTTGTGGCTGGCTTATTTCATTTAGCGTAACGTCCTCAAGGTTCATCCGTATTGTAGCATATTTCAGGATTTTCTTCCTTTATAAGGTTAAATAATATTCCATTTTGTGTATATGCTGCATTTTGCTTACCCATTTATCCGTCCATAGATACTTGGGTTGCTTCCACATTTTAGCTATTGTGAATAATGCTGCTATAAACATGAATGCACAAATATCTCTTTGAGATCCTGTTTTCAGTTCTGTGGGGTGTGTACCCAGACTTGGAATTCCTGGATCTTATGGTAATTCTATCTTTAATTTTTTTCTGGAACTGTTTTCCAGAGCAGCTGTAGCATTTAACATTCCTACCAACAGGGCACAAGGGTTCCAATTTCTCCACATCCTCACCAACACTTGTTGTTTTCTGTTTTTTTTTTTTAAGATTTTATTTATTTATTTCACAGAGGGAGAGAGATCACAAGGAGGCAGAGAGGCAGGCAGACAGAGAGAGGGGGAAGCAGGCTCCCCGCCAAGCAGGGAGCCCGATGCGGGCCTCGATCCCAGGACCCTGAGATCATGACCTGAGCCGAAAGCAGAGGCTTTAACCCACTGAGCCACCCAGGCGCCCTTCTGTTTTTTTTTTTTTTTTAAGGACTTATTTTGTTTTAAGATTTTATCTATTTATTTGACAGAGAGAGAGCAAGAGCACAAGCAGGGGGAGTGGCAGGCAGAGGGAGAAGCAGGCTTCCTGCTGAACAGGGAGCCTGATGCAGGGCTCCATCCCAGGACCCTAGGATCATTACCTGAGCTGAAGGCAGATGCTTAACTGACTGAGCCACCCAGACACACCAACTTATTTTATTTTTTTAAAGTAGCCTCCAATTATGCTGAGTGAAATAAGTCAAGCAGAGGGCGCCTGGGTGGCTCAGTGGGTTAAAGCCTCTGCCTTCGGCTCAGGTCATGATCTCAGGGTCCTGGGATCGAGGCCCGCATCGGGCTCTCTGCTTGGCAGGGAGCCTGCTTCCTCCTCTCTCTCTGCCTGCCTGTCTGCCTACTCTCTCTGTCATATAAATAAAATAAAAAAAAAAGAAATAAGTCAAGCAGAGAAAGTCAATTATCATATGATTTCACTTATTTGTGGAACATAAGGAATAGTATGGAGGACATTGGGAGAAGGAAGGGAAGAATGAAGGGGGGGAATCGGAGAGGGAGATCAACCATGAGAGACCATAGACTCTGAGAAACAAACTGAGGGTTTAGAGGGGAGGGGAGTGGGGGGATGGGTTGGTCTGGTGATTCGTACTAAGGAGGGCACCTATTGCATGGAGCACTGGGTGTTAACACATGCAAACAATGAATCTTGGAACACTATATCAAAAATTAATGATGTACTGTATGATGACTAACATAATAATAAAACAAATAAAAAATAAATAAAGTAGGCTCCAGGCCCAACGTGGGCCTTGAGATCATGACCCTGAGATCAAGAGTCACATGCTTTACCAACTGAGCCAGCCAGGTGCCCCTGGGTTGTTGTTTTTTTATAGCAACCAATATAAAGGGTGTACAGTGTTATTTCAGCATAGTTTGGATTCGCTTTTCCCTAGTGATCAGTAATGTTGAGCATCTTTTCATGTGCTTATTGCCATCTGTGTATCTTCATTGGAGAAATGTCTATTCAAGTCACTTGCCCATTTTTAGATTGGGTTATTTGGATTTTTGTTGTTGGGTTTTAGGAGTTCTCTCTCAGTATAATCTGGGTATTAATCCTCTATCAGATATATGATTTACAAATATTTTCTCCCATTTTGTGGGTTGCTGTTTTACTCTTTGAATAGTGTTTTTGATATATAATTTTTTAAATTTTCATGTAATTCAACTTCTCTATTTTTTTTTGTTACCTGAGCCTTTTTTTTACCTAGCCTACTTCCCTGTCATATCCAAGAAATAATTGCCAAATCTAATGTTATGATGCTTTTGTCCTTTGTTTTCTGAGGCTTTCTTTTAAAGATTTAAAAAAATATTTTATTTATTTATTTATTCGACAGAGAGAGACACAGCGAGAGAGGGAACACAAGCAGGGGGAGTGGGAGAGAGAGAAGCAGGCTTCCCACCGAGTGCAGAGCCTGATGCAGGGCTTGATCCCATGTCCTGAGATCATGACCTGAGCCGAAGGCAGTTGCTTAGCCATCTGAGCCACCCAGGTGCCCCCAACCCGAGCCTTTTTTTACCTAGCCTACTTCCCTGTCATATCCAAGAAATAATCGCCAAATCTAATGTTATGAAGCTGTTGTCCTATGTTTCCTTCTAATTCTATTGTTTTAGATTCTACAGTTAGGTCCTTGATCCACTTTGTGTTAATTTTTGTATATGGTGTTAGGTAAGAGTCTAACTTTGTCCCTTCACCTATGGATATCCAGTTTCCCCAGCACCATTTGTTGAAAAGATCATCATCTCCCTATTGAATAGTCTTGGTGTTCTTTTCAAAAATCATTTGACCATATATGCAAGGTCCGGGCTTTCTTTTCTATTCAGTTGGACTATATGTTGGTCTTAATGCTAATATCACACTGCTTTGATTACTGTTGCTTTGTAGTAAGGTTTCAAATTGGGAAGTGTGAGACCTTCAGTTTTCTTCTTTTTCAAGATTTTTTTGTCATTGTTTTTTGGTTTTTTTTGCTATTTGGAGGGGTCCCTTGAGATTCCACATGAATTTTAAGATGGGATTTTCTATGTCTGCAAAAAAAAAATGTCATTGGGATTCTGATAGGGATTCCATTAACTCTGTAGATCACTTTGAGTAATGTTGACATTTTTAAAAAAGATTTTATTTATTTATTTGTCAGAGAGACAGAGAGAGAGAGCGCAAGCAGGGGGAGTGGCAGGCAGATGGGGAAGCAGGCTCCCCACTGAGCAAGGAGCCCAATGAGGGACTTGATCCCAGGACCCTCGGATAACGACCTGAGCCAAAGGCAGATGACTAACTGAATGAGGCTCCCAGGCATCCCTAACATTGACATTTTGAAAATATTAAGTTTTCCTATCCATGAACGTGGGATGTGTTTTTATCTATCTATATCTCCTTTAATTTATTTTAGCAATGTTTTTTGTAATTTCATTGTACAAGTCTTTCACCTCCTTGCTTAATTCCTAAGTACTGTATTCTTTATTCACTTTTATTTATTATGAATGAAATTGTTTTTGTAATTTCCCTTTCAAATTGTTCATTGTTCATGTATAGAAATGCAACTGATTTTTGTGTGTTGGCTTTGTATCCTGCTACTTTGCTGAATTCATTTATTAGATCTAACAGCTTTCTTTATAGAGTCTTTAGGATTTTCTACATATAAGATCATATCATCGGCTAACAGAGATAATTTTACTTCTTCCTTTTCAATGTTTATGCCTTTTACTTCTTTTTCTTACCTAATTGCTCTAGCTAGAACTTCCAGTACCGTGTTCAATAGAAGTGATGAAAGCAGATATCTTTGTCTTGTTCCTGATCTTAGAGGAAAAGTTTTCAGTCTTTATCATTAGGTATGATGTTTACTGTGGTTTTTTCATACATGACTTTTATTATGTGGAGGTAGTTGCCTTTTATCCCTCTTTTGTTTAATGTTTTTATCATTAGAAGGTGTTAAATTTTTGTTAAATTCTTTTTCTGTATCAGTTGAGATGATCATGTTTTTTTCCTTTTATTTTGTTGATGTGGTGTATGACATTGATCAATTTTCATATGTTGAATCATCCTTACATTCCTTGAATAAATTGCACTTGGTCATGGTGCATAATAATCCTTTTTAAATGCTGCTGAATGCTGCTTACTAGTATTTTGTTGAGGATTTTTATGTCATGTTTATAAGGAATATTTGCCTGTAATTTTCTTTTCTTGTAGTGCCTTTGTCTGACTTTGGTATCAGGGTTAAGAGACTGGAAGTGGAGTGCTGCTGTTAAAAAAAAAATGAAACATATGGCATTCACATAGCAATCAGGTGGCAGAAAATGAGAAAATTATATCAGAGGTTCAAAGGATGGCAATCTATTTGTGTTAGTAAGCAAGACAGTAAACATTGTTCTGGTAATAAAACAGCAACAATTCTGGGTATTTCATATAGAAGGAATTTAGTACAGATAATCATTTATGAAACTGTCACGAAGGATGGAGTAGTAGAAAGAGGAAGCTAAGATTACTCAATGATTAGCAAATGCCGGAAGTCACTAACTCTAGGGTCAGTGGAGCAGAAGGGGAACTGGTATTGCTAGGAGTCCACCACTGCTTGGCTGCTGTGACTGCTTCTGTTGAAACTGCACTGTCTGAGCAGGACCCAGGATCCCATTGCTACCTCTGTCCCTGCTGCATCTCCCTCTACCACTGTCACAACCTAACAAGAAACCGGGTGGTTAGCAAGTCTGAGACATGTAGTTAAAGTATTCCTACTTGACATTAGAGAAGATGTTCTAAAAGGCTAAATGTGGAGTTCAGAGGCCAAAGACTATCTGGAACATCAGGTTATGCAATGACAAAATATTTGGTAAAATGTTCCTGCAATAATGTGGAGAGCACACGAAATGCTATGAAGCTCTAAGAGAAGGGGTTGGAAAGAATCAAATGGCCAGTGTGCCCTGGCAAATTCTGGCTGTATTACAAGAAAGAGAAGAGCTTAGGGGAGATTTGGCCTTTTATTTTTGCAAGCAAATGTAAAAGGGAATCATATGTCCAGAAACATCAGGCCTTGAAGTGCTGGAAGACTATTGCTTCATGAATCAAAATAGTGAGAAATAGAATTGAGAAGGCCCTGACCAAAAAAGCTCACTAATATCCAGCCTTGTAGCAAAAAGCAGATAAAGAATATGTTCTCTCTTAAATCAAGAGAGAGCAGCATACGGATGGGGATGCAAAGAAATAAAGCATACTTAAGAGCTATGACTAGGAAAGAACTCTGAATATGATTACCAGGAGTAAGATGGAACTGATTTAAAGTATATAGGCCAGAAGCTAGGGTTTGTTTGTTTGTTTGGTTTGGCTTTGTGTGAATGCATCTGTGTGTGTGCATGTGTTTTTACAATCTTTTGTAGGTATAATTAACTTACAACAGTCTAAACATATTTAATGTTTACCATTTGAGTTTTAACATTGTATAAAACCATCACCATAATCAAGGGAATGAACAGATCCATCACTCCCAAAAATCTCCTCTAAATTTTTGAAGTACTGCCTTTCAAAGAAACCACAAACTGTCTCTGACAGCTTAAATGTAAAATCACCATAAGGTTTCCAAATTTCTACATATGGGGAGTGGGCTCTAAAACTTGTGCAGCACCAGGGAGGAAATATTTTCCAAAGCCCACTTGAGATGTGATCATGGAATATCAGTAAGCCACCACCCACACCGAAGGTGGATCCACAGGTCCTGGAGAAAATAAACAACAATGTTTATTCGAATAACAGCACCAGAGGGTAATCAGAGAAACTCTCCATGAAACAGCAGGAAACTTCACTGTGTCTACCCTTCAGAACTACTGACTGCAGTTGGTCAGCCATTCTTTTGTTTTCTGAGTATGAGCATCTGTTGCAGCTCTCCCACACCTGCCCATGTAGGAGCTGTGGTGGGGAGGGAACAGAGAGGAGCCACATCTGCAACTCAGGAAGAGGACTTCGTTTTTTTAATTAATTTATTTATTGAGAGAGAGAGCGAGCATGTGTGCCCCAGTGGGGGTGGGGGTGGGGGAGGGGGAGAGGGAGAGAGAGAATCCTAACCAGGCTCCATGCCCAGCGCTGCAGAGTCCAACCCAGGGCTCAATCTCACAACCCGAGATCGGCTGAGCCACCCAGGTGCCCCTAAGGAAGAGGACTTCAAATAACTCTGAGATTTTGGGTTGAACTTGATGCAAGGACTAGATGGGAATTTGAGTTCTCTCACTTGGCTGTGAGTGGGTCATACCTGTGCGAGTAAAAATAGAATGACTGTGTGGGGACCAAAAAGGTAGACTCCAGTAGAGGCCATATCATGTGTTTGCCAAAGTCATTTCATTTTCTTTCTGAACATACCTACAGCTAAGCTACACTTCCTAGTCTCTGCTGTGGTTAGCTGCTACTGTGTGACAGAGTTTTGTCTAACTGCGGGTGAAGTGATGTACACCACTTTCAGGTCTGGCCCTGTAAATATTCTGTGTAATCATCCATGTTCTCTCTTGTCATTCATTTGTGAACTCAATGTTTCAAAGTAGAAATCATAATGTAGTTAGCAAACTTAGTTGACTGATAATAAAAATAATGTTAAATCGAAATCTGTGGGATCAATGGGAAGAAAAAAATCCAAATTTGATCAAGATTTAACTACCAATTTATAGAAAACACAGGGGGATTGGGGCGCCCGCGTGGCTCAGTCAGTGGGTGTCTGACTCTTGATTTCAGCTCAGGTCATGGTCTCAGGGGTCGTGAGATGGAGGTTCACCCCCTTCTCCGTGCTCAGCACAGTCTGCTTGTCCCTTTCCCTCTGCTTCTCCCCCAACTCACACTGCTCTCTATCTAAAATAAATTAATAAAAATGATAACACAGAGGGCCCAAGGAACATGTTAAAAGGCACACTGAGGATGCAATCAGCAAAATCAGACTATGGAAAGCAAGGGGGCAATCATCTAGTTTCTTCCAATATAAGGAAGTAAAAAATGACGGTGGAACTACCTACAGATTAAAGTAGGTTTAAAGAGCCATAACAATCTAATGGAGTATATGGACTTTATTTGGATTGTGATTCAAACAAGCCAACCATAATTTTCTCATAAAGGAATTATGCGATAGAGGCGCCCGGGTGGCTCAGTTGGTTAAGCATCTGACACTTGGTTTCAGCTCAGGTCATGATCTGAGGGTCATGAAATTGAGCCCCCCACCCCAAGGAGCTCCACACTGAGTGGGGGGGTCTGCTTGAGATTCTCTCTCCCTTCCCCCTGCTCTCTCTCTCT
>LNAC01000236.1:2804474-2841817 GCA_002007465.1 Ailurus styani | reverse complement strand
TTCTTTATCCATTCATCTGTTGATGGACATCTAGGTTCTTCCCATAGTTTGGCTATTGTGGACATTGCTGCTATAAACCTTCGGTTGCATGTGCCCCTGAGGATCACTACCTTTGTATCTTTAGGGTAAATACCCAGTAGTACGATTGCTGGGTCGTAGGGTAGCTCTATTTTCAACTTTTTGAGGAACCTCCATACTATTTTCCAGAGTGGCCACACCAGCTTGCATTCCCACCAACAGTGTAGGAGGGTTCCCCTTTCTCTGCATCCTCGCCAACATCTGTCATTTCCTGACTTGTTAATTTTAGCCATTCTGACTGGTGTGAGGTGGTATCTCACTGTGGTTTTGATTTGTATTCCCTGATGCTGAGTGATGTTAAGTACTTTCTCATGTGTCTGTTGGCCATTTGGATGTCTTCTTTAGACAAATGTCTGTTCATGTCTTCTGCCCATTTCTTGACTGGGTTATTTGTTTTATGGGTGTTGAGTTTGAGAAGTTCTTTATAGATTTTGGATACAAGTCCTTTATCTAATATGTCATTTGCAAATATCTTTTCCCATTCTGTCAGTTGTCTTTTAGTTTTGTTGACTGTTTCCTTCAATGTGCAATGAAGAGAGTCTTTTTAGAGGTATTTTTTCCAATGACAAAAATCTCTAGTTTGCAAGGTGTCATGCTCAAGGTCTTTGTCTCCTGGGAGTGCACTGTGAAAAGAGTGCTGTACCAAAACACGGTGTTGTTGTTTTTCAAAGCATGGTTATTTTTAATAGAAGCAACTAGGACTTTACAATATTAAGGTGTATATCTTTTAAAAATATCTTATTTATTTATTTGAGAGAGAGAGAGAGAGAGCATGAGCAGGGAGGAGAGGGAGAAGTATGCTCCCTGCTGAGCAGGGAGCCCAACGTGGGGCCCAATCCCAGGACCCTGGGATTATAACCTGAGCCAAAGGCAGACACTTAACTGACTAATATACCCAGGCACCCCTAAAGTAGATCTCTCTTTATCAGATGTGAGTCAAAGGAGGCAGAGGCCAGATGCATTGGACATCCTGTGACCATATCAAAGGGTGAGAGTCTATAAATTCCAAAGGGGTTAGATCTGAGTTCTAGAAGAACGAATGGCAATGCTTCCAGCCAAGGTATTTGGAGGGTCTCTAAAAATTTTGCCAGTTAGGTCTTAATAGTGTCTTTAATGTGTTTGACTAACCATGAGGACTAAAGATGGTATGCACAGTGAAAATGTTGTACACCCAACCGAGCAGCACAGACTTATCAAAGTACTTGATCAGTAAAATGGATTCTCCAGTCACTGTGAAATTCGTGAGGGGTTCCCCAGGTAGACAGCATCTTTTCTAACAGAATTTTAGTTATAAAAGAAGCTGTGTGGCCTAAAAGGGAAAACTTTAGTCCTGTGAGAAAACATACAAACTATGACTAAAACTTATTTATAACCATGAGAAGGGGCAAAGCTGTATGAAATCCACTTGCAAACACTCAAATGGTCCACTGGGTGGTTCAAAGGATCTGGAAGCAGGGTAAAAAACCAGTTTCCCTAGATTGCATTTTGGACAGGTGTGACAAGTGAGGCAGACACATTTTCTGGCCTTATTAATATTTCCTCACCAATATTGGCTCATGAATGCTATCGTTTTGTTAGCCAACCAATGGTTTAATACATGTATAGTGATAAGTAGTGGGAATTTTAGACTTCTGGTGGGGCCCGATTATTATTTGACCCAAATCAGAGTTTTCTCTTTTTATTGAACCAACAATTCTTATAGTTCCAATGCTGTTTTTCCTTTTCCAGTGCCAATCATTGGGCATCTCTAGTCAATTTTTCTAAGTTATCATTTGGGAGAACATCCCTTTGGATCAGGACGGAGGTTTAGCTATTGGCTTCCTTGAGAACAGCATTTTTGGTAGAAATATCAGCAAGGTGGTTTCCCTTGACCTCCAGGGATTTGAGTTGGGAATGCCCAGGAAATTCAGTAATAGAGCAGCTGCAAGGGCATGTAATAAATTTTAGACATAGGATCCATTTTTAATTTTACCCCCATTGGAGGTAAGGAGACCTTCTACTTCTGTAACATTCCAAAATCATGAGCTACCCAAAGGCATACTGACTATAGGTATAAATGTTTGCAATTCTACCCTTGGCTAAGGCAGAAGCCCAAGTCAAGGTGTATGACTCAGCCTTTTGAGCCAGAGTAGCCAGAGGTAAAGGTACTGCCTCAGTGACTTCCAAAAAAGTTACAATAGCATACCCAGCATGATGCTTACCATTTTCATCCTTAACATAAGAACCAGCAGTAAAGGGACACCAGGGTGGCTCAGTCAGTTGAGCATCTGCCTTCCACTCAGGCCATGATCCCAGGATCCTGGGATGGAGCCCCACATCAGGCTCCTCGCCCAGTGGGGAGCCTGCTTCTCCCTCTGCCTGCTTCTCCCCCTGCTTGTGCTGTCTCTCTCTGACAAATAAATAAAATAAAATCTTAAAAAGAAGGAGGAGGAGGCAGTGGAGGAGAAGAAGAGGAGGAGGAGAGAGAACAAGAACCAGCAGTAAATCTTGAAAAATTTGCCTGAGAGGAGTTTCCTGTAAAGTGTCCCAGGGAGTCGAAAGGTGATCTGTCAATATTATCATTGGTGCAGGAGGGGAGAACAGCAGGGTTCAGGTTATTTCGGCAAGAAAGAGTTCCGTGAGGAGCCATTGGCAGGAGGATGCTCCAGGAGTGAGACGACAGAAGGGCTGGGTGTGAGGAGAATTCAGGAGGGCTTCTACTGCATGAGGCACGAGGACGTTTAAAGGGGAGCCCGCAATGATTTCCTCAGTGGCTTTAACTGAAAGGACCGTGGCAGGAATGTCTCTGAGGCAAGGGAGAGGGGCAAGGGCCCAGCTGTTGACTATAATACCCTATGGGGCAATGACGGTCCCGTGTTTTAGGGTGAGCACCCCAAGGGCATGCCCTTCCCTCTCACATACAAAGAAGGGAAAAGGGAAGTTGATAATTTAGGATGTCTGAGGGCGGAGACTTTGTTCAGCTTTTATCAAAGTCCCAAAAGCTATGTCATTCCAATCTTTCCAAATAATAAGGTCAGGTTTGTCTTTTTTTAGTAAAGCATATAGAGGCTGAGCCATAAGAGAGAAATTTGGAATTCAATTTCGACAGTAACCAGTCCAAGGAAACTTCCTAATTGGTGCTTGGTTCTCCCTGTGGGGAAGTTCAGGATGTCATGAAATCTACCTAGATCCCAGTTCTCCTTGCAAGATTAGATGCCCTAAGTATCCAACCTGAGTTTGAGGAAACTGTAATTTTTCTTTGGAGACTTTGTCTTTTGAAGGTCAAAAGTTTAGCAGGTAGATGCTATCTCCTGTGAAGAGGTTGGAGGGGGGCAACAGAGAAGCAAATAATCTATATATTGTAGCAAAGTAGAGCCTGCAGAAAACTTTGTATCATTCAAATCTGCTTTGAAAGGCAAGCACTCTGTGTAACCCTGGGGTATCACCATCTGGGTACTGCTCTTCTTCCCAAGTGGAAGCAAAGACATCCTGCCTATCCTTATCACTGAATACTAAAAACTGCACTGCAGAGATAAATTACAATAAAAAAATTTGCTTCCATGGGCACCTGGGTGGCTGAGTTGTTTGAGCATCTGCCTTTGACTCAGGTCATGATCCTAGGATCCTGGGATCAAGCACCGCCCCCCCCCCAACCAGAGTCAGACTCCTTGCTCAGCAGGGAGTCTGCTTCTCACTTTCCCTCTCCCTCTACCCCTCCCCCCATTAATTCTCTCTCCCTCACTTTTGCTCTCTCGCTCTCACTCAAATAAATTTAAAAAAAATTTTTAGGATTTTATTTATGGGCTCAATCCCAGGACCCTGGGATCGTGACCTGAGCTTAACCAACTGAGCCACCCAGGTGCCCCATAAATAAAAATCTTGTTTAAAAAAAAATTGCTTCCAGTGAGAATGGATGTCAGCGGTATGTGGGGGTTAAGAACAACAGGGTGCTGTGGGATGACAATGCAATTTATTGCTCTGAGGTCCTGGACGAACCTCCACCAGCAGCCCTTGGGCTTTCTCACAGGTAAAATGGGGTATTATAGGGACAAGTGCAGTGGGTAGAGAGGTCCTGAGCCTTATAACCTTCTATTACAGGCTTGATGGTTGGAAGAGTTTCTTTATTTATAGGCTACTGATTTATTCTGGAAAGAGGTTTTGAGGGATCTGTTTGAATTTTGGTGGGATATGTACTGTGGATTTTACCAATATCAGTTGACGATTTGCCCATAAAGAAGAGCAAAGTAACTGGTCAGTGTCCCCAGACTCAGCTATAATGTTGACAGAGACACAGCAAATAAAATACGTCAAAGGGTCATTTAATTTACCTAGTTGGCAATTTTGATTACTACTGTCAAATTCTAGAATTATTTCCCCTTTTGGGAGAATAATATTCCAGCATGATATTTTTCTAAGAATCTTGGCCCAATAAATAAATAGGGGCAGAGGAAGTAAGGAGAAAAGAGTGGGTATCTCCCAAAAGAAGTCCCCTAAAAAAGAATCCGTTCAGAGACAGGACCCTATTGAGGCTTATTAGAGACCTCCACTGTTTGAACCGGTTTAGTACTTCAAGGCAGGGGTTGCAATGCGTTTGAGCACGAAGAGTATAGCTCTAGTGTCAGTAAGGACAGAGAAAGATTCATTCCCAACATGGGGATGGGTTTCTCCAAGCCCATTAAGAGGGAGGATTGGGAAAAACCCCAGTAGTTCCTCAGAGCCCCATCATTAAGAATTAGGAGGACAGGGGCGGCTGGGTAGCTCACTCGGTGGTGTCTGCCTTTGGCCCAGGTCATGATGCCAAGGTCCTGGGATTGAGTCCTGCATCAGGCTCCCTGCTCACCCCACCCCCCACCCCGGCTTGTGCTCTCTGCCTCTATCTCTCTGTCAAATAAATAAATAAAAGCTTAAAAAAAAAAAAGAAAGGAAATAGGAGGACATTGGAAAAGCGGGCTAGAGGGCTAAATGTACCCGGAGTGGTTAAGTTTGTAACAATCTTCTTCCCAAAGCCCTGGCTCTTTGCAATAACAGAGACTATGGGGTTTTTGTTTTGCTTAGGGGCCTTCATTTGCCAGAGTTGAGAAGTAAGAATACTTTTTTTTTAAGATTTTATTTATTTATTTGAGAGAGAGCGAGAGTGAGCATGAGAGCAGGGTGAGGGGCAGAGGGAGAAGCAAACTCCTTGAGAAGCAAGAAGCCCAATTAGGGACTCCGTCCTGGGACTCTGGGATCATGACCTGAGCAGACGCTTCACAGACGGAGCCACCCTGGTGCCTGAGAATTTAAGAATCTTAAGCAGTCTTCCTTTTAGGTGTCTCATCCAGCGTGTGAATGAGCTGGTGTGCTGAAGTACCTAAATCTGGAGTGGACACAGTTTCCCATTTCATCCTGATTTTTTTATTAGTTCAGCCCTAATAAACATGGTGTCAAAGGCTACCAGAGTGCATTCAATATCTAAAGGAAGACCAGAATTTTCTCTGAAAACACTCTGAAATTGATTATAAGAGTCATTAACAGGTTCATCAGATTTTTGGGTACAAGCCTGAATTTTGTTCCAATCAACAGCCTTAGGAAAAACAATGTAGGGGCACCTGGGTGGTTCAGTGGGTTAAAGCCTCTCCCTTCAGCTCAGGTGATGATCTCAGGGTCCTGGGATCGAGCCCCGCCTCGGGCTCCCTGCTGAGCAGGGAGCCTGCTTCCTCCTCTCTCTCTGCCTGCCTCTCTGCCAACTTGTAATCTCTCTCTCTCTGTCAAATAAATAAATAAAATCTTTTTAAAACCCTGCAATTTCTAGGTGGAGGTTTTCAGCAAGTGTTCTAGCATTTTGCGCAGTTAGGGGCTTGTTTTTCTACATCTTGTTCAGGATGTTCCCATTGGGCAAGTTTCATCCCATGTTTGGCCCGGCCCTCACCAACAAGCCTGTGGACTAACTGATAAAAATTCGAGAAACCAGGTCAGTAAGTCTGAGTAACTATGCCGAATTCTTCAGCAAACCTATGGGGGGGTCCTCAGTCACTTCAGGAAACTCCTTAACCATGGTTCGCAATTTGGCCTTAGTCCAGGGAACATAAGAAATTGGGGGTTTATTTGGAGCCTCAGAAGAGTTAACTTTAAAGGGACAGATTCTGATAAGTTCAGAGGAACAGGAAGGGGAAGAGGTTCAGGGAAGAGAAGCTCGCCGAAAGAATCTGAACTGGGAAACCGGGAGAGTCTGGAGGAGGAGGAGGTGGTGCCGAAGGGAAGGTGAGTGACAGCACCTGGATGGGCGCCTGGGCACTGCAGGGTGTTTGGAGATAAAGGAAATGAGAGGTGGGGAAAGACCTCAGAAGCCCTTTTGTCTTTCTCCAAGTGTTTGTTCGCCTCAGTTAATCTAGAAATGGTATTTTGCAGAGAGGCAATTTTAGATTCCTGAGAACTTTTGGAAGCTTCAGAATGCCAGTCAAAACTGGTGTTCAATTAGGTTTTGACCATTTTATTTTTTTTTAATATTTATTTATTTATTTATTTGAGAGAGAGAGAGAGAGCACAGAGGGAGAGGGAGAAGCAGACTTCCCGCTGAGCAGGGATCCTGATGTGGGGCTCAATCCCTGGACCCTGGGATCATGACCTGAGTGGAAGGCAGTTGCTTGTTCAACTGAGCCACCCAGGTGCCCCTGGTGCCCATTTTAGAGCCACGGCTGTCCAGTTCTGAGAAAAGTAAGTTCAGGGAGATAGAAAGTTCCCCCTAATGGCCATTGGTATTCCTTAATTACTTCTAGTTAAATTGGTCCATTTAGTTAGCAAGGTACATGAGGAAACACCCGGACTTTTTCAGGGTTTTTTGGTTTGTTTAGGTTTGGTGTTTTTTTTTTTTTTTAAGTAATCTGTATGCCAACGTGGGGCTCCACCTCATGACCCTGAGATCAAGAATCACATGCTCTTCCGACTGAGCCAGCCAGGCACCCCAAAACACCAGTTTTTAACATAAAAATGGCCAGGGACCCAGAAGCAGGGGGTGCCCTCAAAACATTTTGATGACTGGATCTCTCATTTCTTAGAGGTTTTCCTGTAAAGCAAAAAGAAAAATTCCTAAATAGCCCAGTTCCAACGGCTAAAAGAGTTGGACCAAGGGCCAAAAGAGTACTCTTAGAAAAGACAAAGCCTGAAAACACATCCAGAATAAAGCCCGGAGAGATCAAAACAAACAAACAAACAAACAAAAAAGAGCAGAGCTTAAGATGCAGAAGAGACTCAGCCTCAAACTCCAGGGTGGGCAAGAAAGCAAGGAACTCTGTTAGCTCTGGAGCACCTGTCTGCTCTCCAGCTTCGGAGTTATGGGGAGTCTTCTCTGGATCCCACTTCTGGTCACCCAGTAATGTCGACCTTAAAAATAAAATAGTTATTTTTTTAAAGATTTTATGTATTTATTGGAGAAAGAGAGAGAGAATGAGAGGGGAGAGGTCAGAGGGAGAAGCAACCTCCCCACCGAGCTGGGAGCCCAATGTGGGACTTGATCCCTGGACTCCAGGATCACGACCTGAGCTGAAGTCTGTTGCTTAACCAACTGGGCCACCCAGGCGCCCCTGAAATAGTTATTTCACACATGAAAGTGGGTTTATTCAGGAGTAGCAGTGAATTGCAATTTGGGACAATTTGGCTCTGGCAAAAACCATAATAAGCTAGTCCAGCAAACAAAGGAGTGGAAAGTTATTTTATGGAAAAGAAGGAGGACGTTTATAAGTAGACAGATTTTATAGGGTCACTTCCCATCATAGGACTGAATGAACTCAGGAGAAAATCCTCTCTTCCCTCCAGATAAAAATGACAGATAATATATTCTACCTATATAACAAAAAGAGAACCCATGATCAAAACCAAAACCAAAAGAAGCATCTCCTTGAACTGGAAATGGAAATCTGAGGGCTGGGGGCTGACAGCACAGGAGAGAGAACAGCGGCCCAGGAACCAGCTCTTTGGAGAGTTCCCTGGATGTTCTGCTGTATGACAGGTGGTTGTAGGAGGCTGTGAGTCTGGCTGGGCTCTACCCACTTGAAGCTGCTTTGCCTGGAGTGACAGCAAAGAGACAGGCTAGCCAGCTCTCTAGGCTACCATGCTGAATAGACAAGGCCTGCCGTTGGCTGGGGACAGGATCAGCAACATCACCCCTGGATCAGATCCCTGTGTGTTCAATGTAAACCCTCATTCTGGACTGGGGAGACAGTCACAAAACCACTCAGTGTGGGGAGATGCAGCAGGGAGAGAGGAAAACTTACAACGCCAACCTGGCCTGGTGTATGGTGCACCCACTACAACCCTGCCCTACTGCGTCTAGGCCTGCAGCAGAAGCTGGAGTGCTGGAAACTACATTCCTCCGAATTCCTTGCAGCTAGTGTTCCTTTATTAATCAAATGCCTGCCTAGGAAACACGAATTGAGAGAGGCCTTAAATTGGGAGAGAAGGGATGACACCGACTGGCAGGTGTCCACTCTGTGGGATGTAAGTTGTAGTAGAGGCCAAGGGGCTCTGCAGTTTGTAGCTTCCTGTTTTCGGAAGTTTGTTGCAGCTGTGACCTCAGTTTTGCTGATAGCAAAATGATTCTGGAGGCTGGGAGGTGTTCCTAAAAGTTCTGCCTAAAGCCGTGTTTTCAATTGAGTTTCTATTGGCATCTGGGGAAGGGCAAGTCTTTGTTACACAGACTTGTTCTATTCACTGTAGGACATTTAGCTTAGCTAACACCTGCCCGCCAATTGCCTGCAGTCTCCCCAAAGGGGCACCTGGAGGGCTCAGTCAGTTAAGTGTCTGCCTTCTGCTCAGGTCATGATCCCAGGGTCCTGGTACCGAGCCCCACGTTGGGGCTCTCTGCTCAGCAGGGAGCCTGCTTCTCCCTCTCCCTCACTCTCTCTGTCAAATGAATAAATAAATAAAATCTTTTAAAAAATGCCCCCACATAGTTCCAAAATCCCATGGAGGGTACTATTACCCATACAAAAACCAACCCCCAAAACCGTATTGTATGCCCCATTATTCCCAGCAAGAATCAGAGTAGTATCTATCATCTACAATGAATCCTAACCAAGACACGCATGAGAAAGAAACTCTCACAAAAGACAAACTAAGAGGGCACCTGGGTGGCTCAGTGGGTTAAAGCCTCTGCCTTCGGCTCAGGTCATGATCCCAGGGTCCTGGGATCGAGGCCCACATCGGGCTCTCTGCTCGGCGGGGATCCTGCTTCCTCCTCTCTCCTCTCTCTCTGCCTGCCTCTCTGCCTACTTGTAATCTCTCTCTCTGTGTCAAATAAATAAATAAAATCTTTAAAAAAAAAAAAAGACAAACTAAGAAACTAAAACTTCAAAGCTCATCCTGAAATTTTTTTTTTAAGATTTTATTTATTTATTTGACACAGAGAGAGATTACAAGTAGGCAGAGAGGCAGGCAGCGAAAGNAGCAGGCTCCCCGCCGAGCAGGGAGCCCGATGCGGGCCTCGATCCCAGGACCCTGAGATCATGACCTGAGCCGAAGGCAGAGGCTTCAACCCACTGAGCCACCCAGGCGCCCAGAGAGATTACAAGTAGGCAGACAGGCAGGCAGAGAAATAGGGAGAAGAGGAAGCAGGCTCCCCGCTGAGCAGAGAGCCCGACGCGGGCCTCGATCCCAGGACGCTGAGATCATGACCTGAGCCNCTAAGAAACTAAAACTTCAAAGCTCATCCTGAAATTTAACACTGTAACAGGCAGTCAACAAGCTCAGTAAACAAGAGAATTCACTCTAGAGTAAATGGAAATAATAGAGCAGCCCCCCCAAAATTTTTTTAAATAAATATATTTAATATCCTTCAAAGATAAGAAAACTAAAAAGGCATGAAAAATAATGCAGTAAGCACTCCTTAACTGGAATTATTTTAAAAGCTATAAAGGACATCATTGAGACAATTGGAGACATTTTCACATGGACTGTGTATTAGGCAATGGTTTGTATCAATGATAAGTATCCTGAGTTTGATAATCATATTGTCTATTTAGAAGAATATCTTTTGTTTCAGGAGATAGATACTGAAGTATTTAGGAGTAGAAAGTCACAATGTCTGCAATTAATTCAGATGGTTCAGAAAAAGAATGTGTGTGTATGTGTGTGTCTGCACGCATGTGAGCATGTGTGTGCACAGTCGGAGAGAGAGAAAGAGAGAGATAAAATCAGTATCCAGCCAAGGCTAACTATCACCACCAAAGAAGGAAATGCTGATTTACAAGAACTAGTATAAGTGCCGTTAGAAATCTTAGATTATGATTATAATTTCATTATTAAAATTTTTACTTGTCTACTTTTATAAATGTGACAGTAATGTGCTGAAACAATTTCTGAGACCATAACTGAATTGCTAAATAGACGCTCACTTTCCACTCAAGTAGTGGAGAAGCAAGACTCTTTCTTTTTAACTTTTTATTTTGAAATAGTATCAAACTTCGGAACTTGAAAAATACATACTGCGTTCCCACATACCTTTTAACCAGCTTCACCAATTTTTGACAGTTTGTCACGTTTGTTTTATCATTTTCTCTCTCCCTCTCTCTGTATATGTGTATATATACACACACATTCACGTATGAGATGCTATAGAGGATGTACAGTTCATATAAAGAGTGTTGCGAATAGTAATTAAATGAATAAAATACAAATTTTATATGTATTACATATAAATACATATTTATATGTATATGTATTACATGTATACCACATGTGCCCATATATATACAACACATACACATTGTCTCATTTATTTTTTCCAAGCAACTTGAAAGTAGATTGCATGCATCACGCCACTTTATCCCTTAACACTTGAGGACACGTGTTCTAAGAACAAGGATATTTTCTTAGGTAACCAGTTATCAGCTTCAGGAGATTCGGTGTTTAGCATTTACCTTTTTTTTCCCATTTATCTTTCAATGAAGATCAAACTTTAAGCTACCACCCATCACCCAACATGATCAGGTGTCCCCAATATATCTGTTATAGTATGGTTCCCCTCAAGGACACAGTGCAATCTGGGACTACACGTTGCATTGGGCTGCTTCTTTACTCTCCTTTTTTACCTGGAAGAGTTCCTAAGCTGTCCTTTATTGCTCATGATATTGACACACGCACACAAAAAACAATACTGGCCAGTTTCCTTCATGTAGCTAAAATATTTGGGATTTGTGTGTTTGCTCATATTTAGGGTCAAGTTATGTATCCCAAGCAGAAAACTGCAGAGGTGATACCCTGTCTTTCTTCAGGTAACGTATCTGCAGGCACACAGTATCCTTCTGCCCCTCACTGGTCACGGTAAACTGCCCCCCGCCCTGCCCCTAGAATCGGCACTCCTTGATGATTCTTGCCCAATCCAATCTTCACTACGATGGTTGCAAAATTATTATTTTCCACTCCATCCCTCTGTTCATATATATCAATTGGCATTTTCCCTCCTCCTACATTTGTTTGTTTGTTTGTTTATTATCAGTGTGGATCATGGATTTCTTTTTTTTCCAATGGTTTACCATTCATTCCTATCCTAAATTATGTTGGTGCTCAGACTTTCCCAGATTCATCCAGTGGAAGCCCCTTCAAGCTGGCTCCTAGGTATCTCCTTTGAAAATGCTCCCCCCTCTTTTTTTTTCTTTTTGTGCTTCATTGCTTTCTGACACTGCGTGTTCATCTTTGATATTTCTTGCCCCAACCCTGAGTAGAACTGGGAATGCATCCAAGAAGTCTTGTTCCTTTTAGTGGAAGAGGATATTAGATTTAGGTCTTTCGTTGATGGTTAGTAGGGTGTGTTTACCTCTAGGCACGTTTGTGTACATAGCTCTGCCATTTCCGAGCAGTACTCCTTGTAATGTTGACACACTTATTAAGACACCCTTCCTTTCTAAAAGTATCTAATTAAGCAACAACTCCTGGACTTGAACATTTGATCGTTGGTGATAGTGGTAGATTTAAAAAGGTCACCAATTCTTTACAGCCACATTCATCAAGAAGTGGAGTTTAGGTTCTCATTGCATCTGAGAGAGCCAGATGATTTGCTCTGACAAATGACTAAGTATATATTATACTTGTACATAATATGTATTTATAATTAAAATATAATTATCTTATAAAATATGTATGTATATATGTGTATTATATATGTGTAATATATATATTATATATACACAGAGAGAGAGAGAGAGAAAGAGAATGCTGTATGAATTACAACAAGGCAGACCTGGCAGCTTCCACTTTTAACCCATTTGCTGCCCTGAGAGTGTCATGCCCCAGGGTTAGCTTATCTGGAGGATAAAAGACCACATGAAGCAACAGTTTCCATCAAGAGCCAGTACCAATCCCCCATCATGGGAGTGATGGCAACTTGTATTATTCAACCCCAGCTAAGCTGCCAGATGGCTGCAGCGACATAAGTAACCCAAGATGACTATCAGTAAAACCGCCCAACTGCAACTTTGTATACTGTTTAAAGGAAATCCTTTTTTTTTTTAGAGTGGCGGAGGGGCAGAGGGAGAGGAAGAGAGAGAATCTCAAGCAGTTTGCACACCCAGGCTCAGTATGGAGCCCAATGCAGGGCTCGATCTCACAACCCTGAGATCATGACCTGAACTGAAATCAAGAGTCAGACACTTAACCAACTGAGCCACCCAGTCACCCCAAAGAAAATCCTTTCTGGATATTTCCAAAAGCAGACTACAATTGTTGTTTTCATATATTTTTAAACTTTGTATTCATGTATAATATACATACAGAAAAGCATACAGATTTTAAGTATGGAGCTCAGCATTTTTCACAAACTAAACACATTTGTATAACCAGCACTCAAATGTAGAAACATAACATTAATACCAGGACCCAGATTCCCTTTGAGCCCTTCTAGATACTAGCCCCCCCCAGGAGATAATTATGATCCATACTACAAATATCATACATTAGTTTTGCCTGTATTTAATAAATAGTTGTCAAACTACTTAATAAGTAGTGTCATACAGAATGTAATCTGTGTTTGGCTTTTTCTTTCAACATTATGAGTTATTGTGTACAGTTGTAGACCATTCACTCTCAGTGCTGTATTAGTTATTCTGTATTAGTTATTGATTGCAATGTAATACATTACCACAAATTTAGAGCCTTGAAACAGCAAACATGTGTTCTATCAGAATAAGAGAATTAGCATATCACCAATAAAATCCTGCAAATAGTTCTCTTAAAATCTTTATGGGTCTTCTATGAATCTTACTGAGGTTAACCATAAATTAAATGAAAGCCATAGCCACAAATATTACGGATATAAGCCCTTATCTACCCTGGGCTTCTGCATAGACTGCTGACAGACAAAGCTTTCTTAGGAGTCCTATTGTCAGACTGAACCACTCACTGAGGCACTGCCTTAGATCTTCTTAACAAAGGATTTGTAGTCACATTCTTGGCATCATTTTCAGATTCTGTTTTCTTGAGGGTCCCCTAGATATGATCTTTGCCTGGAAGCCATTTTTGGATTTTAGTATCACTGGTCCTTGAAGAGGCTAGGCACCGTCAAACCCAGCAACCCCCAGCTCCTTTCTGTTCAACATGCCTTCTTTAGCTTATCTCTTGCTTTTCATTTTTACTCTAAGCAGCAAGAAGAAACCAGATGGCGGGCGCCTGGGTGGCTCAGTGGGTTAAAGCCCCTGCCTTCGGCTCAGGTCATGATCTCAGGGTCCTGGGATCGAGGCCCGCGTCGGGCTCTCTGCTCAGCGGGGATCCTGCTTCCCCCTCTCTCTCTGCCTGCCTCTCTGCCTCCTTGTGATCTCTCTCCCTCTGTAAAATAAATAAATAAAATCTTTAAAAAAATAAATAAAAAATAAATAAAATCTTAAAAAAAAAGAGAGAGAAACCAGATGGCACCTTCCACATTCTGCTTAGAAATCATCTCAGTGNAATAAATAAAATCTTAAAAAAAAAAGAGAGAGAAACCAGATGGCACCTTCCACATTCTGCTTAGAAATCATCTCAGTGAGCTCCTCAGTTCATTTGGTGAAGTTTCTACCTCCCACCCCACCACAGGTGCCAAGATTGCCAAATGTAGCAAGATCTCCTTCCCTTCAGTCCCCTTACTTTCCCCACTTCCCTGCAACTGCAACATCCTTAAAGGCCATCCAGCTTCTAACAAACTCTTCGATATTTCTTGATCTTCACTGACACTCCTCAAATTCCCTCCTGCTTCTGCCAAGACCCAGTTTCACAGCCGTTCCCACCTTTGACGGCAGCACCACATATCCAGGCTTTGGCCAAGCCCAGAAGCTAAAACCCACACATGAGAGCCCATTATATATGCTGTTCTGAGTTTGCTTTCTTCTGCTTAGCAACTTTGGAAATCATTCGGTGTCAGTAGATATAGTTTAACCCAGTACCCCATTGTCTGATGGAGCCATATCTTTAAACTTTTAAACGATTAATGTTTACAATTTAAATGATTAACATTTTAAATGTTAAGAGATTTACCAATTGCTCTCCTAAGTTGTATCAATTTACACTCACAACAATGCATGCAGAGGCTGTTTCTCCACATACTTGACCATACAATGTGTTATTAGCAAACACCTTAACCTTCACTAACTTGGTAATCAAAAAACATTTCAGGGGGTGGGGGTTAGGTGAAATAGGTGAAAAGGATTAAGAGGTATAAACTGCCAGTTATAAATAACTCACGGGGATAAAAAGTACAACATAGGGAATATAGTCAATAATATTGCAATAAGTTTGTTTAAAAAATTTCACTGTTGGGGTACCTGGGTGGGTTCAGTCAGTGAAGCGTCTGCCTTTGGCTCAGGTCATGATCCCAGGGTCCTGGGACAGCGCCCAATATGGGGCTCCCTGCTCAGCCAAGAGTCTGCTTCTACCTCTCCCTTTGCTCCTCCCCTGCTCGTGTTCTCTCTCTCTCTCTCTCTTTCAAATAAATAAATAAAATATTTAAAAATTTAAAAAATAAAAATAAAAAATTTCACTGTTGTTCTAATTTGCATTTCATTTATTATGAATAAGGTCAAGTATACTTGCATATATTTAAAAGCCATTTTCACTTTTCTGTCATCTGCCTAATCATGATTTTTGTCCATTTGAGGGTAGTTGATCATTTTTTCACACTGATGTTTTAGAGCTCTTGAGGAAAATAGACCTTTACTGCCTTACACGTTGGAAAGATTCTTTTCAGTTTGTCATTTATCTCTTAAGTTTGTTTATAGAAATTCCTTCACTCATGGTTTTTATATAGGCAAGTTTATTACTATTCCCTTTATATCTTGCTTAGAGATGATCTCTTCTCCCACTCCCAAGACTGAAAAAAAAAAAACACCCCACAAAACCTCCATGATTTTCTTTACCACTTTTCTGGTTTTGTTTTTCATATGAAAATATTATAGATAGAACTGGAATTTATTTTGGTGTAAAGAGAGTGAGAATCCCATTTTCCCCTCATCTGATTATTCTTTGCATACAATTCATTCAACAATCCATCCTCCCCTCGCCCCGTGTTTTCATTATCTTCTATATTTCTTATTGTGTCTTATTTTCCCTATTAGATTTTTTTTTAAAGATTTTATTTATTCATTTGACACAGAGAGAGAGATCACAAGGAGGCAGAGAGGCAGGCAGAGAGAGAGGAGAGAGGAGGAAGCAGGCTCCCTGCTGAGCAGAGAGCCCGATGTGGGCCTCGATTCCAGGACCCTGGGATCATGACCTGAGCCGAAGGCAGCGGCTTTAACCCACTGAGCCACCCAGGCGCCCTCCCTATTAGATTTTGATACATCTTTCATTAGAACCATGGAAACACAGGACTTTGGGTTAGTGTCCTGAATCCTGATGTAGGGAAGGGAGTCTATGGGTGGAAGGCTTGCACGCAGGATTACAGCCAACCTAGCCACTTCCTCCAGCATCTGCAACAGAGGGGCAGTTAGGGGAAGCAGGCCTTTGGATTACTTCTCGAGTGTTTGTTAGATGATCGGGGTGGGGGTGCCGTGGGGGAGGCGAGGATGGGAGGGAGAGTGAACCTGTCTTTGTTAGCCAGGCAAATCTTTATTTTCCAGGATCTAGTCTGGTTTCTTTTATCCCACCCTAAGTACCCACACCTTCCTTGGAATGGGTTATAAGGCGCCCCCGCCCCCATCGCCTCCCAAAGTCCTTATTCCTGATCCTTGTGTACAGCCTCGATGAGAGAGAGGCTCCGTACGACTAGGGAATAGAACGGGACGGGGGCAGGCCCTTGAGACGCCAGGTTTGCAGGCGAAGGGCTGGGAGGGTCGGGAGAAGGACCTTCTCGAGGCGCCCCCGCAATGTCCTCTGCGCCCACCAGAAGGCGCCCGGGCGCCCGCCTTCCCCGCGCGGAGCCGGAGCCTCCGCCGCAACCAGCCCGGGAGCCGAGCCGCGCGGCGCCGCGATCTGAACAACCGGGCGGCGGCCTGAGCCCTCCCCTCCAGGCAAGTGGGGCAGGGTGCCGGGCAACCCCGGCTTTGTTTCTGGGGCTGGGATGCGCGGTTTCTCAACTCCGTTCTCCACCCCCCACCCCCCACCCCGCAGGAAACGCCCAGAACCACCCCGCGCCGCGGTCTACAAAGCCCGGAGCGTCCGAAGGCGGGAGGGGCTGGGCGAGCCCGCGAGGCAGGAGGATCCCCACGACACAGGCTCACGCCCGGCTCCCGGATCAGGCGGCCTCCAGCCCCATGAAGACCCCCAGGCCGGGGCTGAGAGCCTGGAGCAGCCCGGACGGAAAGCTTGGGGCGGCCTTAGAGCGTTAGACAGGTCGGTGCCCGGGCGGGATGAGGGGGCCGAGCTGCAGGCGGGAGGCGGCGCGCTCGCGGGTCCCCCCGGTCCCCCGCACGGCTTCCCGAGGCCACTCGCGCGGTCACCTCCGCCGGGGGCACCCAACAGCGCGGGCGTGATTCTGCATTTTTCATGACAGCCAAGGTGTGGAGCCGCCCTGTGCAGCCCACCGGGGGCCAGGTGATGCTCGGACCCAGGGGTGGGGGACGCGCGGCCCGGGGGCGGGATTGGGGACGTCCGCTGCCCTAAGAAAGCAATGCACCCCTCCTTATTCGCCGCCCGGAGGAAAGCACCGCATCCAGCGGTCTCTCGCATCAACATGCCGGGCCTCGGGCGTGAGAGGAAACCGAGATGCGGGAGACGGCGAGAAGAAAGGAGGCCGGGAGACCCGAGGAGGAGTGGAGGGAGGAGGCCGGCGGAATGATTCGCTGTGCAAATCCTAGCGCGCCGAGATGGGCAGAGCGTCCCGGGGGGCTGGCAGGAGCCTCCAGAATGCCGGGCTCGAGGGTCCCAGCCCACGCCTCCTCTCCGCACCCTTCTCACCCTCCCACCCCTACCGCCCACTAGGATGCGGCTGGGCCGCCGGGCCCTCTGTGTGCTGGTCCTGCTGCTCGCCTGCGCCTCGCTGGGGCTCCTGTACGTGAGCACCCGGGACGCGCCCGGCCTCCGGGCACCTCTTGCCCTGTGGACGCCCCTACAGGGCCCCCCCAGACCAGAACTGCCAGACCTGGCACCAGAGCCCCGCTATGCACACATCCCGGTCAGGATCAAGGAGCAAGTGGTGGGGTGAGTGCCAGGGGTGGTGGTGGAGGGGGTGGCGTGGGGAGCTTTTGTTTCCTGCAGGGCTGAGCTCTGATCTCTGGGTTCTCCTGACTAGTTGGGGGTGGGGGAGGCGGAGGGAGCTTCTGAGTCTTGGGCAGGGGATGGTGGGAATCTCTCCTCCCTGAATCTTGTGGTGGTGATGGGGAGGGGAGGGTGTGCAGGCAGAGGAGGGCCCTGGAAGGCTTCCTGATGTCCTGATGATTCCACTTGAAAGGGGAGTCCAGGTGAGGTCCTGAACGGTGGGTAGGCAACACTGAAATTCTAGCAATTGACCTTGTTCTACAGCTCTGTAAAATCCAGATTCAGGGGATGAGTCATCCCATGGGTGGTCTCTCCCCCTGGGGACTATTTGAAGAGCAATGTTTAAGGGGACAGACACTAGATGGGCAGGGTTGAAAGGCCAAGGTGTGGGGCACTGTGTAAATGTTTTGTGGGGTGAATGGAGTTGGATGGCTGGGCTCTGACGACCTTCGTCCCCCCTCCAGGCTTCTGTCTGGGAACAACTGTAGTTGTGAGTCCAGTGGAGGGAGCCTTTACCTCCCATTCCAGAGGCAGGTCCAAGCCATTGACCTCACCAAAGCCTTTGACCCCGAGGAGCTGAGGGCTGCCTCTGCCTCCAGGGAGCAGGAGTTCCAGGCCTTCCTTTCAAGGTACCATCTTGAAAGGAGGGCGTGTCTTTGCAGTGGGAGGCCTGGAGGGAGGGCGTGACCTCAAGGAGCGCTCCTGTGCCCCTGATTCCTTCTCTGTCCTCTACTGCCAGGAGCCAGTCCGCCGCTGACCAGCTGCTCATAGCCCCCGCCAACTCCCCTCTCCAATACCCATTGCAGGGTGTGGAAGTCCAGCCCCTCCGGAGCATCTTGGTGCCAGGTGTGGAGAATGGGCCCAGGGGATGACCTAAGCAGAGCTTAGGGGTGGCAGAGCTCAAGGTTGGGTGAAGAAGAGTGAAGTAAGATTGGAATGGGAAGTGGGGAACTTCTGACGGAAGGAGGAGTTGAGGGGCACCTGGGTGGCTCAGTCGTTAAACATCTGCCTTTGGTTCAGGTCATGATCCCAGGGTCCTGCTCTGAAGGAAGCCTGCTTCGCCCTCTCCCACTCCCCCTGCTTGTGTTCCCTCTCTCGCTGTGTCTCTCTCTGTCAAATAAATAAATAAAATCTTTTTTAAAAGGCAGGGGAGACTTGAGATCAGAAGGGGGCTCCTGAGGTGGAAGGTGAGGACAGAAGGGACTCTGGGGTTGTCAAGAATTGCAGAAGACTGCAACTGGAGAGGTTTGGGGGAAAGAATCCATTCTTTGCTGATTGACCAAAGATTAGGTGGATAGGTGGAGCAGGCCATAAAGAGCTATTGTTTTGATGGGAATGAGTAAAAAAATCAGTTACTCTAGGCTGCATCCCAGCATGTGCCCTGCTGTGGCCTCAACAAAGAGGGATGGGTGAGGAGGTCTGTGTGATGAAAGACAGAAGAGAACATGAGGAAGAATTCAAGGCTGTCTATGACTCTGACTCCCTCTCCTCCCTCCCAGGGCTGAGCCTGCAGGCAGCTTCCGGTCAGGAGCTTTACCAGGTAAAAGGAAACAAGGCTGGGAAGGCCAGGTGGGCACTGAGGATGCTGGAGGGAGACCTGGCGGCCAAAGGAGGGATGGAGGAACCAGGGAAGCAGGAGGTGGGTGGGAAGCCTTACCCTGTGCTCTCCATCCCCCTCTCCTAAGGTGAACCTGACCGCCTCCTTGGGCACCTGGGACGTGGCAGGGGAAGTGACTGGAGTGACTCTCACTGGAGAGGGGCAGCCAGATCTCACCCTCGCCAGCCCCGGGCTGGACCAGCTCAACCGGCAGCTTCAGCTGGTCACGTATAGCAGCCGAAGCTACCAGGCAAACACAGCAGACACAGGTGTGAGGCCTGGGTGGAGGCAGGGGCGGGCTGGGTGAAGAGAGAGCCCAGAAAGCCTGAAGTGGGCAAATGGCAGAGGGTGTGGGAGACACTCAGGCAATGGCCAGAGCTGCCCAGTCACACAATGGGCATTTCAGCTAGGCCAGCAGGACCAGGGAGGGAGAGAAGGGGCCTTTGTTCATCTGGGCCAGAGCAGGCCAAAGGGAAACCCGAGCTTTGGGTGTGTCCCCTCCTCAGGCCAACCATGGGGGCCCCAGGAAGTGACCTGCCCCAGGAGCCAGAAGACTGAAGCTCTATTCCCAGTCTACCACTTCCTGGAGGGCAAGGGGCTTTATCTCCCAGAGCTCCCATTTCTCCTCTAGCAAAAGAGGCACAACACAGCCCTCCTGCTTCACTCCAAGGCTTGGTACACCAAACCTGCTCCCACTTTGGGGCTTTTGCACTTGCTCTTCCCTCTGCCTAGAATGCTCTTCCCCCAGATTTGTGCATGGCCGGCTCCTTCTTGTCACTTGGATCTCAGCTCAAATATCTCCTCTTCACTATCACATTACTTGTTTTATTTTCTCTTCAATGCTTACCAGTATCTGAATTTTATTTACTTAGCCTGGAACCAGACTGACTAGGCTCCTGTCTCAGTTTTATTGCTTAAGAGTTATGTAAACGGAGACAAGTTACTTAATTTCTCTATGCCTTTTTCTGTAGTAGGAATCTACTTAATAGGACTTGTGAAGATTAAATGAGTTCTTATATTTAAGGTAACTTAAAAAGTACCTGCCACATAGTAAATGCTCAATAAATGTTAGCTTTTCATTAAATCTCTTTTTTAAATTAAATCTTTTCTTTTCCCACCCATTAGCATGTTAGTGCCATGGTGGTAAAACAAAACAAAACAACAACCAAACAAAAAAAAAAAACCCTTGCATTCTTGTCCACCAGGGCCCAGAAAGAGTAGGCACTTAAATATTGATTTACTGAAAAGGGAATGTTATCCCAACCTTAAGAACCATGGCTTGTGTCCTTTCTTCCAGTCCGGTTCTCCACGGAGGGACATGAGGCTGCCTTTACCATCCGCATAAGACACCCCCCCAACCCTCGGCTGTACCCATCTGGGTCTCTACCCCAGGGAGGTGAGGCTGGTGCGTGGGGGGCCCCTAAATCCAGGTCTGGTGGGGAGAAGGTGGAAGAGGGAAGCCCTGGGAGAAGACGTCTTCCTGCTCCTAACTTCCGACTCTCCTTCTTTGCACCTAACCCTCCCCCTCCCCAGCCCAGTATAACATCAGCGCCCTGGTCACCATCGCTACTAAGACCTTCCTGCGTTACAATAGGCTACGGGCCCTCATCGCCAGCATCCGCCGCTTCTACCCAACGGTCACCGTGGTCATCGCCGACGACAGCGACAAGCCAGAGAGCATTAGCGGACCCCACATCGAGCACTATCTCATGCCTTTTGGCAAGGTGCGCAGCCAGCGAGGCTGAACTGCGCTCCAGAGGGCGCCCCCGGTCTGAAGTCTTCCGGAGTAGTGATTTCCAGGACTACCTACCTGTATTCCCAGAATTACTGGGGTGCCGGTTAAGCATGGCAGTTCCTGGAACGTAAGCTCCGTGGGACAGGAATCGTGCCTATCTTATTCGTACTGCGTTCTTAGAATGTGCTGAGCACCTAGGGATCGCTCACTAAATAGGTGATGGATGAATGAATGAATGAACGAATGCGTGCACGGTTAGACGCACTCTAACACCTTCTCCCAGAACACTAACTCAGAACTGGCAGTGGGAAACTGCCTCTTTTACCTAACCCCGAGCCATTCGTGGGCACTGGACTGGCTGGAGTGGCGTCAGGAGACAGGAGGAAAGGGTGGGAGAGGGGTGACGTCCTCTCTCTCCAGCCTTACTAACCCTACATACCCTCCCCCCAGGGCTGGTTCGCAGGCCGGAACCTGGCCGTATCCCAAGTAACCACCAAGTACGTCCTGTGGGTGGACGACGACTTCGTCTTCACGGCGCGGACACGGCTGGAGAGGCTGGTGGACGTGCTGGAGCGGACGCCGCTGGACCTGGTAGGGGAGGGCCTGCAGGGTGTGGGGTGGGAGAACGAGGGCCTCCAGCAGGCCGAGGCAGCGGCGGGGGAGACCCGGGCGAGAGCGGACGGCCCTGGGACGGACAGAGGACGGCGCGGCGGAGCCCGGGGCACCGCGCGGGTCCTGCAGGGGTGGAGCGGAGGCGGACGGGGCAGGGGAACCGCGCGGGGGAGGGGGAGCACAGATCAGGCAGTCCCCGCCTTCCTGGAGCCATCCTCCCACTCCCCGCAGGTCGGCGGCGCGGTGCGCGAGATCTCCGGCTTCGCCACCACCTACCGGCAGCTGCTGAGCGTGGAGCCTGGCGCGCCAGGCCGCGGGAACTGCCTCCGGCAAAGGCGCGGCTTCCACCACGAGCTCGTCGGCTTTCCAGGCTGCGTGGTCACGGACGGCGTGGTCAACTTCTTCCTGGCGCGCACCGACAAGGTGCGCGAGGTCGGTTTCGACCCGCGCCTCAGCCGCGTGGCGCATCTGGGTGAGTGGCGCCCCCTCCCGGCCCGGCCCGGGCCAGCAGGGACCCCGCGGGGCACTGGGCCAGGCTCCCAAGGGCACTGGCCACTCCCACGCCCACCCGCCGTGGAGCCCACGGCTGGCACCCGGGGCCCTTGGGGCAGTTCTGCGAAGATTTACCAAGATCTGCGCCCCGGCAAGAGACAGAGCTCCCACCCTCCCGGCCCCGCCCACCATTTGAACCTCCGCGCCTAGCACAGCCCCTGGGTCTAACTTTAACTTCCCGGGCCACTGTCGCCACCTTCCCTCCACTCCCAGCTGCTTCCCCTGTTCAGACCGCGCTCCTGCAGCAGGCCTTTAGGTCCTGTTGGGGTGGAGGGGTGGGGTATGTTATCAAAGCACAGGGTAAGTATGTTGACTCTGTTTTACAGAAGAGTGAAACTAAGACCTGGAAGAATTAATTAGTAGTCCAAGGCCCTCAGAAACGGGGTCCTTGCCTGTGCACCCTCCATACCCCAAATCTTAGTTCTCCCTTAAGGGTTGGCCTTCTACGCCCTTCGGACCCTTCACTGTGTACTCCCCTTCCCTCCCCCCCTCCCCAGAATTCTTCCTGGATGGGCTTGGTTCCCTTCGAGTGGGCTCCTGCTCAGACGTCGTTGTGGATCATGCATCTAAGTTGAAGCTGCCTTGGACATCAAGGGACGTGGGGGCAGAGACTTATGCCCGGTACCGTTACCCAGGATCACTGGATGAAAGTCAGGTGGCCAAACACCGACTACTCTTCTTCAAACACCGGCTGCAGTGCATGACCTCGGAATGATGGCTACTCAGGGCCTTCAAACTGTCAGGCTGGGCCTGCCTCCTTGTCCCTGCCAGGAATTTCTAGCAAACCCCAGCACCCAGTGACCGCTCCACTGACTCTCCCCGATCCCCTTCAGAAACTGATCCCAAATAGGGGCTTGTCCTGGTGACACTCCTCCTTTCTGCGAGTGCCCAGGGACGTGGTGGAGCCATAACTCGTCCCACAGCCAGTGCCAAGTCCTCCCCCCACCGCCTTCTCATGGGGCAGGAAGTGGGGGGGTCACTTTCCAAGTGCCAAAGAGCCCCTGGGGACTCTAAGAACCTAAAGTGGAAACGATCTCCTCTCATCTCCTTGGGACTGAGGGGGTGGGGAAGCGCCCGGTGTGTATTGCCAGGACTGTGCCCCTCTCCCCCATCTCTGGATCCAGGACTCTGTGCAGGGGGCTGCAGCCCAACCCCCCATGGAGAGAACTGGAGACTCTAGAGCGGGGGTGAGGGCTGGTGAACACACACGTGAAAGCCATTTTTAGTCGTGTCTGCAGTGCTGTGGGCATGGAGAAAGGGGCACTAGGGGTCAGTGTGCGGACACCCAGACTCACTTCGTGAACCCCAGAGGCTCTCAGCTTTGTTTTATTAGTTATATGAAGTAAGGGGACTCCTCACACACATATTATTGGGGCCCTCCACACTCCAGATGACTGGGTCAGACCCACACCGTGCAAGTCTTTGGACCAGTAGGCTCCTGGAAAAGAGAGGGGACGTGTCAGGCATAGTTCCGGTGCCCTCCTCCCTCCCTCAGCACTTGGCAGTCCTCTGAGGGGCACAGCACTGCACTCCACTTTGAAAGCCTCGCTCCTCAGTTCTTCACGCAGAGCTGGGCCCAGTCTCCCTGGCTTAGCCTTAAACTGACTCATCATTTCATCCCCCGCTCCCCTCCTCTAGCCTCCTTCTCCGTCCCCTTCCCAGAACCCTCTGCCAAATTCCTCAGCCACGGACTCACATGTGACCTGCTATAACCCAGCACCTCCTGGGTTCCCCCCCTGTTGCTTCTGCCCCCTCACCAGTCTCTCCAGGGCATGAGCAGCTGCATCCCAGACACTGACAAACAGCTGTTCGGGGGTCACTCTGTTCAGGAGTCCTGCCTGGGTCAGTGTCCCCAGAACTGAGGCTGTGTAGAGAAGCAGGCCAGGCTCGCGGGTCTTAAGTCCACATCACGTCCTTTTCCCTCCCCCAAGTGTCCGGTCATTCCCCAGTCTCCAGGTCCCTCCAGCCTCCACACCTCTCACCATTACACTGAGCCAGGAGAAGGTGGATCCCAGCATCTCGGCATTGGCCAGCCAGCTGCGGAGATGGAGAGGGGGTCAGATGCTACGTCAGAGGGTATGCATGGGATGCTGAGCGGACTTGCTCCTCGACCTGCCTTCCCCATCCCTCACCTGTACCACTTCTCTGGCTCCAGCAACATCTGCAAAGGTGATACCACTGCAGTCTAGGACCACCACTCTGATGGGCTCAGCAACTAGGATGGCAGAAGGCAGGAGTAGCCAGTCTCCCCCACAGGTCGCGCCCAAGTCTCCCTCCTTGTCATCCCATCTCACCTGCACCAGGTAGGCCATCTGTCTTTGGAGCCTCCTGTGAGTAGAGAAGGGCGGTTACCACCTCCAATGAACCTCCATGAACATGCGTGATGCCCTGCAGAAGACCCTCCTGCCTCCCTCTCCCGGAGAAGCCACCCTCCCCTCCGACCCGATCTCTCACCTTGCCTCCTTCTCCAAGCCCCAGGTGCCGCTCCAGGGTGCGGCGAAACTGCCCACGGGTCCCAAAATAGAGCGGTGCTGGATAGCTCAGGATGCAGAGCCCCGGGACCTTGAGGAGCTAAGAGGGCAGAGGGTCAGCAAAACAGCTGGGGCTGGTCTTCCCTTCCCTCCTCATCTGTAGCCCACCCACCTTGTGGCTCTCTCTGAGTGGCCTGTAGAGCTCCGTCCCCTCAGCAAGTCCGAGTGCCAGGCACTGCACCCTGGGCAGGAAGCTGGGGTCAGATTCCCAGCCTGGCCTGGCTGGAGAGTCACCCCGGGCACCTGTTCTCTCCCGACCGTGCTTCCCGACTCCTCTCATCTCCACTCCCACCTCTGGGTGCGGCAGACCACGGTCATCATGGAGAAGACCACGCCTATGGCCAGGCCCAGGTCCACGCTCAGGAGCACCACGGCCACCCACGTGACCATCCATACGGTCTGCAGGACAGGGATGGGAGTAAAATGCCAGGCCGTCACTGCTAGGGTCTAGGGGCGCGGTGCCTGCCAAGGCAAACCATAGGGAGGGATGGCCCAGGAGAAGGCAGAAAGAATGACAGGAGGAAGGGGCAGGATTGACTCAGTGCAGGATATGCACCAAATATAACCATCTGGGACCTCACACCAGCTGGTCCGGAGGTACGCAATTTGTTGGAGGTACACAAATATTCAGGCCTAAAGGGTCCAAACCCCACCCTCCACCCTGTGTCTGAGTAATGGGATTAGGAGATATGCCTGTTGCAGGGGGTGTGGGGTGGGGGACGGGGCGTGTACTACAGAATTTAGGACCAGGACAATTAGCTCGAATCCAGGGCAGAGGCTGGGGATGCTGGGAAATGGGAGGGGCAATCTGGGGTAATGCTGCCCCTTCTCACAAAGTCCATGCGGCTGATACGCCATAGCTGTGGCAGTTCCTGCATCTGGAAGAACATCTGGCGCATGCTGGAGATGTTGATGCAGGCCAGGACAGCCTTGGGGCAGAGGGGGAAAGCTGACTGCCCCAGTATCCTGGAATATAGCCACCCCTCCCGACCACTCCCATAGCTCCTCTGTTCCTTACCTTGGGCAGATAATAGAAGAAAGGCCCCAGCCACAGCAGCACCAAGAGGACAACTATGCAGGAGAAGAGGCCTGCCAGCTAGAAAAAAGGAGAGATGGAAGCAGAGAAGCGAGGGGACCTCATCCACCCCTGTGTGAGAGCCCACTCGGCCTCGCCTTCCCTGGATGTCTGCCTCCTCCCAAATCCCCTTCCATGAAGATACTCCTCAGTCTTCCACTCCCTTCCTGCTATTCTGCCTCTCACACCTCCCTTTCCCCTCTCCTAATTAAATGCCTCTCATTTGCCAATCTCTACCTAGGTGGAGTTCAACTTCCCTATTTTTGTAGCCCATGTCCATCTTAAAAGCCACTGTTGGATTACCCTAGAAGCAGGCTCACCACATCCTTGGGGGAACCGGCAAAGTAGGAAACCAGAAATATTACAGGGAGACTTTCATGTGTGATATTTCTTTTCAAAAGAAAATGTCCCAAGGGGGGGGCGGAAATCAGAAGTTTGTCTCTCAAATTTATTTTACAATCCAGTTTTGTTTTTATTTTGAGCTACATGTGGGCAGAGTAAACTTTTTGAGTGCTTAGAGTCTACGAAGGTCTTAATGGAGCTTTGTTATCTTCTCTCTCTCCTACCTAGAAATTCCCACCCCCTCCCTCTCCCGCACAGAATCCTAACCTCCTCTATATGGCTGCCCCCTGGGGATCTGCCCAGCCTCCACCTGTTCCCCCCTCCCTCCTTTCTCCTCACCCAAGGACATACTCTTACCTGTGTGTTCCCACCAGCATCCACTAGGAGGCTGGTGGTGGCCAATGTGGCAGAGTTGGGAAAGCAGGAGAAGAGGGAGGAGATAAGGTTGGAGACACCATGGGCCAAGAGCTCCTGGAAGGATGCAGTGAGATAAAGAGGAGAGAGACAAGGGCATGGGGGGGGGGGACATCAGATTAGGGAATTGTCTCCTGAATGAACTGGGGTCCTCAGTCAGAGTCACACCTGGTTGGAGTCAATAGTGTAGCTATACTTGTCTGCATAGATGGACGCCAGGGAGGCGGACACAGCAAAAGCAACCAGTGCGATGGGCAGCGAGTCAGCCAGAATCCTGGGCAGCTCAGCCAGGCTGGGGAGGTGGGGTTGGGGAAATCTGGAGAGAGAGGGATCCAGGGTGAGGATGGGTTGGGTCTAAGAAGGATACGAAGAAGACAGAGAATACAGGGTGGGGTGGGTCAAGAGGAAGTGTTGGGTGGGGAAAGTGTGAGAAGAGCCGGCTACTGTCTTGATTCCCTTACCCTCCAGGCAGCAGCCCCACTATCTGGACATTGTATCTTGTGTCCAGGGAAGAGGTGAAGCAGAGCACAGAGGCCAGAAGCACCTGGGAAAGAGAGCAAATTGGGGCATGGCAGGAGATGGGCTTCCTGGCAGAGACGAGATGGAGGAGATCTTCAAAGAGAACCCTAAGGCAGCTGTTAGTTGTTTTCGGAGGCCCAGACCCTGGGGGCTCTGGGAAGTGTTTGGGATGGGTGAGGAATGAGGTACACCCAAGGTTATGGAAAGAGATGGGCGGGAGGAAGGAAGAGGGACTCCCGTGAGGGATCATAGACATTGAGAAGTATACCGAGCCATTCGAAGTAGAAGAGCTGGGATATATCTAGGCATAGATGGCGTATGGGTGGAGAGGCGGAACACTTATTTAGCTGGGGAGAGAGAACTGTAGGTGGGCGTGGGAAGGGAGAGAAACCGCGAACAGGGAACAGCCAAGGACCCGGAGAGGGGAGAGAGGTGAGTGGAGAGTGCTGTGGCGAGCGACACCACAAGGGAGCGCTGTAAGCAGGAAGAAGGCATTCCAAGGGGTCCCGGAGAGGCTCCGTGCGAGAAGTGGGCCAGGGGGCGGGGGGGGGGGNGGGGTCCCGGAGAGGCTCCGTGCGAGAAGTGGGCCCGGGGGCGGGGGGGGGGGCGCGGATTCCGGAGGGTCAAAATGTTCTGGGAAGAGGCCTGGAAAGGGACACGGACGCGCAGGACCTCTCCTCTGCAAACTCGCTGCATTCCACGAGGGGGCGGCAGCGGCCAGCTCCTACCCCATGGGCAAAGGTCTGTGTGGTGCAGGGGGTCCCCGACCCCGGAGCCATCCTCACCATGACGATTTCCCCCGGGATCGGGGTGGGTAGCTTGTCTCGGAATCTCACGTTCAGTTCTTTGACCGGCACGAGCAGCGCCAGGCTGAGGGCCGAGATGGTCAGTTCGGCCGGACTGCTCCGGGGCAGCGCGGTCAGCACAGCGGCCAGCGTCTGCGGGCAGGGGCGGTGAGCGAGGGCCGGGCGCCGCGGTCGACTGCCCGCTGCGCGGACCCGCCCGGCCGACGCAAGGCCTCCCGGGTCCCATCGGGGCTTCCACCTCCGCCGCGACCCTCATTCAGCCGCGTGGTTCTAACCTCCCTCCCTCCGCCCCCGTCACCCCCTATCCCTCCACTCGCCGTCCTCCCTTCCTTGCTTCCTTTCCGGGTTTCCCTCTTCCCCAGACCGCCAGAAGCCGCTTCTCCGCCGTCCTCCGCCCCCACCTTGAAGAGAGCGAAGCAGCCAATCTGGCGCGGGAGGGGCAACCCTAAAAGGCTCGGCAGTTGGGACACGAGCACGTGCAGCGCGGCCCCGCTGGTCAGCGCTTTGACCACAGGCTCCGACAAAAAGGTGGACAGGACGCCGAGCTGCAGCGCGAACATGCCCAGCTGCAGGGGAGGAGACGCGCAATCACTACCGGAGGAGGAGCGGACCCGCCGGAGCGCACCTCTCCCGCCTGCACCCGTGCGGGACACTTGTCCCTCCCTGTCTCCTGGCCCAGTCCCCCAAGGACCCCAGCGTGGACCCCCCAGGATCCTCCCTCACCATCAGCGCCCCGCTCCCGAAGGCCAAGGCTGCAGCCGCCCCAACACGCTGAGCGTCCAACGGTTCCCTCTCGATTCCACTCAGGTTACCCCCGAGGGGTTCGGGCACCAGCCGCTCCACGGCCGAGCCCGTCATGAGGCTGAGTACCGCGAAGGTTCCTAGGGCCGGGGGACAAACGCAGACATCACCCGCCGTGGCGCCTGGGGCGCGGCGACCGCTCGGGCTCCGCGCCCCCGGCCGGGCTGCTGTCGTCAGACCCCGCTCTCCTAGAAGGCTGCTGCTCAGGTGAAGGCCGTGGGGCCGAGAGCGGGTGCAGCAGCCCGGAACCTGCGCTGAGGGAGGCGAGGAGGGCGCACCAGCCGGCAAATACTAACCCCCTAATTGCATCACTGCCTCCTCCTGCAGACGCCCTGCGGACTGCGCGCTGCTCTGGGTGACCGCGCATCTCTGTGCCCCTCTTCCAAGTCCCGGGGATGTTCATTTAAACCAAATTTCATGGGGGGAAGTAAAGTCCCAGCGCACTCCCTTTTCTTTGCACCCAGTCAGCACGCCCACCCCACTCCCACCCCCCCCGCCCGCCCAGCAAGCTTTGCTTAAGTCCGAGGTTCCCGACAGGGTAACGGCAGAGGCGGAAGGGAAGCAGGGGAGGGGAAGAGGGGAATAAGAGCTAGGGAGCTCACAAGAACCGAAGCCTCAAACCCCTGCCCATTTGTACCCCACAGAGAAGGAGAGGAGTCACCGGGTCACTCACCGGTGGACAGGTGTCTCCCGGTACCCAACAAGGTGTAAATGAGGACGGGGAAGAAAGAAGTGTAGAGTCCGAACACTGGAGGCACGGAGGTCAGGAGGGCAAAAGCCATGCCTGGGGGAGAAGTGGAAGGAAAGATCTTCAGGGNTCTTAGAGGCTGGCATGGAGACGCTACATCATGCCACAGGAGAGAACCCAGAGGTTAACAGGCCTCGGTGGGAGGTCTTGGGGCGGACAAGGTCACAGATCCGTGTCGGCCTAGACGGAGGTGAGGGGGGTGGCGGGCGTGGGGGAAGCAGGTATTGTGCCTCTCTCCAGTTCCCTCACCCGGAACGTGTCCAAGACTTCTCGAAGGATTGCGCAAATGAAGGGAGCTGGGGGTTGGGTAGGGATCTTGATGCAGCTCGGTAGTCCTTACCCACCCAGTACTTGGTCTCAGATCCTGTCTCCGAACCCTCAGCCACACTACCCATCCTCTCGCTCCCGGGTTCCCAGCCCCTGAGCTTGCCCGATGCCCTGCAGAGCTCGGGCCCCAGACGGGCTGGTGTTGGGGCCGCTCACCCTGGGGCACGTGCACGATGCCCACGGTCACGCCGGCCACGGCATCCCCGAGCAGCCAGGCCCGCCAGCGGTAGTGGGGCAGCCAGCGCAGCGGGGGCAGCCGCGCCAGCAGCAGGCGCCACGCCCCCGGTCCGGAGCAAGCGCGGGCCCGCCGCCTCCACGGTCTGCACAGCCGGGACCAGGGGGGCTCCGAGAGTAGCTCCGACTCCTGCTCGGCGTCCCCGAAGATTTGCTGAAACCGAGCTTCGGTGAGAGGTTCCCTGAACTTGGCGCCCCGAGGGAACTTAAGGTCGGAGGCCTCTCCCAAGCCTGGGCAGGTCCTGGCGCCCGGTAGCCCACTCATTTTGCCCTTGGCCACCTCCAACCCCGCCTAGTCTTAAATACCCCTCCGCCCGCTAGCCCTGAGTCCCGCCTCCCTGAAGCAGGGTCCAATCCTGCCCTGGAGGGCGCCCTCTCTTGGGGACCTTCCACCGCCCGGAGACTGCAAAGGCTTGGGGAGAGGGCGTCTCTATGTTATGCGTTTCCTGAGACATCCTTGGCGGGATCACTCGCTCGGGTGCCTGCTGGGGTGGGGCGAGGGCGGGGGTTGGGGGGACGGTGCAGGGGCGCGAGTGCATGGAAAGGTGTAGGGACAAGAGACATAGGCCGAGAGAACAGCGCATTCTCAACACCCAGCACGCACTTTCCCCCCACTCCTAAGCCTTTTGACTCTGGCTTCCCGACGGTCGGCTCCTTTCCGCGTTGGCCCTTTGGGAGGAGTTAGCTGGCTCCTCTAGAGTGACCCATCATCATTCCAGAGCCTCTGCGTTTTCCCCAGGAAAATTCAGCGTGCCCCCCAAAACACACGCATGCCTCTCCCCCAGACCCAATCCGCGTGGGGTATACAGCTCGCTCAAGAAAATGTAAAGGGCTCGGTTAGCAGAGCAGCTTCACTAGCTGTTAGGATGGGACTCAGCTACAGTGTAGGTTGGGGATGACGGCGAAGCACCGCCCACACCTCTGCTGGGAGCTTGGCCTAAATTCCCACTTCAGGGCCTCAGGGGAAATACTGAACTGAGCGCAAATTTTGATTTTGCTTCTTAAAAGCCAAAAAAAACCCCTTGAATTGCCATTTATTACATTCAAGTACTGTTTACAAAGTTGGCACTCAAAAACGCATTTGTGGCTAATTTAAGTCCGAAAGGGTCATGCACCCACCTCCCGTACCTCTGTGGTCCTTCAAGAGATACAGAGGTTCTGAGCTCCAGAATCCTGCTATCTTCCCTATCCCCTCCTCCATTTACAAGAATACTTGGCACCCCTCCCCATCACCCTCTGGTCCCCAGTCCCTGACCCCAAAGCCCTGGGGGTGGGGTACAGTGAGGGTGGGTCTCCCCTCTTCAATTCCTCCTATTGTTCCCCAGAAGTCTTATCTGGGTTGTACGTCCTGTCCCCCCCTTAGAGGCCCCTCCCCCCATTGTCGGCCAGAGGGACCTCAGGCCCACAGGGAGGCTCCAGCTCCTCCGCACCCTCCCACCCCAGCAGCCTATTGTCTGCTGAGGAAGCCCAAGTACACGTGACCAAGCCCAGGGGACGAATGGACACAGTGGACACACGGATGCCCAAGGACCCAGGACAGGGCATCTGGCTACGGATCTCTGCATATTTGGCTTCCTCCGACCCAGGGGCTAACCCAGACACTGGGAGGGGTGAAGACCCCTTTGGGCTGTCCACTCTTGGGTCTGTGGCTTGAAGAATCCCTTCCTGCTCACTATGGATATGCCTTGTGACCTCGCAAACTGCAAAAAAGGAGACCCAGAGCCAAAAAGGGCCACAGACCCAGCATCCTCTCTACGTCGCCATTCCCCCTCAGCTGAGCATGGAGGCCTCAGAAGGAAAGGTACTTGGGCACTTAGTGTTTAGATCTGGGTGTTGGGGGAATGGTGGGAAGTCACGTTACACTAGGCTTTCGTGGGGTCTTTTTTCCGTGGGGTCTAGGATGGAGGCCAGATGGGAGAGAAAGCAGCCTGGGAAAGAGGAGGATATATCATGGATCTAGGGTTTTCCAAGTTCCAGGTACAGATTGCAAGATCCTGCAGCTGCAGGTGAAGGACAAAGACAAGAGATATCTTTTGTCTTCCACCCTGTGTCCTCCTCTCACCAGACCATCCACAGGCCAGCGGATTTCTCCCCATCACTTCACCCCCCCCTTCTCCTTCCCTCTGCCAAGACAGCAGCCTCAGTGATATCACAAAACCTTTAATCTCAGAAAACTGAAAAAAAAATCAAAATCAAAACCAATCATTTTTACCTGGCCCCTGCCCCAGCCCTCCCACCCACCCACATATCCTCCTTTTGGGGGGACCTGTGATGCATGCATAGGGGTGGGAGCTGAAGGAACCTGTGTTCCTTAGGCAGAAAGAAGTCCCTTCGAGTCTAGGTATCCTCCGCCAAGTTAACACCACTCCAAGCCTTGCCCCCTCTCCAGACACATCAAGAAGGAATTCTGAGGTGGTGCCAGGACTGCGATGAAGTTCCTCGGGAAACGGGGTGGCTGGGTCAGCACCACCCCAGGCCTTCACCACTTAGAGCTCATCTTCATCCAGCTTGGCAAGTCTGGCCTGGCAGGGAGGGGTGTCTGGAATTGGTGGAGCCGGACGAGAGTCACGAGGAGCTCGGGGGATGTCACTGTGGGCCTGAAGACAGACTCAAGTCAGAGGAGAAAAAAAGCCCAGGAATCCACCCTCACTCCTTTCTTTTCAGTGTATGCCCCTAGCTAAGCCAGCTCCTCTTGCTAGACATCTTAGATCATCTAAGGCCATCAGCTTCTCCCAGGATTAACCGGGAGGGGAAGGTGAGAGTAGGGAAGTAGGAAGGGGAAGACAAAAGGCAGGTGGTAGAAGGGAATGGTATGGGGGAGGGGATTTAGGGGTCCCAGAATAAGAGAGGCCCTCCCCATTGTACCCCTATAACAGGGGAACTCCGTTCCTCATACCTGTGTGTTCAGGGGCAGGGGGGCTCTGGCCACTTCCCCTTTGGGCAACAGCAGCAGGGAGGGGAGAGAGCCATTGATGGGTGCATGTGTGCTGACCTGGGCCCGTTCTCCAGGCCGAATTCTCCCAGGACTCCCCACCCCAAGGCCTCCAGGCCGCCCCAGGCTGTTGGTCTGGCTCTCTCGTCTCTGATACTCAATGGGTGACTGCAATGCTGGGGCAAAGAGAGGAAGAGAAGGAGGGTTACAACAGGTTCTTTCCCTAAGGACTCTGTCCAGACCATCTTCCCACTTTGCCCTCCTCCCATGAACTGTCGGCCATTGTAAATTGCTGGGGAGATGGGGGGAAGCTGGGGTCAAGAGGGCAGGGACTGAAGATTGGGCAGTGAGGGATCTGGGAGGCCAAAGGGCTGAAGGAACATGTCAGGGAGGGAGGGCGAGAGCTTCACCATTGAGAAAGTCCCGCTGGCTTTCCAGGATCTGAGCCACTTGCTTGATCCAGGCCTGACTCACTGCGGGGTCTGCAGTCTGCAGGACATAGCGCTGGATCCCACCCTCTGGCCCTCTGGAGGTCAGCGCAAAGCGGCAAGGGTCACCTTGGAGGTTCCCCTCCAGTCCCAGGCAGCTCACCTGGATCGGCAAGTAGGAGAGAGCCCCCAGATTCTTTAGGCCCTCTCAGGTTCCTGCCCTCTCCAACAAATCAAAGAGCCAGGTGTTCTCTTAGAGGCCTCACCCCATCCCAGCCAGACCCCTCCCTTGTGGCCTCCTCCCCACCTTGATGCTGTTCTTGTACACGTATCCAGCCTGTGACCCTCCTCGGACTCCTCCTCCCAGGGCCTCACTGAAGATGACAATTTGCTCAAAGAGGAAGACACGTCTCTCTCGACCCCGGGAGGACAGCAGCCCCCCAGCCTCGGGCTCTGTGACCCAGAATGTGTCTTGGCCCAAGAGCTTCCCCTGAGCAGTCAGTTTGCCCTAGAACCAAAGGGTAGCGATTTTGAGAAAAAAAGCAAGAAGAGAAAAGGGACATTCTCTGCTCCTCCCTCCTTCCCCCGATGCTTCCAACCAACCATGGGGTCTGTCCAAGGGGAGGGACAGTTCTCCATGGGGCCCTCCTGAGTGCTCAGGCTGGGGCCAAACAGCATTGGGCCTCCAATTTCCCATTCTATCCTCATACCTCAAACCCCCGAAGTCTCCCCAGGGTCATCATGTCATTGCAGCGCTTGGGTACAAAGCACATGACCTCCACAGCTTTCTGGGTCGCAGGTGAAGAGAGAAGCATTGTCATTGTCGAGAAAGAGGCCTCTTCACACCATGATTCAACTCTCAACCAGCCTCCCCCTAAAAACCAGACAGCTCAACACCACCCAAGGAGCTGGGGGATCCCAGGAGACCAAAAAAATAAGAGGTATGTGGTGTGTGTCCTAGCAGATGTGGGAGTCCTCACCTCCAGCTCTTCAGTATCCATCCCAGCTCTACTGTAATATTTGAGAAAATCCTAAGACATAGAAAAGAAATGCTCAGGACAGGTGAGGATGCCCAGGAAGTCTGGGGGGAGCCTTAGGAACTCTGGGGAGAGGAACGAGACAAGGGCTGTCCCAGCCAGCAGAACCCCCAGGGAATAGGTGATCCTGACCTTGAGCAGCAGCTGGTATTTCATGATCCTCTGCACTGGTTTGATGAGGAGGTCGCTGAGCTGCAGGCGGTGGCCTAGCTGCTGCCGGAGCTCCTGGGGACAGAGACTGGGCGGTTACGCAGCCTGGAGAGCCTGATGATTCTGTCCCCCTTTCCCCAAGGTACCTCAGCCACTGACCTCAAAGTAGCTGTCCCCAAACTCTGACACCACGTGCTCTGACTTGGGCTTATTCTGACAGTACACCACGTACATATGCAGCCGGCGCTCCTAACAGGAGTGAAGTTTAAGGAGGGCAGGACGCGGGTGCGGAGAGAGAACTCTGGAGAGCCCGAGCGCTCCCGAGCCCCGCCCCTCCAGGGCCGCCCTCTTAAGCCTCACGTGTTTGATGAAGAGCTGAGCCAGCCAATCAGGATCCTTCAAACATCGCTGTAGCTCCTCCAGGAAATAGCTGGAGGGGTTGGCAAGGAAAAGGCTGGTCAAATACCCCCACCCCACTCAAATGAGCGCTGTCTACCCTATTTGTGCCATTAAGCCACTCCAAACGTTCCTCAGGCAACAGCAGGCCCATGGCTAGGTTATGAGATAACAGACATATTGTCCTTTCCCCTCCCTCTCGGGGATCCACCACTCACTCTCGATGCCACTCATAGATTTGCTGGATGTTCCCAAACACAATCCTGTCACGGCCTCGAAGACTCTCCGGGACCCCCTGAGCAGCCATGGTGGCCATGTAACCCTGCAGGAAGGTTGGGGTGGGAGCATGAGTGTGGCCGCCTGCCCTGGTGGGGAAACCCCCTCCCCCAAGAAGTCCAGGATGTAGGGGGGACTGGGAAGGTGGGACAGAGGAGCACTAAGGCATCTCCTAAGATTAACCTTGAGTAGAGGAAAAGGGCTGGGCTAGGGCCGGGGAGAGAAAAGTGGGCTACCTCCACAATCTGCCCCAAGTCGTCCACATACATTTGCTCTGTCTCTACCAGTTCACTCAAGACATACCTGGGAAGAGAGCAGGAGTGCACGCCCTTGGTTTAGCCACTTCCTCCCTCCTGGACTAGAAGCCCCTTCATTACCACAGCCAACCTCAGAGGAAATTCCAAGTATTAAATCTAAAATGTGAGGGGCAGTTCTCTGGAAGTTGCACAATGGGTGGGGGGCAGAGGGGAGGGAGTATGTGGGGATACTTACATACTCCTTTCCAGAGCCTTCTTCTTCTGTTCCTCCTCACTCTCAGGGGCTTGGGACAGAGTCTCCTCCTCAGGAGGCTGGGAGGAAAGAACATCCTAGAGTCAGCACCCGGATGCTTTTGGGGAAGCCATGCAGACCTGTTTCTTCATACCTGTGTCTTATCTCCAGGGCCCTCCAACAATGTGGTCAGCAGGGTGAGTTCTGGCAGCTCCTCTCCTGTGGCGAGAGCTGGTTCCAGCATCCAGTTCTGGGAGCCAGAGGTCAAGTGTCAGAGATCATGCACAGCAGCTGTGTCTCCCCAGTAGCCCCCAAGCTGCCCTCTCTCCCAGTGTCCTTCATGGATGTCCTACATGCTTTTGTGTTGCCCCCTGCTCACCTCATATGGTCCAGCCTGGCCACCGTCTGCCTCAGTTTCCACACTGAGACAATGTTTGGAATGATCCAACCATCTTCTCAGGCCACTGACTGGCCCTGGGGGGCCCGGGGAACAGGGACCAGAGCTGAGGCCAGAGCTGGGGCCAGAGGGGGCAGCCAGACCCGAAGCAGCTGAAGCTGAGATACTCCCCTCACTGCCAGCAATGGAATAGGATTCTAATGGGGAGTGGGGGGAGAAAAGGGGCCACAGATATTACTCCAGCTCTAGATTCAGGGCCCTGGGGAGCTCCCAGAGACTCTTCTTCATGATGCTGAGCCCTCCCCCAGGGCCCACTCTCTTGCCATCCTCATTTGAGTTGGCCAGGATAGAAAATTGCACCTGGGCACCCTTGGGAGGAAGGAAAGTAAACACCTGGGCTCCCAAAGCCTGGAAACTCCAGTTATATGTGGAGGCTCCCCCATATCCTGAGCATGCCATAGATATGGAGGGGCAGCCATCTGGGCAGACACTGGAATCTGGGGGTGGCCATCTGCTCTCCTACAGGCCGCCCCCTTCCCATGGGCACAGAGCATTCCCTGAGAAGGTGGGTGGGGGGGAGAGCTAAAAGCCCATCTGCCACCCCCAGACCCTTCCTGCACCAATTGCAGTAATCACTATAAAAAGAAAAGACTTCTGCAGCCCATCTCCCCAACACATGCACAAACCCAACTTGGGGGGGGGGCAGGGAGCAAGTGAGGAGAGCTCATTAGGGTTATCTTTGCCCTGGGCTCAGGAACAGAGGATCCTCTGTTGTCATAAAGCCCCAGGGCAGACCCTCATCCTCATTCCTCCATCCCTCTGGCCCTCTTCAAATCTTTAGTAGATTCTCGGCAAAAGGATTTAAGGAAGATCCGGTTCTAGGCCCAGGGGGATTGTGGACCGGTTTTTCTCATACCCAGTTGACTACAAGATGGAGAGAAGTGTTTCCTGCCCCTTCCCCAATTTCCTTAACTTGAACTGGTTAAAAATTTGGGAGGCAGAAGGGATCTTGGAGATCTAAGTCACTTTCCTGGAAAACACAGGTACAGGTCTCCAGCCTCCAAATCCCTAGGGCCAGGTCAGTCTGACGCCCTGAACCCTCAGCCCGCCCCCCACTCAACGCTGGGCCCTTGCGACCTCGCACTCACCACGACCCCCCCGGGCGAAGCAGCAGCCGCATTTTGCCAGCACTTTTCGGATCACGTGGGGACAGGCACAGCGACCCCCCTTGTGCCCCCCCCGCATGGCGCCCGGGCC
>LNAC01000236.1:2750219-2795343 GCA_002007465.1 Ailurus styani | reverse complement strand
TTTTTTTTAAAGATTTTATTTATTTATTTGACACAGAGAGAGAGATTACAAGTAGGCAGAGAGGCAGGCAGAGAGAGAGGAGAGAGGAGAAAGCAGGCTTCCCGCTGAGCAGAGAGCCCGATGTGGGCCTCGATCCCAGGACCCTGGGATCATGACCTGAGCCGAAGGCAGTGGCTTTAACCCACTGAGCCACCCAGGCGCCCGGGGCCCAACATCTTAAAGATCGGAATTCTTCATCTGGTCTCCACACCCCTAAGCACAGGGTTCCTGCAAAAGGGGGTGGGGGGAGGCATATCTCTGAAGGAATGTGGATTCAATCATTTATTTCCTATATAGTGATAGCAATGGGAGTAAATACACAAGATCTTTATTAATTAATAAAACAAAAAAGAGGAAAACAGAAGCAACAAAATGAAGACCATACTGCTCATGATACATCAGCCACATGGTCAGAAAACCAATTTCTAAAGAGCGACAGCTGCTGGTGTCATGGAGTTTTATTGCATTCAACAGGGGAAAGGTAGACGGTTGGAATGAGAAAGATCAGCAGGCCCCTGATGCGAAGATATTATAGGGGCTCTAATCCTTAACTGTGGACTCCTCTTGTTACTTCCTTTGGAGCAAAAGATGGAGGGGTGAGAGGAATTCTCCTTTATGACTTATGACTTCTTGTGAGACAAATCAGTCCAGCTAGATACAAAGAATCCTTGCATCCCCACAGGCCAGTTGCTAGTGCCCATCTTTATGATTTAAAAAAAAAAAAAGTGTGGAAGCCATATAGGGGATGGAGAGTTGCAAGAATGGTTGCCTTAGCCCCAAAGGCATCAGGGGATGGGGAGAACACTATCTGGGTCATCAGAGTCCTCGACATTCTGAGACTATCGCATGTCATTTCAATTCCTTGGAGGGAGCTGGGTGATTGAGTTATGGCTCTGACTCCTCTCTGGGGGTGGAGAGTGAAGATGACAAAGAAGTCCATCTGTCCCCTGGGAGACACAGTAGCAGTAAAGATGAGACAGGAAAGAACGGAATCACAAAATCCAACCGGAAAGAGGGTTTGAGAAGGAACCGGGAAGGAAGTATGCTAGGTGCACACCTCCAAGGAGTAGAGGAGGTTCCCACACTTGAGTCCTTCATCCTCTTGAGATGACCACGACTGACCCAGGGAGAGATATTCCCTTCTGCTGGGGATAAAACCTCAGGGATGGCGAGACTTGAAGAGAGGAGATTTAGCACTCGGGATGAACCTTTTACCCTGGCCCATCATCCCAGCTGCCAAAACTGCCCACGCCCCCACTGAAGGGTTCCAGCCCCAGGAGGGGTATGAGGTCCTGGTGGAGCCCATCATCCCAGCCGCCAAAACTGCCCATGCCCCCACTGAAGGGTTCCAGCCCCAGGAGGGGTATGAGGTTCTGGTGGAGCCCAGCGACAGTCACGTATCTTCACCCAGGCTTGAACACTTTGGCCATCTCTGGGCTCTTGTGCCCAGAAGTACAGGTGTGGGTGTTGGAAGTAGGGTGAGGGAAGAAATTGGAGAGTAGTTGATTCTTGACAGACACATTTTCCAATTCCCTGCATAATTTCAAGTGTCCTCCTGGGTCCCACCTCTGTGAGGTGCCAGCCGGCTCGCCCCTCTCCACCCCATTAGTGTGTAAGATGGGCCATATCCCATCACGTGTGTACATGCCAGCACCCCCAACTGTAGTATCTTGGAAGTCCCCATCCCAGGGCCTACTGGGAGGGAAGCATGCCACAGTGAGGTCTGTAAAGCTATCAGCCAAATCCAGACCCTCCTTGTCCCTCGCACACAGCACAGGGCACTAAGAGTAGTTGCTTGAGCCGGCTCCATCCGTGCAGTCGGGTCCTGGAGACAGCAAGTAACCCCCTTCCCCCGTCTCCTCCTATGTTCTAGAAGCAACAGGACATTTACAAAGATCAAGGCACTTGGGCGTGAGTCAACAGTGACACTCTAATGAAGCAAGCAGAACGGCTGGAGGGGAGGGAGAAAAGGAAGAAGACTGGACAGGGGGAGACAGGAAAATGTATTTCTGAGGATCAGGAAGAGCCTGCTCAACAAGATGGAGTAATCTGGATGCAGGGAGCCTGTAGCTGGAATTTAACAACGGAGGAAAAGAAGAAGTAGTGGTCAGCATATCCACAATTCCCCCAAGCCTCTCAGAACCCTGCCACCTTGAACAGAAAGCAGCAAGTCAGCACGGAGTCAGGCAGTCTCTTAGGCAAAGATGTTGGTAATAAAATCCAGGAATCGCTTTGCGTACTGCTCGGGATGGACAGTAGAGATCTCTGCCCCAGCCTGTGAGAGGAGGTGTGGAACAGGGCGTCAGGCCACCCCCCCAGCCTTCCCCGCATCCCCCCATCCCACTCCACACCACTTTTACACCCAGCCCTTTGTCCTTTGGCCACCCCACTGCTCTGGCACAAAGGGCTCCCTGTTCCCCAAAAGTCAAAAGACAGGAAAGGCAAGGCTTTGGGGAACCCTCACCCCATGCTTGACAGTTTTGGCTGCATGAGCTGCTTTCTTCTTGGCATCATACTGTGTCAGGATGTCGATGAGGCCCATGAAATACACCTCCTTCTGGGGCGCCCCTGGGGAAAGGAACCAGCAATGAAGAGCAAGTATAGTCCCAATTCCCTCTCCCCAGGAAGCAGTCAGATCTGTTTTGAAAGGCTAACCAGCCTCTCTCCCCCCACCCTGGTCTCAGTCCCCCAAGGCCAGCCCTCGCCCCTCCCCCCAACACCCGTAATATTCCCAGGGTCTCTCTCACCCTCAGCACTCCGGATGGCGTAGACATCAATGAAGGACTCAAACTCTCCAGGGCCCAGCGGCCGATGAGAATGGATGTAGCCACCGATACCCTCAGGGGAGGTGCCGTAGGAGCCCACGAGAGCCGGTGGTCCTGTCAGGCCACAGTCCCCATCCCCCTCTGACTCCTCCTCCCGCACAGGCCCCTCCTCCTCTGGGTCAGAGCCCCGAATGATGTCGTGGATGCCCAGCAGAAGGCTGTAGTCCATGATCTTCAGCTGCACTAGGAACTGAGACCCCACTGACAAATCAGATACTCAGATGTCCTTCCCCGCTCCCCAGTACCACCCTGTACCTCCACTCCTGAGTTTCTGGGGCCCTCTGGGGGAAAGAAAGGGTGAAAACTGAGGGTTGGAAGGGAACCACTGCCCTTTAGTACGTCAGTGTCCTGGTGTCTGAGGTCATCCTTTTAGCTGATTCTAGCCACTCGCTCCGTGGGTCACCTCTAAGTGTTCTTCATGTCCCACACCCAACTCCCCTACATGCAGAGAACCCAAAGAGTACAGGGAAGGGGAGCAGTTCCCTCAGATGGGGAATGGGGAGCAACAAGAAACAGCCATTTCCCAGGCACCCCAATCATCACCTCCACATCTCTCTTTAGCTTCTCTAGAAATACTTTCTTCTCCTCTTCACCAATATAAACCTTCTGGTTCTTGTTGAGAAAATCCATATCCTTAAGCGTGGGCAGTTCTTTAACCTGAAAGTAAAGGGACACCTTAGGAACATACCCCTTCCTGCACGGCCTCAAAGAACAATGCTCTCTCTGGGGCTTTATGTCTAACTCAGTCGCCCTGAGGGGAGAGAGATCTTCCAGCCCCTCTCTGACTCCACACTGCCACGCTGCCCCAGACGCTGGTCTCGGCTCTAGCGGCTTCTCCAGCCTCAAGTCACTGCAGTGGTACCCCAAATCACATCCCACCACCTTCTGCTTATGGTCTTCAGTCAAGACCCCTCATGCTGACTTTTCTTTCTTCTTCTTAAGCAAAAATAACGGCTTGAATACGAGAACCCAGAGTGGGAGGTAGAGGGTAAGCATTTCGCTCTTGAAGTTTGTCATCTTCATCCATCACCAAACCTTCCACATGGGACGACCCACGCCAGTGAGACAGCAGCTGACCCCTGGATTGGCACCAGTCCACACCTCTCTTCCTCTTGGTGGTTTCGGTAAGCACAAATAGCTGGTGACCCCTACCTCTATCTTAAGGGGATCCCCTCATCTGCCCTCCCTCACCCCTCCCCTATCACCTAATATCAGTATCACCTTTTCCTTATCGCTGGCTTCTCGGGATACTAGGGAGCCCTGTGGAGAGACCCAAAGACCAAGTCAGCAGAAGTGGCTAGAAGAATAGTTAGGACCCAGCTCCTAAGACAAGTACTCAACCCCAGTCTTCTTTCCTTTGAGATGAACTGTCTAAGGGCCCTCCCAGGCCCTTCCCCACTCTCAGGCCAGCCTCTCAGGAGCCTCTCCCTCAGTCCAAGCTAGCCTCTCTTTACCTTGAGGTCATACTTCCTGTGCACAGGAAGACGGTGGCTAAACATGTTACGCATCACGAGCATGTAGCTGTCTTCATTGTCCACGCTGACCCGGTACATCCCCAGGAACTGGGGCAGCAGTGTGTTGCCGTGGCACTTCACAATGTACTGGGGTAGAAGGGAGGAAGGAATGGGGAGAAGCTGAGGTGTCAATGCCCCAACAGCCCAGGGATGGGAATGCTGATACCACCACTCCAGGGTGCAGCAGACAACTTCAAGTAGAAAGGCTACTGGGTCAAAAGTGGTGAGGGGAGGGGGGCACCTGGGTGGGTGAGTCGGTTGAGCATCTGACTCTTGGTTTCTACTCAGGTCATGATCTCAGGGTTGTGGTGAGATCAAGCCCTGCAGAGGGTGGAGTCTGCTTGGGATTCTTTCCCTCTTCCGCTCCCTCTCCCTCTGCCCCCCCTCCAAATGTCTGCATTCTCTCTCTCTCTCTCTCTCACACACACACATAAATAAATAAATAAAATCTTAAAAAAAAAAAGTGGTGGGGACTTGTTAAAGAGGCCTGTTTCTGAACGGAGCTTCTGAACCCTCATCTCCTCTGATTTATTCCACCTGTTTAATGTTTTTCAATTTTAAAGATTTTATTTGGGGAGGGGCACAAGCATAAGGGGGCACAGAGGGAGAGGGACAAGCTGACGCCCTGCTGAGCTCAGAGCCCGGCTCAATCCCAGGACCCTGAGATCAGGGCCTGAGCTGAAATTAAAAGTCGGCTGCTCAACCAACTGAGCCCCCCAGGTGCCCCTAGACCCTCTTTAAGTACAAGTGGTCACAGAACCGGGATTAGAAATTACGTATGCTTACCAATGAAATTATTTTACCTAGACTAATGTTTCCTGGTGGGCTAGATTCCTGCAGTAAAAATGTTTGCATGATGGCTTATAATTTGGATTCTTAAAAAATGATTCCTCGGGCACCTGGGTGGCTCAGTGGGTTAATGCCTCTGCTTTCGGCTCAGGTCATGATCTCAGGGTCCTGGGATCGAGGCCCGCATCGGGCTCCCTGCTCAGCGGGGAGCCTGCTTCCCCCTCTCTCTCTCTGCCTGCCTCTCTGTTTCCTTGTGATCTCTCTCCCTCTGTGAAATAAATAAATAAAATCTTAAAAAAAAAATGATTCCTCTTTCAATACGTTGTCTCTGTCAGCATTGCTGCCTACTTCTCTTCAGAGCCAGCCTTCTCAGAAAAGTAGTCAATCCACTTTCTCTCATTCACACTTCAAACCGGTGAAATCAGATTCATACCCTTATTTTTCCTCTGAAATCTACATCTTCCTTCCTCAAACCCCTCAGTCACCAAATCCAATGGGTATCTGCTGTAGTTATTGTTGTATTCCAACTCGGGGGCACTTGATACTCCCGACCAGTCTCTCCCTAGAACTCTCTTCACCCTGAGCTCCCAATATTCCACTCTTCCAATTCTCCTCCCTTCTCTCCTCAAATCCCTCACAGAACAAAGGAGGGCATCCGGTGACTCAGTCTCCTTTATGCGCTCTCCTCTCTCCTTGTTTCTTTTCATTTTTTCTCCACATACTTCCCGCCAAAAATCTAGTCTATATTTCTGGTTTTAATCAACATCTATTCACCTGTGACTCTCAAATCTACCCTTCTACCTGCCTGAACTCCATTCCCCAACCACTTACGGGACATCTATATCTGGAGGAACCGTAGAAACCCCACATTCATCATGTGTAAATGACAACTACCCTCTCCCCCAAACTGGTTTCTTTTTCTGCTTCCCAAACGTTCACGAATGGACAGTGAGTTATCCCGAAGCAGGAATCTGGAGGCTCCCTGGCCTTGATTCGCACGAATCTCCCATAGGTCTTCCTCTGCATCTCTCCCGCCAGGGCTCCTCCAGCCTTGGGACTTGCTCTCCGAGACTGTTCTCATTCCCTCCTACCTGTTCACTCTTCACTCCCGCTAGTTCCCTCTCCAGCCCAGTCTCAAAAATGCAGTCGTGGGGCTATTTCTAAATAACATACCTCTCTCACAGCTCTGTGCCTTTACAAGTTTTCCTTTGCCTAGAATGCTGTCTTCCACCTTGTCTAAGCAGTCCATACTAGTCTTTCTTTTTTTTTTTTTTAAGATTTTATTTATTTATTTCACAGAGGGAGAGAGATCACAAGGAGGCAGAGAGGCAGGCAGAGAGAGAGAGGGGGAAGCAGGCTCCCCGCTGAGCAGGGAGCCCGATGCGGGCCTCGATCCCAGGACCCTGAGATCATGACCTGAGCCGAAAGCAGAGGCATTAACCCACTGAACCACCCAGGCGCCCCATACTAGTCTTTCAAGCATCAACTCCTATGATACCCTCTCTAAAAATCTCTCGATTTGTAAGAAAAAAACAAAAACAACAACTCCTCTCTTTGAACCTCCCAGTATGCCTCTTTCCCCAGGTAAGTTAGGAAGCTCTTCCCCTGCACCCCCCATAGCGCTCTGTCCACGCCCCTACCACCACCCGCCCCCACCTCCCTGTGCTAATGCTGCTCTCCTCCTACCCTCCTCTGCCACTGGACCGAGAGATCCTCCAGAGCCTCTTCCTCATCCACCTCTTTCTCTGCTGCCTAATGGAGGGCCTAGTGGTAATGGACATTCAGTGTTCCTCGAATAAGCCAATCATTTTTTGAGTCTCATTTATTCCTCGCTCTTTGTTGGGGAGATATTTTTTTTAGTAGGAAGATATTCAGGCCGTGTCTTTTTCTCACCAAAATATTCCAGAAACTCCACATTCCAAGTTAATCTAATCAGACAGGATAGCTTCTCTAATCCTACTTAGGACTGGATATGATCATGGGGCTTCTCCCTTCCAGTTTATCCCCAATTGTGCACTTATCCTGATCTTCTCTTGAAACCGAATTTGTTCCTGACGGTATATTTGGTGTTAACATTTCACCTAATTCTGGCTCAGTCTATAGTTCACACTTTACTCTATGTGGGCCCTTTATGTAACAATCCACAGCAGTTCTAGATTGTAAATACCAAATGAGAAGAACACATCTAACTTCTCCTATTTAGTCAGACACAAAGAGGTACCCAGAGGCTTTTTCTGAAATTCCTAGTTTTCAAAAACATGACGTCAAGTGCTTCTTGGGCAGCAAAATGGGTTGTAGGGAAAAGAGACAGGAAGTTTCCTGATGTCCTCTAGCAGCTAAGCTATGACTAGAGAGGAGAGGGCAAGAGGGAAGCTGGAGAGCCGCCTGACCTGGTGGTAGTTGGAGAGGTTGCTGTGCATGTCAGCAATGTCCTCACTGGATACTTCTTTGATGACCAGAGTTCGATCGTAGGAGATAAGGAAGCGACCGTCGCTGCCTTCACTTTCACTCGGGGGACTTCGGGTGAGGGATACCTGGAACACAGGCCAGAGGCTCTTTCCCTCTTTGTATGGAGATGCAAGTCATAGGATAATGGCCAAGTGACTGTGTCTGAAAGTGGATAAAACCCTTGCATAAAAGATTGAGCAGGGGTTCTTCATCTGGACTGAATGAAAGTGAAAGCAAAAATTTTAATGTAGTTACATGTTTCCCCAGGGACAGGGTTAATGGCTTTCATCAGATTTTTGAAGATGCCTGTGACCACAAACAGGTAAAGAATGAGACTTGCCAAAGCTCTCATTTCTCCGAACATGACTGGCCCAAGGATTCCCCGGTTGTCAGGGAGAAAGGGTCTCCCCTCACCCAGAAAGGACTCTCACCAGGTAGTCTTGGTCATCAATGCCAAATCGATCCCGGAGGTTCCTGAAGACCTGGGGGCAATACTCCTTGAACTTGAAATGACTAGGCAGATTTTCCCTGAAATAGGGGTTTTCAAGGTAAAAAAACAAAGTAACAATATTACATTTATGTAGGGCTTGACAGTTTATAGAGCACTTTCACACATTTACCTTATTTGATTCTAATAAAACCCTTGTGAAGTCCTTCAAAGGTATATTATTTCCATTTTATAGGAAGGGAGACTGGGGCAGAGGGTGGTGGAGTGACCTGCTTCAAACAGAGCTGGTAAGCAGCTTAAGGAAAACCAGAACTTAATACCCATTTAAACAGCACTGTTTCCCAAATCTCAGGCAAGTTCGAGACATCCTAAAATCGGTAATAAGTGCCACTGTTTTGAGTGGTATCTTCTGACACCAGAAGCACCTAGGAGACTCAGATATTTCTTTCAGGGAGTCTCTATCAGAAGCTAATGGTAAGAGCATCTAAATGTGTTTACTCTGTGGTATTGCCAGGCTAGATGAGAAACAAACTATGACAAATATTTAAGGGTGCAGAGAACACGGGAAGTTATTTTAATGGTTTCTCTGCACGATACTGAAATTCTGCACCAGGAAGGGGGTTAGAACACAGAACTTGTAAATTGTTTTCCAAATCTAAAACCTTCAACTCACTGAATCTTAACTCTTAAAATTGTGTATTATTTTCTTCTAGGAAGGTCGACAGGAAAAGAGCAGGGATCTCTACATACCTGTGGAAAAGGTGATTGTTGACCTTGATCTTGGAGCTAGCCTTAAAGTCATCTGGCAGCAGCATCACAGGGGGAGGCACCTGGCTGAGCTCATTGATCTGATAAGCCAAAAGGGAACCAGTGAGGAGGGGTGTAGAGAGCTACTTCTACAGTGTGTCAGGGCAAGAGTCAGAAAAGGGCAACTCAAACCTCGTTCCCTTAAGAACACCGTTATGCATCTACTTGCCAGAGGTGAGAGAACAGGTCCGACCTCTTCTGCGGCCCAGCAAGGACTGAAGTAAGCAGCCCCCACACACAGCCCCTCACACTCCACCCCCGTGGAACTTAGTGCTCGCAACAGTCACTTTATATTAGGCAAACCCTGTGAGAAGCTCAGGGCTATTTTTAAAGCTGTGAGAAGTTCTAAAGAAAAGAAGTATCCTCAGCAGACTCAAAACACTCGAGACAAACGGTTCCATGCTCCATTAAAAACAAAACAAAAGACATTTTTTTTTTACAGTAGACAAAAGAGTTAATGGGACTCTAAGGAGTCCCCAGCAACAAGAATGAGATGCGCACATCCTGCAGGAGGCATCTCCTTACAAACAGGAGCAGGCCCGGGCCTTCCAGACCACCCCACCCAGGTCTCTCGAGTAGGTCCCCACCTGCCTGGGTGTAAGGTAAAAGAAGAGCGGCTGATTTCAAAGGGAACGCATGCAGGCAGGCAGAGGATATAAGCTCATTAGCTATCTATTCCTAAAGTCAAGCCAACCCACGACCCAAAGGATGTAAGCAACACATGCTCTCCTTGGCCCCCAGAATCAGCCATCTGCTAATTCTGGGTGGCAAGGGAGTTCCTGTATGAAGAAATCCCAAGGAGATGTGTTTTCTCCCCAGCCTTGTCCCAGTACCGCTCACCCACCTCTAATAGCGCACTTATCATGACTCTAATGGCTAGTCTGTATAAGTTCCCGCCTACACTGTGAGCTCTTCAGGGGCAAGGACCATCTGTAGCTGTCTGTGTCTCTCAGGTTCGTACCAGCATAATGTCCAGAACAAGGGGTCCTGAGGTATTTCTTAACCGAATAAATGGATGCCTTGCCTATCTTTACTTGATCATTCAACAGAGGTTACAAAGTGCAGTCTAACCTAAATCCCACAGATTGCAGTGAAACCGCGCTCCTCTCACTCTCAGTAAGAAAGGAGGACAAAACATATTCCTCCAGGAAAAAAAAAAGCCACTTGAGATTCCCAGCCTACAATTCAGCTATAGTTCTTCATGCCCCCTCCTCGCCACCTGCTGTTAACCAGGCTGAATCATCACTAAGACATATGTTCAAGGAATTCTCCATTCTAGACACTTGAAGTAAATGTGGGTTGGCTGCAGGGTGGGCTGTTGGAGCTAAAGTATATATACCTAGGGAAGCTGAGGCAGCTCTCATGCATAACTCCTTCAACCTTCACCAAAGAAAAATCCTCCCTGTTCAGCTTCCCAAAGGGATGAATGGGTCACCTGGAAAGTACACATGAGAGGCAGCTCTACCTCCATCAGCTTTGCCCATACCAAGCGCCTGAGCATGGATGCTCTGGGAGCAGTCCACAGAACCACAAATACAACACAGATCCTCCCCCCAACAACATCCTGAACCACATATTAAGACGGGAACAAAAAATTGTATTCTTCCTCACCCCTGTCCATCTCTACAACCCTGCCATGACTATAACGATTCAAGGAAACGGATTTGTAAAATATTGGCTGTTACATTCAAGGTCAATGCATCCCTCCCACTCCAAATCTGAGGGAAGAGGAGCAATGGCTGTGCTTCCTTCACTTGAGTGAAGGGAAAGATTTGCACTGGCCTCTTTGGCCTCCTCCTGATTCCCAGGCCATACCCCCTGTTTGTAAAGTTCACAATCAGAGTGTCTCCAGGACCAGAGCCACTCAGCCATCTCTATGGTCAAAGATGAACACCTCCTCCCCGCCCCCCCCCACCCTTACACCAAACACCATCACTCCAGCCAGCAATGGGAATGCAGTTAAGAGCAAAGACATATACCATACATAAGTCAATGAGGTTCAGGGTGGGTAGCTTCTCTGAAATGCTGCGCTTCTGGAAGGGAAAGGAAGGGACAAGCAGGATCAGAAGGTCCAGGAAAGCCTGGAGTTTCCCCCAAAGCCAAGGTTCCAAAATCAAGGACAGCCGCTAGAAAGGAAAGTGAACGATCCCCCTCCTTCAGCCAGCCACCTTCCCCGCTCCCCTTCCACACACAAACTCTCACCGGAGACCTCACCACCACTAACCCTTTAGAGACACTCCCCCTAATGTCCTTCCTGGCGAAGCCGGGTCCGGCCAGTCTCCGTGGCCTGCGGCTGAGGCTGGACCTGGCAGGAAGGAGGCAGCGAGCTGGATTTCAGGTGGAGAAGGCGGAACTAGAGTGGTGGAATAGAGCGCGGAGGGGGAAACAAAAGTCTACGTTTCAAAAAAGAAACAACAACAACGTCTAGAGAGAGAAGATACGCCGGGGAACACCTGAGGTTTGGTGGGAAGGGACCAGGACAGCCGCGGGGGGAAAGTGGCCGCGCGAGGGGCTCCGGAGGCGGGAGCCTGGAAACAGGGACGCCCGGAGGAGCGAAAGCAGCGCCCAGCGCAGCAAGAGCAAACTCGGACAGGGCTTCTAGGGGGGCTAGTGCCGGGTCTCACCGAGTGGGCTACGCCCCACAGGAACACGCCCACCAGCGGGTCGGCCGCCCGGAACACCTTCACCTTCTGCTGCACGAAATGCTTCTTCTTGGTTTTGGAGGCGAAGCCGAAACCCGGGCCCGGGGCCGCTGTCGCCGCCGGTACGGTGGCCGGCGGGACAGAGGAGGACGCCATAGTCTCCCTCTCCCGTGCACCCGATGGAGTGGAAGCCGGAGCCGGCGGCGAAGCAGGCTCCCGACCCCGGAAGCGGTGCTCACCTGGGCCGCCGTCACGTGACCGGAGGCTGGCCCGCAGGCGCGCAGCGGGGCGGGGCGGGGCGGGGCGGAGTCCGCCCCCTGGCGCCCGCCCGCCCCAACGCCCGCGCGGTGGGTGGGCTCACCTGGCGCAGGGGCGGGCGCACGCAAGGCGCGTTCAGTGCGGGCTACGGGCGGTCGGCCCGGCGGGGACCTGCCGCCGACGCGACGGGGACGCGGCCTGCGCTGGCTTGGTTCACTCCCAGGTCGGCGGCTCGTTTGCGGCAGAGTCGTTGCCTTGCGGTTTCGCGCGGTTTTTAGGAGTAACCTCACGCCTGTGGCTCACCCCGGAGTATTTCTTGACGAAGTGGGAGATCCCTTAAGTGGTTTCGATGGATGAAATGGGCTTTTTACAAGGACCCCCCAGGCATCGTTCTGGAGGGTGACTGGAGTATTCCAAAAGTGTAGGCACGAGGTGGTGAACTAAAACAGTAGCTGTTGGGATGGAAAGAAGGGAATGGCGTCTGAAGTTAGGGTTTGATGTCAGTTTGGAAAATTCTTCGTGGTTGTGCCACTTGAGAGAAAGGGAGACCTTGAGATTGGATTCCAGGCTTCTGGCTAAGGTGAGGAGACATGATGGTGGTGACATGAAAAGGGGCAGTTTGGTGAAAAGTTCAGTTTGGCATGTGTTTTAGGTACCTGAGGGCAATTGAACATGTGAGCCCAGAGCTCAGAATAGTCTGGGCTGGGGATACAGGTTGAGTAATTGTTACAGAATCCGGGGGAGTGGATGGCACTTTCCAGAGAAAGCAAGAACCCTGGTATAGTCCAGCATTTAAGAGGCTAGTGGGACAAAACTGAGTGGTAAAAGGAACCAGGAGAGCAGGGTCACAGAAACCAGAGAGTAGAGTTTCCAGAAGGAAGGAGTGGAGAGAAGTGTCACATGTCATGGAGAGGTGAAGCAAGACAAGGATGGAGAAGTGCCCATTGTATTTGGCAACTAGTGACCTTCAGAAAGCAGTTTCAGCAGAACAAGAGCCAGTTCAAAGTGGGCTGAGGAATGAATGGGAAGTGAAGAAGTGGGGAGGGGAAGCTTGGGACTTTGCCAGGAAATTTGGCTGTAAGAAAACAAGATGGGGAGTCACTTATAGAGAAACAGTAAAAATACACACTTTTCAGGGCGCACACTTGGCTGGCTCAGTCAGTAGAGCATGTGATTCTTGATCTCAGGGTTGTGAATTTGGGCCCCACATTGAGCACAGAGATTACTTAAAAAAATAAAAGAAACATACCTTTCAAAGAGACCTTACAAGGAGAAGGGGAGAAATCACAAAGAAGACGCAAACTGCCTTCTCCATTACTTTTAGATCTTGTATTTTTGGGTCTATGTAAGTATCTCGAGAATAAAGGATCTAGAAGGGACTTGCTTTAGTCCGGACAAGAGAGACTTACCACTTGTTAGGAGAAAGAAAGGAAAGGATCAGTGCAGATATAGGTAAATGTGTAGGGATGGATGGCAGACGAAGAATTTCATGCTCAGCTGCCTTCATTGTTTGCCTAAGAGAGGAGGTGAGAAGGGATCTGGAGGAGTTTTTTTGTTTGTTTGTTTTTAAAGATTTTATTTATATTTACTTGACAAAAGAGAGAGATTACAAGTAGGCAGAGAGGAAGAAGCAGGCTCCCCGCTGAGCAGAGATCTCGATGCGGGGCTCGATCCCAGGACCCCAAGATCATGACCCGAGCCAAAGGCAGAGGCTTTAACCCACTGAGCCACCCAGGTGCCGTGATCTGGAAGAGTTTTGACCAGCTGCTCTGGGAGACGAGGGAGGAAACGCAGGAGGGATACACAGAAGCAGTGAGGAGCACCCAAGGGCCAGTTAGCTTCCTAGGCTTTCAGTTGCCCCAGTGTTTTGGTCATGCACTTTTCTCCATTCATCTCAGAAGCTCCAAGGTATGAACAGAGAGGACACATACGGGTACGCTCTAAAATGAGGGTTAGGGGGTGCTTGGCTGGTTCAGTAGGTAGAGCATGTGCCTCTTGATCTCCAGGTCATGAGTTCACGCCCCATATTGGGCATACAGCTTGCTTACTTACAAAACAAAATAAAATAGGGGTTAGAAGGGTGAATGTGGTAGATGATCTTGGGACAAGAGAACTGAACTGTTGGCAAAAGAGCAATGGGGTCCCACTGGAGAAGGACAGAATTGTCACTGGGACTGAGGTGATCATCTGGGAGACAAAATGAAGAGAATGAGATACCATTTTTTGTTAAAACTACAACAACCTAGATTGATGTCCACCAGTAGTGGAATGGTTTAATAAATTATAGGATACGTTTATAAAAAATATATCTGTATTTTAATGAGGAAAATATTTTATTTTTTTATTTTTTAAGATTCTATTTATTTATTTGACAGAGAGAGAGAGAGAGAGAGAGAGATCACAAGTAGGCAGAGAGGGGCGCCTGGGTGGCTCAGTGGGTTAAAGCCTCTGCTTTCGGCTCAGGTCATGATCTCAGCGTCCTGGGATGGAGGCCCGCATCGGGCTCTCTGCTCAGCAGGGAGCCTGCTTCCTCCTCTCCCTGTCTCTCTGCCTGCCTCTCTGCCTACTTGTAATTTCTTTCTCTGTGTCAAATAAATAAATAAAATCTTTAAAAAACAAAAACAAACAAAAACAAGTAGGCAGAGAGGCAGGCCAAGAGAGAGGAGGAAGCAGGCTCCCAGCTGAGCAGAGAGCCCAATGCCGTGCTAGATCCCAGGACCCTGAGGTCATGACCTGAGCTGAAGGCAGAGGCTTAACCCACTGAGCCACCCAGGTGCCCCTGAGGTAAATATTTTAAAAATTAATTTATTTACTTTTACAGAGTATGAGAGCGTACGCAAGCGGGGGAGGGGCAAAGGGAGGGAATCTCAAGCAGACTCCATGCTGAGTGTAGTCCAACACAGGCTCCAACCCACGACCTTGAGATCATGACTGGAGCCCAAATCAAGAATCGGACGCTTAATCCACTGAACCGCCCAGGCGCCCCTATTTTAATGAGGTAAATCTTTGTACAATGACATGAAAAAATCTCTAGAATATATTGTCCAATGGGGAAAACAAACAAACGTGTATAAATATGTAGAAAAACATCTGGAAGGGTATGTACCACACTGTCAAATGCCATTACATGCAAGTAAGGGAGCGGGACCGGGGAGGGATAAAGATTTACAACACTTCAGAGTCATCATTGCATTTATTTTATTTTCAAGGTATCTATGTACATCAAGTAAATACACACTGGGGTTTGTGCAGTTTGGTTTGTCTTCCACGCTGGCATGCAACATTTTGGCAGATGTGAGTGGGCAGGCCAGGTGCCCCTTGTGGTGACCCTGGCTCTCTGGAAAGGGATGCTGGGGTGGGGGGTCGTAGAGTGAAGCTTCTGGTGAAGGCCTTGTGTGTGTGTGTTCTTATTTATGTAAGTGAATTAGATTCCCCTTACATCTCTCTCCTCATCTGCCCGACACCTTCACGTTTTCTTATGCGTTTTAAAAGAATCATTTGGTGGCAAGATTACATAAAGGCCATTGGCTTCTCAGGTGCCCTGTTGGCAAATCTTAGCTCAAGACTACAGATGCACAGGCATACTCCTTCTCCTCCCATTGGGTCTTTCCCTCTCTGCTCTGAGTTAGGGGCTTGGGGCGGGGGAGCCAGGCTGAACCCCTTTCCCTCAGAGCTGAGGTTTGCAGACTATTGTACAGAACCCTCAGGTTCTGAACTCTTAGGACCATTCAAAAGCTCCTCCACTAATGAAGCATTTTTCCACCAAATAAAGAAAATGTAAACTGCTCAGGTCTGCGTCACTTGGGTTATTTTTTTTCTATCAGGGTTCTGTGTAAGATTTATTTTTAAAAAGATTTGAAAATCGTTGCCTTGGATTTACTCTACACCCTTCTGGTCGATTTTTCCCTGCATTTTTCCATAATTGCTAAGAGGGGCCCAACAGGTAAAGGAAGAAGGAACTTTTTCCCCTGAAGGAGTCCCAGCCCAATACAGCCTGTATTTATAAGCTAGCACTCACCCCAAGCTTTCTTTCCTGCCTTCGAAGCTAGGTGATGGGTGCCCTGCTGCTGGGGGATCCTGTTCTTCCATCCTACATAAGACTGGGTATCTGGACACCAACTAGACTTTCTTGATTTGGACTTTCTTGATTTTTGACCTCCACTCTCCATCCCTGTAGTTACCTAGAAAACCACCTTAGCACCATGTGGAAGGAAAGCATATCTGAAACCAAAACAACAGTCCTATCAATTACATGGGGCAGTGTTGGGGGGAGAGAACTTCCCTCTCACCACACTCCCCCAGTCTGGAAACTCTGCTCCACCCCTTTCTTTAAAGTGCACTTAAAACCAGATGGAAACATTATCAAAGGAATTTTGCCAAACAAAAAAATTTTTTTATGCATCACGGGGAAAAGTCAGGCTCTAGCCCGAAAGGAAGGCATCTTGAGATAGATATTTTGCCAGTGAACTGGAAGGTCCCAAACCAAAAGGTGGAGATGGGAAGAACACGCAGCCCAATATGGGACAGAGAAAGGAATCCAGCTCATCGCTGTGGCAAAAAAATACTTGGAATTTCCCAGCCTGTTCATCCCCAAACCCAAAGCAATCAGCTGACTACACTTGCCTGTAACTATCACCTGACAGATGAGCAGCCATTGACAGACTGTTGGGAAGGGTCTGCCTCCTCAAATTTTCAAGATATTTTAAAGCAACTCTAGGTTCTGTTCATGAGTTCTGGGGCAGAGAATATCAAAAGGAGTTTTGAGGAGAAAGGGAAATGGTCCCTTGAACAATCCATGTCCTCCGTCTTTGGGGCAGGGGGTCAGGGGACAGGAAGAGGAAGGCAAAAGGTACACTTTGGAGGGTGGAGTTGCACACCCAGACTCCCTCGGTTCGGTTGAGGGGTGTATGAAGAAAATTCTGTGTGTAATTTAGCAGTCCTTCCATATTACCCTCCCCTGTGCTATCTGTGAAAGAGGAGGGGGAGGAGTCTATTTCTGTATCTTCTTCTGATGCTAAGACATTCTTCTGCTTAAGGCTTTGTGTGCGTGCGTGCGTGTGTGCGTGTGTGCGCGCGCGTGTGCGTGGGTGGAGGATCACAGCCCTCTAGCTCCCATTTTTCCTTTTATCATCTCCACGACTAACACCACTCAGTGTGAGACGCATGTTTGAAAGAAGAAACATTCACCCTCCTCCCTATTGCCCCAAGTGAGGAGAGTATACTATGCTCAGAAATTGCTAAATACATCATTAGATACTTAGAGAGTAAGACAGAGAGAAGAGAGAGACATAGCAGCAGCTTTTGATATATAGATATAGAGTACAAAGAGATACAGAGTAAGAGAAGACATCAAACAGTACAGTTGAACAACGAGGGTTGGGAGGGAGTTGTTAGTGTCAGAGACCACAGGTTTGCAGCATGCTGAGAAGAGAGGCCTCAGTCCCTCTTAGAAACTGGGGAAGAAAGAGAAAGAGGTTGTGAGGAACCACCTTGCAGCCTGGCCACTCAACGGGAACAGGGTGGCATTTGTGCAAATTTTGATTTACACTCTTGTTCCTTTACTACCGACAACTGGACACCACTCTCCCAGCGCCTGCTCCTCTACCCCAGCCCTTCCTCTCTCTTCCCCACCCCTCTTTTGCTCTTCATGCCTTTCTGTCCATGTGTGCCTGGCCTGTTATCTTGGAAAGCCCCCAGAGAGGGCTTGGCTTGGATGCAGCCCAGCAAGCGACTGGCCATATTCTCTCATTTCTAGTTCTCCAGAGATCCAAAGGGGACAGTAAGACAGGCTCCCGGTGTCCAGTTCTGGGCCTCAAAAGCATGTGAGAAGCCTGGGGACACAAGCACCAGGAAGGTGCCTGACCTACTGGAAGAGAGGACCTGGGGACAGAGGTGAAGTGAGGGGGCTGAGAGGGGAGACACAGCTATTTTCTACCCCCGCCGAGCAAGGTGGCAGGGGAGTGCTGCGGTATAGAGACCAAAAGTCAGACCTCCTGGGGCATTTCCTCAAGCTTCTGGGTGACCTACACAGATGTGAGATGTATGGGACACAGGTACAGGACTGAAGCCAACACCTCTTTTCCTGGAGGTATCTTGGTTCAGAAAATACCTGTCCATCCAAAACTACTTTAGGGTGGAGGCAGAGAGGGGGTTGAGACCATCTCTCAAGGTCTCCTAGTATCCCCTACATTCCTGGACCTGCGTGGTTCTAGACCGGCACTGCCCCTGCTCACTCTTTTTGACGTGTGGCAGTGACCCCTAGTGGCAGAAAGGCAGTACTGTGGTTACTGTTGTGGCCAAAAGGGAAGCATGAGCGGGGGAGGGGAGGTCAGTGTCTGGAGCCTCGGGACCAGTAGGGACGTTTCCCCCAGGCAGGGAAAGCAGGGGCTGAGGGACAACTATATAGTAAAAGTTTTGAGATGATGAAAAAAAAGCAGGAGAAACAAAGAGGTGGAGGGCAAGACAGGAGGCAACCAGAGGCTGGTCGGAGGAAGCAGCCCAGAGCTACCTGAAAGTGCAGGTATGCGGCAGTCCATGAGGGAGATTAGCTGGCTGCCGTCTCTTGGTGGAGAGGGAAAAGCTTGGCCTGGTCCTCAGCCTCATAGCCGCATGGCAGGTCACTCCTAGAAGAACAGACCCAGCATTGTCAGCTCCGCACAAAGGAAAACATTCCTGTCACTATGTTCTCATAGCATCCCTGAGACAACAAAAGGCAGGGAGTACTTGGGGTTTACAGGAATACAAGGAAAACCGAAGCTGAAGAGATGGAGCTAACTCGCCCAAGGTCACAGAGTTCGGAAAGGAAGGAGAGAAAGCCAAGTCGTCAGATGGCCATGGCACTGCCCCAGCCCCCATAATGGAGAGGGGAGAAGGCCCAGGTGGGATTGGAGGAGGGGATGTGCTCTCTGCACCAAGAAGCAGGGGGTGAGTAGATCCTCGGGACAACCTGGTGATGGAGAGAATGGTTCTCATTCCCTCCTCCTTTCCCTGCATGCTCCAGAGAACCTCTAATTAGGGCATGAGGGAAATTTAATCATTTCTTTGGGCCCCACCCAGAGAACTCAACAGCAACAGGGGGCCTGGTGTACCTGTTGTCATTGATATCCGTGGCATTTCCTGAAGGCATCATCATTGAGAACACAGGATTAGGAGAAGAAAAAAGGAGATGGGCTGTTAGAAGCCATCTCCCCAAACCCCCTCTCATCCCGACCCCTTAGAAAGGCAAGACTTTGGAGTATGGCTCCGCCTGGGTCTGTGGCTCTCTATTTTCAACTACTCCAAGCTGCCTGCTCATTTCGTTTGAGAAGGTTCTCCCTGCTCCCTTCCGAAGGAAAGGAGAAGGGGAAAGGCAGGGGATGGGGGGACAGGCACGGCAATAGGAGGAATCCACGTCTAGGAGTCTAAGACCCTGAAGCGATGGGCTTCGAGCTGTAGGTACAGGCAGGGCCACCTACTTTTCTTCTACTTTTCAGCTTGCCCTGTGGATCCCCAAGGCTGGTTGCCCATCTTTTTCACTCACCGTTGTCCATGTTGGCCTTCTGGTAGGAAGCCAGGGGCCCGCCAGAAGATGTGGCCCCACTGCTGGTACAGGAGTTTGCAAAGCTGGGTGGAGCAGAGGAGAGAGACGCCGCCTTGGGCACCCACACTCCGCCAGGCTGAGGACCCATAATCCCCGCCGGGAGGGAGCCCTACTCCCCTCCCATCCCCAGAGAACAAACAGGGTCGCAGGCTGAGAGGCCAATGCCCACCTTCCAACCGTAGGTGTGAAGTCGAGAAAGGGTTTGAAATGAAGCTACTTAGGAAAGGAATTAAGTGTCAGCCAATAATTGACTCAACCTATGCCTTATAGAGAGCAGAGAGCCTTGGGGGGGGGGGTTCCCACCCACGCCCAGGGCCACTCACTACATGTCTGAGGTGGAGCTGGGCGCAGCCTGCAGGTACAAATTCTGGTAGTTCTGGAAGAGGCTGTTGGTGTAACTGATGCATTCAGGGCTCCGGGTGCCGTAGGGGTTGGTGGGTGAAGATGCTGGGTAGTGGCCGGGCCGGACGGGTTTGGCTAAAGCAAGGAAAAGGACCATGAGGGGGCTGCTTCCTTGCAGTTGCCCCGGTGCCAGAAGTCATGGAGCTGGAGCTGGACCGAGCTGCTCATAACATCACTCACTTCTATACGTTTTTGGGGGGATGGTAGTGGGGGGGTCTTGGGGTAGAGGTAGGAGAAAAAGTAATCATCTGGTTGCTTGACACTTAGGAATGTGCTGATCTCCTCCCGGAAGGTCATCCCACCTCGTCTGCCGTCACCTACCCCCACTCACCGATCTGAGCAGAATGGCCCCGCTTGCCAGAGCTCTTATACCGCACGGCCTCCTTGATGCGGTCCACCTCCTGCTGGTACCGGCGCTTGTCCTTCATGGCGCCTTCCTTGGCCTCCTTCAGTGCACCCTCCAGGGCCTTAACTCTCTCAGCCGTAGCCCTAAGTCGTTTTTCCAATTTAGGAAGCTCACAACGCAGATCTGCATTGTCACGTACCAGCTGTGGGGGAAGCCCGAGGGAAGAGGCCAAGGCAGAGCCAGCGACCCGAGAGAGAGCCAGCGGTGGGGCATGGGGGTGCAGGGCAGGGAGAGAGAATAAAAAGAAATCAAGTCAGAGAAGACAGAGACCGTGCTCTTTCCTCGAAAGGCCTCATTCCCTTTACCTAACTGCTCCTCTGGCCCGTTCTTTCCTCCTCCTGGAGCAAACAGTGGCCAGGCATGAAAAAGTTACATCGTTTTCTGAGCAGCACAACATGCCAGCTCCACTGTGCCCCCAAACTCTGTGACAGTGCCCTGTCCCAGTCTTTCCCTGGCCTCGATATCCACGCGCCAAGACCTCACAGCCTGTGCCAGACCAACAGCGCCCGGGCAACCATGGCGATGAGGCAGCCCTCACCCAGAGCTGGCTTTGTGGGCATGCACAGGCTGGGGCGGCAAGAGCAGAGTCGCAGTCTGGAAGAAGCACATGGTCTTGAGTGCAGGTTAGGTGCAGTGCAGAGCAGAAGCTGGAAGATGGGAGCCCCCGCCTCAGCCCCCACGCGCACATTCACACAGCACCCCACAGGAAGGAAAGAAAATGTTTGAGGGCTCACAAACATTTGCACTCTTTGCCTTCACATTCAAGGTTTTCCTGGGCTGTCCCTCCCCCATTTAATTTAAGCAACCACCTTGCAGCCAGAGAAGACTTCCTGATCCTCTTATAGGGTTGCCCGTAATAATGGGGGGCCCTCCAGCCTGCGGGAGCTGGCCTTGAAAGATACCAAACTGGTAGAGGACGGACCCCGGGGACAAAGGGCAGAGCTTGGAAACACGTCTGTGCCCCTTCCACTTTGGATAATTTAAAGATTACAAACAATGGTTTGCTGTGACAAGAGTTCAGCTTAACTAGGAATAGAGCTGAAGGCCTGGCTATTTAAGATTCTGTGAATTGCGAAGTTTCTACATCTCTCTCATTTCCCTTTCTAGTCTTGTGTCTGCTGAGGTCGGACATTGTGAGGAGCCCTCCGTCATCGAAGTCAGTTGTTTTCGGTCTTTGGGACTTCGCACAGAGAGAGGCGGTGGCTTCAATGAGGAAAAAGGAAACAGCCCGTGGTTTCCAACACACGCTACACTGTGGGTAAGCCTGGAGGGTGTGATGCTGAGTGGAATAAGCCGCCACAGGACAGATCCTGCAGGATTCCACTTCTATGAGGTACTTCAAGGACTCAAAATCACAGAGAACAAAGAAACGGTGGTTGCCAGGGACTGGGAAGGAGGGGGAATGGGAGTTACTGAGTAGTGGGTATAGAGGTGCGGTTTTACAGGACGACAGGGACGGGGAAGGACGGGGCGGGTGTCACACAACAGTATGAGCGCATTTAATAGCACTGTACTTAGAGATCATTCTGGTGGCAAATTTTATATGTATTTACCACAGTAAAAATATTGGGGAAAAAACAAGCAATATGACACGCATTTGGACAGTGAAGGAAAGTGAACACACAGGAAGGAGAAGAGGATGGCCGAACTGATTACAAATGTTTCTTCCCCGGACTTTCAACTTCTCCGGAATGTTGTTACATTGTTATATTGCTGTATGTATAGTAAGCAAAGGGGGGAAAGATGGTAGTACAGCCCTCTGCAGGCCCAAATAAAATAAATATACCCTGCAGAGTATCACTGGGCCACAGTTCTGGGATCTTATTTTCTTTTCATTGTATATGTTAAAAAAAAAATGTGCTGAGTATTTGCTAAATATGCTGGGCATTGCGCTGCGAAATTTAAGCTGCAGTTTAGTGAGAGTATGAGTCTAAATCAAATGTTCAGGTGGGTTTGAAAGAAAGGGAATGAAGTATAGATTAGGGTTTATTTCATGAGTCAGTTAGAAGAGCCAGTTGACACACTGGGGCACCTGTCTCTGAGGCTCAGATATTTGGCAGTGGCAAGGGTGTTCCTGCCCTGTATGCACCAAACATTTCCTGTCCTGACTCCTTGCATGGCTCCTTCTACCTCCCCACCCCATACCTTTGAAACCCAGTCAGCCACCTAGGGAGCCGCAGCAGCAAGGAGGGGGACAGAGAGGCAGCAACTTAATACACAGGAATTCTCACCAGCTCCCAGCCAGGGGCTGGCTGTGCCATCTAGAGGACATCCTTTAAGTACCCCGAATGCCTGCCTGGGGCGTGGGCAGATGGAGTTCTCTCCTCGAGGGAAAGCCCCACTTCCCTGGCTTCTCCTTGTCTCTGACCCGTATCCCTTGTCTGTATTTACAGCCCCATGATTCTGAAACCTCTACCAGTTTCAACCTCTCCCTCCAAATCCAGAGGCCTGGGGGATTCCCCTTTGAGCAGAGGCAGGTTGGGAGCTTTGAGAAGGGAGAACAGGCATGGAGCAAAGAACAGGGTAAAAGTGGAACCAAACGTGAATAAGGAAGGGATTGTAGGAAAAGTAAAAGGGAAAAGTAAGGAAAACATGCAAAAGTCAGTTTTCCTAAATCCAAGGGACCTCAGAGGATTTGGGTCTCCTAGCCACCTGGCCTCAAGGGTTCTCTTCACCCCTTCCCCTACTCTTACCTGTTTGTGAACCTTTGTAAGCTGTTCCAGGTTGTTCTCAAGAAAGGAAATCTTCTGCTTTTGGGAGTGAATCCCCCCACTGTCCTCGGGCTCCATTTCTGCACTCTGATGAAAGATGGGGGCAGGGGGCAAGATGTGGCTGTCGCAAGGCCAGAAAGGTCTCCCCCACACCGGGGCAAGCCAGCTCCACTGGAGGCCACAGGGGTTGGAGAAACCTGCGGGCAGGGGACAGTATGGGGGCTGGGAAGATTCCAAGGATGGCACTCACTTTCTTGACTCGAGTCGTGACGTCTTGAACGAACAGCTTGCGAAGGTTGTGGAGGGTCTGGAGTTCCCGGGCCTGGAAAGAATGATGACAAATTGAGGGTAGCCAAATACCAGGTCAGCCTCTTGGCTCCCAAATTATAGGAACCATCAGTCTATCTGGGCAGGTGAGTCACTGATCCTTTAGGAAAAGATATGTCCTGGGGCGCCTGGGTGGCTCAATGGGTTAAGCCTCTGCCTTCAGCTCAGGTCATGATCTCAGGGTCCTGGGATCGAGGCCCGCATTGGGCTCCCTGCTCAGTGGGGAGCCTGCTCCCGCCCCCCTCCCTGCTGCCTGCCTACTTGTGATCTCTCTGTCAAGTAAATAAACAAAAAAATCTTTAAAAAAAAAGAGAAAAAGATATGTCCTGATTATGCCAAAGACTGACTCTGTATAAGGAAAGGGGTTAAGGAGAAGTCAGGGAAAGAGATGAAGCCCCCACCTCACCCTGTTAACTTGGCCCAGAGGGAAACCACTCACAACTGTCTCCTCCAGACCCTTGAGGTCCTGCTTGGACTGTTCATGTCGCTCGTACAGAAATCTGGGGCAAGAAGGAAACACAAGAGTCCCTCAGGACTTTCCTTCCTCCCTCTCTCCTCCCTCTCCGTTCCCTTGATCTAGACTTTATTTTTACTTATTATACAAGTTACCCATGTTTGCTGGGCACAAATTAGAAAAGAAAAGAAAGGAAGATGAGTTTTATAAAAAGCCCATAACTCGACTACTTACAGATCAAACCACCATTAACATTCTGGTGTCCCTCTTTCTGGACTCTTACTTCTATGCAGGCATAGCCCACAAAAATTGTATGGGATCATACCATTCATACTGTTTTGCAGCCTGCTTTTCACCCTTAAAAGAATATCACAGACATCTTTCCAGGCCAGGGCTGCTAATATTCAATAGAGGTCATTGCTGAACATCTCTCTCTCTCTCTCTGTTTTTGTTTTGGTTTTTTTTGGGGGGGGGGTACTTCCCCACCCCATCCTATGACTCTTCCGAGGCATTTGCCTCCTGGGGCCACCCTTTTCCCACCTGCATGGTGCCCTGCTCTGCAGGTGTGAGTGAGTAGCGGGCTGGGCCACGACTCACGTCAGCTCCTGGAGTTTGCTGCTCTTCTCATGCTCCTCGTTCTTCAGCTTCTCGTAGTCGGCCTGAAGCTTCTCGAGCTCTAACTGGAGCTTCTGGTTCAGGCTGCCGAGGGCAACGAGGTGTTGGAGAGAACAAAAAGGTTATTAACGAGGGGGAAAGGGAAGACCAGCCCTGCAAACATTTTTCTCTTGGTACAAGTGGGTCTGGTCAGGACTGATGGACTCTTCTACCTTTGGATTATCAGAAGCAGAAACAGGCCACGGCTTCCATGACAGCGTGAGGAGCATGGGCTATCTAACCACGAGAGCTCAAGGAGAAGAACTAGTCCTCACTGCCGTGCCTCCTAGAGCTGGGCTACGAAGCTGTGGCATGATCGGGGGGGATGTGGCCCATGGAGGTGAATAAGACAGACCCCGGGCCAAGAGGGAGCCGTGGAGCCCAGAGCCGCCCGGAGGGACTCTTACTCTTTCAGCTCATCGATGGTCTTCTGCTTCTCGTTGATCTCGTCCCGGAGCCGGGCCAGCTGCCGGTGATGGGCCTCCCGGTGACTCTCCATCTGTACCTCCAGGGCCTTCTGCGAAGAGCCCCACCCCACACTCAAAGCCAGACTCCCAGGCACCAGCTGGGAGAGGGTCCCAGCTGTGCCCTGCCCCTTCCCCACTCGCCTTCATGTCATCTGCATCCTGGGTGTCCGGCTCCTTGTCCTTCAGGGCCACTTCGTGCACAGTTTCTGAGGGAAAGACAGGAGGGCAGCTTACTTTGCACCTACCTCCTCCGGAAAGAGCTCCACTTTGTGACCAGAGCTCCAGGCAGGACAGGGGACATCAACCCAGTGTGGGCCCTCAGGGATGTGCTGGGTTAGGATGGTGCAGTTTGGTACGGCAGGGAAAGAGATCCACGGAGGCTTTATGGCTCATGTATAATACACTACAGGCCCAAGCTTCCACGATCTTGTCTCATGCGTGGGATGAGCATGAGAAGGCGTTAGAAGGTGTATTTTGATGTTCATGGCTTTTCCTCCCTGCCCCCCTCTGGGATCTCAGGTCCCAGAACACGTGGTTTAGAGGTTGGAGAAGGCCTCACCCTGGGCCTGGAGCTTGGCCAGCTCATCGCTCAGGGAGTCATAGGACTCTTCCAGGTGCCGCTTCTTTAGCTCCACACTCTGCATATATTCTGTAAGTGAGCGGATCTTGGCCTCGTGCTAGTGGGGGGAGAGTTAGGGAGGGGAAGAAGAGGGATGGAGTCAAGGACACAGCTGGGTGACCCTGACCTCTGCAGCTTCTCCTCCTTTTCCCCCTCCTCTGCTGTGCTGGCCGGAAGACAGCGGGTGAGGGGCCATTTCTTTGGAGACCCTTCCATGAGACCCCATCAGCTCGGAGGATGGTGTCCCCTCTGAACCTTCCCTTCCCCGGCCTGGCCCCTCCTCGGCTAGCTCAGGCACTTCTGTCCTGGACTTGGGTTAGCCCTAGGCCCTTGACATGAAGGGTGGGTGCTGGGAGTCTTATCCCACAGCTGCAGAACTGTCCTCCTTCCCACAGCACCCAAAGGCTCTCAGTGCCCGGCGCTCACCTGGGAGATGAGGAGCTGGCAGGATGAGAGCTCCCGCCCAGTCACCTCCATCTTGCGGTGACATTCGACCTGCAGGTTTTCTAGCTGCCGGCAGCGCTTGACCACAGACTTGACTTCCGACTTGATTTTGCTGATATAGAGTCGGGCCACCGTGAACTCCTCCTCGATGGCTCCGCTGATCTCCACCGGCTGTGGGGTGGGAGAGGGCAGGAAGAGGTGCTTTCGGGCTGCAGGGAAGCCTTTTCTCATTCCCAGGCACCAGGCCGTCCCGCACACCCGAAGACTCGGGCGGCACCCATATTTTCCAAACAACTTTTAGCTGCTATCACCTGGCATTTCATACTAAATCCTTCTCCCACTCCTTAAAGATCCAATACAGGATCCGTATCTGATATGGGGCTTGATCCCAGCACCCTGGGATCATGACCTGAGCTGAAGGCAGACGCTTAATGACTGAGCCACCCAGGCACCCCTCCATGGCCTCTTTATTTGGCACCCTCTAGAAGGTGTATTTACAGCTAAGTCTATGCAAAATCCTACTTGTTTTCCTGGGTCTAGTTTAAAGGCGTGTTTCCTGGCTCTTTGGCCGGCCTTCCTCAGTATCCCTGAGGGTCTGGGTGGTGGTCCCCACCTCTCCCACCAGTGCCCAGAGCAAGAATGACCGGAACAAGACTGCTGCCTCCAGCCCCACTCACCAGCTTAATCTCCCCGTTGCCCACGATGACACTGAACTCACTCAGGTCCTTCATCAGCCCATTCAGCACCTCTGCAATTCGCTTCCGCTGGTGTCCACTGACTTCTTGTAGCCGCTGCAACTCAGACTCCAGAGCCAGCATGGTGGCCTGGGGACACCCCCTCGTGTCACCCTGTTGCCATCTTCCCACTCTCCTCCCTAGCCCAGGCAGAGCCTCTGCCTCAGACGCGACCCCGAAGACAGCGACAGAGAGGACACAGGCCCTGCTGAAGGGTCTGAAAGAGACGGGGGTCAGGAGGGCGAGGGGTGGCGACCGGGCGGGAGAGGGTCCCCTGGCACACTGCACAGCGGGGCAAAGGCATGAGTGTGATGCAGCCCCTGGGACACATAGGTCCCAGGGTGTTCAGGAGGCCGGGCTTTCCTGGACCCTGGTCAGCCACTCACCACCTTCTGAGACAGCTCATCCACCAGAAGCTGGTTCTGCTGGCTCTTCTCCTCGACCTCCTGGGACTTCTGGTCATAGTTCACGGCCAGCTCCTCCAGGGCCTGCAGCACCTCCTTCACCTCCTCCTTAGCAGCGTCGTTCTCTGACTGCAGATGGCTCAGCTCCCGCTGGACCTTCTCATTGTCTCCCCGAGTGGACACCAGCAGCTTGCAGGAAGAGGCGAGGCACGTGAGGGGGTTTGCTGCCAGTGACCGCCCCTCTGGCCCCTTGGTCTGGGGAAGCAGAGAACCCTGCCCCAGATGGGGCCTCTCTGGCCCCCTTAGTCCGGAGGACGGAGCTCAAGGAGACGGGCAAGGGTCAAATCGAGAGCAAGTGGGCTGTAGGCGTCACAGAAGGAAGAAGCACTCGGACTCTGAAATCTGTGTTTTATACACAGTCCCAGTTAAGTCCCCAGACTTCGATAGTTCTGGGGGGTGACCAAACCCGACGAAGCCCGACGCAGGAGACTAAAGCCTTCTTCTATCTGCTTGTAAAAGGTCTTTTGTGCCTTTTAGGGAACACACTGCGCTCCTCTCATGTCTGGTCCTCCTTCCCATTACCTCTTCCTGGTCCAGCATCTGCTGCTTAAGCTTCTCTATGAGCTGGCTCTGCTGGTTGATCTCATCATCCTGTCGGAGGCAAGGGGGAGAGATGGAGTGAAGGGAAGCTTCTCTGTCCAGTTGGGACTTATGGGGGTGGGGGCAGAGGTAGGATCCTGACAAAAATCCAGACAGTTCAGGCTTTGAGTTAGAAATCCCATATCCTGGGGCGCCTGGGTGGCTCAGTCGTTAAGCGTCTGCCTTCGGCTCAGGTCATGATTCCAGCCAGGGTCCTGGGATTGAGCCCTGCAAAGGGCTCCCTTCTCAGCAGGAAGCCTGCTTCTCCTTCTCCCCGTCCCCCTGCTTGTATTCCCTCTCTCACTGTGTCTCTCTCTTGTCAAATAAATAAATAAAGTCTTAAAAAAAATAAAAAAAGAAATCCCATATCCTAAAAAGAAGTTTTTCCCTCAATCTCCTGCCTCACTCCTGTCCTCACTTTCAAATTCCTTTCTCCCTAGTATAACCTTGACAATATACAGCGAAAGCCTTTAGGTTAAAGTGCATATCCTCTAACCTAGAAATCCCACTTCAGTGCTCCATGCTAATAAAATCACTCAAAAGCAAAAACACACTGCTAAAAGCAAAAAAGACTAGAAGCCCTGTAATAAACAAATGGTTCGATGCGTTTTGAGAAATGGACTGTTAGGCAGCCATTTAAAAAATACTTTTGTAAAGAATTGTTAACAAAGTAGAAAATTGTTCCTTATACAGAGTGGAATGAAGAAATCCGAGGCAGAGTTACACATACAGTGTATCTCAATTGCGTGCTCTCTGTGTGGAGAAAAGCAGGATGCTTACAGTATTACCTCTGAATGGTGGAATGATGGAAGACTTAAATTGTCTTTCATATATTTTTAATTATGTCCTAAATTTCTTAATAATATAATTTTTTCTTGAGTTTAATTTTAATTCCAGGATAGTTAACACACAGTGTTATATTAGTTTCAGGTGTATGATGCAGTGATTCAACAATTCTAAATGTTACTCCGTGCTCTCTTCCAGATGTTCAATAATGAGCATCTGTCCCTCCTAAAAATCAGAACGAGGCAGTACAAGCCAATTCCTTCTTCCCTCACTTCTCACCCCACTGGCCTGCCCTCCTCGCCCTGGGCGGCCTCACCTTGTCGTCGAGCTGCTTATAGAGGCGGCGGATCTCCTCTTCGTATTTCTGCCGCTCCTCAGGCGCAATGCGCACCACGATGGAAGAGTTGTCATTCACGGGGGTCTCCTCACAGAGCTCAGCTCCCAGGGTCGTGTCATCCCCAGCCAGGCGCTCCGTCTCGGGCACATTCTCTCCTGGCCAAGGGGCAGAACAAGGTGAGGGACGGGAGAAGATCCTTCAGGAGTCCTTCCTCCCTCGCTCAACACGAGACCTCCGGGCAGGTCTCCATCTCTGTTGCCAAGTGCACCTCCAACCCCTTCTGGGGGCTGGGATGGGGGCCGTCAGCGCCTTCTCCCCTTCCCTCATCACCACTCGACTGCACCCCTCCAGGAACACAGCCCTCCTTGGAGGTTGGCCCGCCCCAGACAGGGCCACCTCTCACGCCCAGTGGAACCCTCTCTAACCATTGCGCCACCGGCTGAGCTCGGCCTCGAGCTTGGCGATTGTCTCCTTCTGAGCCTTTGTCTTCTCCTTCTCCTTCTCATATTTCTTCTTCCACTGCTCAGCAGTCAGCTCCAGATTCACGGAGGCAGTGTTCTTAATGGTCTTTGCCCTGGGTGAGGAGAACAAGGAGCTGAGACCTCCGTGGAGGCTGGCGTGACACGGAGGGGAGAGAGCAACAGGGGCTGGCCCCCGAGTGGCGACCCTGCCACTGACCGCTGCCCGAACATCAGGGTGGACTTGGTCTCTGCGTCGTTGTAGCTGGACGGCGAGCAGCAGATGAACATAGTTGTCCGGCAGTTTCCTCCCAGAGAGTCCTGCAGAATCCGTGTCATTTTGCTGTCACGATAGGGAACGTAGCTTTTCTGGGGGAGGAGGGATACCACGAATCAGAAGAATACTCAACAAGGCAATCAGAAAGGACAGTGGTGCTGACAAGGGAGCACAAACCCCATGCATCGAGCGTGATGAGATGGTGGCAGTAGGAGATGGGACGGGGCCTAGCGGACACTCACCGTGCCTTCAGCCAGTGCGGAGATCACGTTCCCAAGGGCTGACAGTGACTTGTTGATGTTCTTTGCCTCATCCAGCACGGCCCCCTCTGCTCCGGTCTTGCTGACCTACCAGAGCATTAAGGAACGAGCGTGTCATGAGGGCTGCAGGGGGAGAGAGGGCTCTCACGGCCTCTTCTCCACTCAGGGGGATTCGGTCCAAGGAGGGGAGGGGACAGGGGAAGAGAACAGACGAGGACTTTCCTCTATTACCCTAAACCCTCTAGCCAAAAGCCACCCCCTCCCACCCACATACTATACTATCCCATTTACAGGAAATGTCCAGAAAAGGCAAATCCACAGAGACAAAAAGTAGATTAGTGATTGTCAGGGGCTGGGGGGGTGGGGAGTAGGGAGTGACTGCAAACAGGTGATGAAAATGTTCTAGAATTACTGGTGATGGGTGCACAACCTTGCAAGTATCCTAAAACCCATGGAGCTGTATATTTCAAAACGGTGAAACTTCATCGTATGTGAATTACACCCTAATCAAAAAGTTATTTTGATGAAAACAAGCCCCCTCCCAAGACCTCCTTCCCTACCCGCCCCCCCCCCAGGTCCCCAACCTTCTCACTCCCCGCCAGGTCCACAAGATACAGCTTCCCACTGAGCTTCTGCTCGGTCTCCATGTTCTCCTGCTTGATGTTGATGAGGAAGATACTGTGGCTTCGAGAGCTGTGCTCGTTCATGTCTGCAGGACCAAGGGAGAGGCGGTCCGTGTACTGACACCCATGGAGCCGAAGCCCGAAGCCCCCAGCCTCCCCTGACCGCTGGCCCGCCCAGAGAAAGAGGGCACCTGCCAGGACCAGCCCTGCTCTGCGTCTCCCTGGCAGCTGGCTCACACACCCAGGAGGGCCCTCTTCTTCTGAAGGACACAGTCCGCCCTTGCTCCCTTCCAGTCCCCCAGCCCCAGAGGACGCAGACGAGCAGCAGACTCCCAGACTCAAGAGCCCCGTAGCTCCCCACTCACTGGTGACAGCCACATGACGATTTGATTTCCCCTCGTCAATCACATCTAAAATCTCCTCGGGACTGGACACAAAGCGTTCGGTACAACCCTGCAGGGGGCGAATGGACAGTGACCCATCAATCTGCTGATTCTATTACCTGCACGCTGACCAGACGACCTTTCAGAACTGTCTTTCCGAGCCCTCAGACTCTCCCCAGCCCCTGGGCACATCTCACTCCTCCAAGACATCTGCCTTGCAACTTCCGGGGCTCTGGTCTACCCTCCTGCCACGCCCCAACTTTCAGTACAGTGACCCCCCACCCAGGTGCCCCGTCCTCACTCTCACCTTGACAAATGGCACCCGATTCTTGTCCTCATGCACAGACAGGTTTGTCTTGGTCACTGAATCAGACAATGCAGGGTAAGTAAGGCCAGCCCTTCTACCCCCAACCCCACACCGTGTAGCTCACTGAGATGGTAGTTCCTTCTATGTGAAAAAACGAGGGGGCGCCTGGGTGGCTCAGTCGGTTAAGAGTCTGTCTCTTGATTTTGGCTCAGGTCATGATCTCATGGCCGTGAGACTGAACCCTACGGTCTGGCTCTCTGTGCTCAGTGAGGAGCCTACTTGTCCCTCTCCCTCTGCTCCCCCCTCACTCATGCTCGCCCGCTCACTCTCAAATAAATAAATAAATATGAAAAATAGAAAAAAAACAAAGGAGAAAGACTTCCCCATGAAGTTTTAGTTCCCTCCACACACTGAAAGCTTAGTTTCTCCTCCTCCAGGATTCTAGCTTCAAGGTTCCAGCCGGTCTCAGGCTGTTATATAGACCTGGTTGTCTATGCTCATCTTCTGACCCTTTTTGCTTTTGGAAATTTTGGTGAATGGAGGCAAGGGACATGGGTGTGAGTGTGTGTGTCCTCTGCATCTCTTGCAAAAGCAATGTGATCTTTCTTTTCATTGCCCTCCTCACACCCCCACCTGCCCAGTGGGGTTAAACACCACTCACCATCCAGAAGGTCACGAATTTTGTCCAGGTAAATTTCAAAGTAAGAAACCTGGTCAGGGAGAAAGTGAAGAGGGCCTATCTTAAACCTGACTCTGGGATCTCATGTGAATATGACCTGCTCAAATGGTAGCAGTAAGAAAAAAAGAGCAGGAGAGACTATCTTGGTAGAGAAGAACTGAAGTAACCACAGCAGGAAATAAGTTGGGGTGCCCAGGTATGCAGTGGGTCCATACTAGCTCTTTCCCTCCCAGGCCCCATCTGAGGATGCCCAGCTGTCATGCCGTGATCACCTTGATGTGGAACTCAAGATTCTCATCCATGGAGTAGATGTGGTTGAAGATGTCTCGGGCAATTCGAGGAATGATTCCCATCAGCTGGGGGTCATGCAGCTTTCCCTGGGGAGGAAGGGTATTCCAGAATGAGGCTGGGACTCAGCAGGAATGAGACAACTCACGAAGTATGCAGCTGAACCCAAAGGTCATAGTGGGTAAGAAGACCAGCTTGAGGCAGGATGCCTCCTGTCACTGCCATGCCTACTTTTTACTGGAACGATGAGAGAAATGAGTGGCCCTTTGGACTTTTATCGCAGCTGCTTTTCCAGATCAAAAGAAGAAAACTTGAGTAGTGGAAAGGATGGAAAACTGCAGCAGGCTGGAGGAATTTCACTACACTTCCACTATTGTCCTGCCTCTTCGTTCATCCTCCAGACCGTCCTTCCAGACCAAGCTTGATTCCTAAGTCTTGCCCCACTGAGATTCCTTAGCCTCCCATTAACACTCCCAGCTCCTCACCCCTCATGGAAGTCAGAACCCTCACCTCCATGGTATGTGTTTTCCCTGAGGATGTCTGTCCATAAGCAAAAATGGTGCCGTTGTAACCAGCAAGGACATCTGGAAGAGACAGCAGAGAAAGAGCACTGGTGGAAAGAAGTGGGGGAAGCAAGGTTTTCAGGAACCTGAAAACATACATTCTAAAAATACATCTTACAAAGATAATACATGTTACCTTTGACAATCTGCATGGCACACGCATGATAAACTTGCTCCTGAGTCGTGTTTGGGGGGAACACACGGTCAAAGACATATGGCTTCCCCTAGAATGGGAATAAAACATGGCAGACATCAGCAGGCAGGATGTGAGGGAGAAACACCGCAAGAAGGCCCCTGTTTTTCAGCCATCTGTACCCACGGATGATTTGGGGGGATGACAGGGACTAGAGAAAGAGGAGCAAGAGTTAGTACTGACAGCCGGAGCTGTTCCCACGTGCAAGAGAGTGCCACTGAGAAGTGTCATAGCGTGAGATTGTGTGAGGGGATCTCAGTCTTGGTGTGATGATTTAGCACTCCACCACTCCAGGCCCCTCCCTGGGAAACCAAACGGGAAAAGACAGTAGGGCCACAGGCCATGGAGAGTAAAAAACAATTCATTAGCATTAAAAATCTAGGGACACCTGGGTGGCTCAGTCAGTTAAGCATCAGCCTTCGGCTCAGGTCAGGATCCCAGGGTCTTGGGATCAAGTCCCACATTTGGCTCCCTGCTCAGCGGGGAGCCCGCTTCTCTCTCTGCCTGCCGCTACCCAGCCTGTGCTCTTGTTCTCTCTCTCTCTCTGATGAATAAATAAATGAAATCTTTAAACACATTAAAAATTGACCTCTAGGTTTAAAAATATCTTTGTCAATAGATCCATATGTCCTGATATGGAACGATCTTCAAGCTGCATTAAGTGAAAGATGCCAAGTTAGGGACATATGTATAGTATATTCCCTGTTACGTAAATGAAATATACATATAGCAAGCTGCTGAGCTGTTGTACAAACATTAACACAAGCTCACTCTCTGTGAAAGAAATATATGAAGTCAGAAACATGGCTTTCCTTTTAAGGAACCAACTTCAAGTAAAGAGAAACTGAAACAAATCACTGACCTACAAGTACTTTGTTTAATTGAGGTTGTATGTTACAAATCATGTGTGCTGATAAGATGTTAAAGATACAAAATATTTGGATGCCTGGGTGGCTCAGTCAGTTAAGGAGCTGTCTTTGGCTCAGGTCAGGATCCCAGGGTCCTGGGATCAAGTCCCACATCTGGCTCCCTGTTCAGCAGCGAGCCTGCTTTTCTCTCTCCCTCTGCCTGCTTGTGATCACTCTCTGTCTCTCTCTCTGACAAATAAATAAAATCTTTTTTTAAAAAAGATACAAAATATTTATAACCTGGGGAGCCAAAGAATGTGATCACTCTCTAACCATACTAAAGGGAAGATCTCTGGTAAGATTAAATGAGACTATGCTTGTTCTCCATCTCAAGTGACAAATTTCTCAGGGGTTTTTTCCTGCCATTCAGTATAAAGGGCCTATTGACTTAGTTGTCAAATTGTTTTACTACAGAGCCCATCTTTATCCATCTGAAATGTAAAGCTCTGAATTGATGGTCACCAGAGTTTGGGAGACATGCTTTAACTAATTAAGGAAAGTCATAAAACTTTTATTGGCCAGAACTGGAGACAGCAGCTCTAGGAATGAATATTCACAAAATTCCATCTATGCATAGAATTTTTTTCTAGAGGAATTATACAAAAATGTTAACAGTGGTTACTCTCAGGAGGGGTAAGTCTCTTATTTTACATTTTGTATCCTGAATTACTTACATATACATATTTTAAAGTTTTATTTTGTTTTATTAGTAAACCCTACACCCAAGGTAGGGCTCGACCTCACAATGCCAAAATCAAGAGTTGCATGCTCTTCCGACTGAGCCAGTCAGGTGCCCCTGGATTGTTTATAATTTTAAACCATGTACAAGTGTTATATTTTTAAAATATTTTACTTCTTAATGTCACAGAGAGTGGGACAGTAGTGTATTATTTTGTTTCTTTCTTTTTACTTCTTTGCATAAAGGAAAACTAATATATTTTTTAATATTAATATTTTTTAATATTTAAAAGATTTGGAAAGTCTGGCTTATGGGAAAAAAAAACTACCTGAAATATTTATCTGATCTCTCTTTGGCAAAAGCCTTTGAAGCCCCCAAACCAGAATCCACAAAGAGAAATAGGTTGTGAAGATGCTGTCTACAATGAAGGGAGTGCTGTAAACTGATCGAGCCTTTCTGGAGGAGAATTCTATTAAATATTTAAATGTCCATACTATTTGTACTCTATATCAGGGATTCCAGTGTTAGGAATTCATTTTACAACACTTACTTAAGCACTTAAACATTTATGTAGAAGGATGTTCAGTGCAGTGGTTTGTATTAAAGTAAAACTAGAAATAATTCAAACATTCATCAACAAGATGTTCATTATGATACCTCCATATTCTAGTCCCATTAAAATGAGTGAGGTTGGCTTACATATATTGACATGTTCAAGCTCAATTGAGTAAAAAAATAACAGTGTGTGCAATGTGATTACATTCTTTTAAAAGCATATGGACAGAGGAGCCTTAGAAAAAAGACATGGAAGACTATATGCAGACCTACTAATGGTAGTTATCACTGGAGAGCAGAATAACAGGCTTGCAACATTTCTTCCGTGATATTTAAATGTTTTACAGTCACGACATATTGCTTTTAAATTAAAATTGTAAAATATTATAGACGATGTTATCAAAAATATATAATCACAAGACAAGGTATACACAAAATACTGTTAATCAAAAAATAGTATGCAAGAAATAATAAATAATAAACAAATAATTTAAAAATACTATGCAGTATAAAAAACAAATACAAAAGTATGTAAAAGATGATTCCATTTCTATAAAAAAATGTATATGTAGGGATGCCTGGGTGGCTCAGGTCATGATCCCAGGGTCCTGGGATCCAGTCCCACATCGGGCTCCCTGCTCGGCGGGAAGCCTGCTTCTCCCTCTCCCATTCCCCCTGCTGGTGTTCCTTCTCTCACTGTGTCTCTCTTTGTCAAATAAATAAATAAAATCTTTTAAAAAAATGCATATGCATATATGTACACCTTGCTTAGAAAAACATGATAAAGGGTACGTGGGTGACTCAGTCCGTTAAGTATCTAACTTCAGCTCAGGTCATGCTCTCAGCGTCCTAAGATCAAGCCCCATGTGTCAGGTGCTGTGCTCAGCAGGGAATCTGGTTGTCCCTCTCCCTCTCCCTCTGCCCCTCCCTCTGCTCATGCACTCTCTGTCTCTCTCTCAAATAAATAAATAAAATATTTAACAAAACAACATGTTAATAGTGGTTATCCTTGGACAGTGGAATTTTAGGAGTTTCTCTTCTTTTTTGTTTAGATTGAAAACTTTTCTAAAATTAAGGGCACTTGGCTGTTTCAGTTGGAAGAGCATGCAACTCTTGATCTCCAGGTCACAAGTTTAAGCCCCACAATGGGTATAGAGATTACTTAAATAAATAAACTTAAAAAAAAACTTTTAAAAAATGAAAGTGAGTAATTTTAAAATAAAATTTTAAGTTTTTCAAAGATATTAATATTCTTACTATATAAAGAACTCTCATAAATTAGTCACAAAAAAGATAAACCTCAAGAGAAAAAAAAATGGACAAGAGCTAGGTACTAACAACAGAAAAATAAATACAAATTCAAACTAAAATAGTAATGTTGTTAGTCACTTATTGAATTGAAAAACACAAACTTAATTGGAATACCCAGTGTAGATAAGGGTTCAAGGAGGTATAATTTCCTTGAAATAAGCACCTTCCCCTTTTTCTACTAGAACAGTAAGTCCATACAACTTTTATGGGGGCAATTCATAAATACATAATCAAAAGTCGTGAATTGTACATATCCATTGACTCAGAATGTTCTACTTCTAAGAATTTATACCATGAAAATATTTGTAACAAATATTTAGTTACAAGAATGTTTATTATCACACTGTCTTATAATAACAAGAAATTGAAAACAACTGAAAGAAATAATATTTAGGAGACTGGTTAACATAAGGAATTGATGAAATAATGGCATGTGTATATTTTTATTCTTTGTTGCTATTTTTTTTTAAAGATTTTATTTATTTATTTCACAGAGGGAGAGAGATCACAAGGAGGCAGAGAGGCAGACAGAGAGATGGGGGAAGCAGGTTCCCCACTGAGCAGGGAGCCCGATGCGGGCCTCGATCCCAGGACCCTGAGATCATGACCTGAGCCGAAAGCAGAGGCTTTAACCCACTGAGCCACCCAGGCACCCTCTTTGTTGCTATTTAAAATGATGTCATGGGGTGCCTGGGTGGCTCAGTCATTAAGCGTCTGCCTTTGGCTCAGGTCATGATCCCAGGGTCCTGGGATCCAGCCCCGCATTGGGTTACCTGCTCTGTGGGAAGCCTGCTTCTCCCTCTTCCACTCCCCCTGCTTGTGTTCCTTCTCTTGCTATCTCTCTCTCTGTCAAATAAATAAATAAAATCTTTAAATAAATAAATAAAATGATGTCATAATAGAGGCACCTGGGTGGCTCAGTCAGTTACATGTCTGACTCTTGATTTCAGCTCAGGTCTCAATCGCAGGGTTGTGAGATCAAGCCCCCCAATTGGGTGCCAAGTAGGCGTGGAGTCTACTTAAAAAAATAAAATAAGATAAAATAAAATAAAATGATGTCATAATAGAACATCAATAAATCTCAAAAATGTGTTAGTAAAAGAACTTAAAGAGAACACATACTGTATTATTCCCTTTGTATTAAATTCAAGAAAAGACAAAATTTAGCTAGTAATCGAAGTCCAAACAATGGATGCCTGGGAGTGATATTGAGAGGCAGGGCAAGAGGGAGCTTTCAAAGGTGATAGAAATACTCCAGATTTCTATCTGGGTAGTGGTTACACGGGTATCAAAATATGTTATAAAATTCATCAAATTGTTTGCATAAGATTTGTGCACTCAGTGTCTGTAAAGTACACCTCAATAAGTGCTCTTATAAAATAAAATGATGTTAAAATGGCTCTTAAAAATGGCTGCCTGATGCACAACCCCATTATTAAGAGAAATGCATGTTAAAACTATGAAATACCATTTTATTTTTTTTTTTAAAGATTTTATTTATTTATTTATTTATTTCACAGCGGGAGAGAGATCACAAGGAGGCAGAGAGGCAGGCAGAGAGAGAGAGAGAGGGGGAAGCAGGCTCCCTGCCAAGCAGAGAGCCCGATGCGGGCCTCGATCCCAGGACCCTGAGATCATGACCTGGGCTGAAAGCAGAGGCTTTAACCCACTGAGCCACCCAGGCGCCCTGAAATACCATTTTAATCTATCAAGGTGGCCAAAAGAAAATATTTTGAGAATGCATTGCATTGGAGAGGGCATATACAAACTGGGGCAACTCTATGAGAGGCAGTTTGGAACCAGTTCTTAAATTTTTAAGTGCATATACTTTAAGACCTCAACTTCTAAAAATGTATCTTTTTGACATGTGCAATTTATATATATACATATATATAAATATAAATATGTATATATACATACAAATATACACACAAGTCATTCAATTGTTTGTAATAGCAACTTATTAGGATAACCCTAAAAGTCCATCAATAGGGACCCGGTTAAATAAATTATGGCATATCCCTAAAACAAACTATAGAGTTGTAAAATAGAATGAGCTATAGCTTCTTGTGCTGATAAGGAAGACTCTCCTAGACTCATCGTTTTTGTTTTTGTTTTTTTTAAGATTTTGTTTATTTATTTGACAGACAGAGAGAGAGATCACAAGTAGGCTAAGAGGCAGGCAGAGAGGAGGAAGCAGGTTCCCTGTAGAGCAGGGGACCTGGATCCCAGGACCACCCAGGCAGAGCTTTTAACCCACTGAGCCACCCAGCACCCCCTAGACTCACTGTTAAGTTAAAAAAAAAAAAAAAAAGGCAAGGTACAGAACAGCATGTATACTATGCTACCATTCTTCTTAAAAAAATAAAAGTATAGGCAGGAGCACCTGGCTGGCTCAGTGGAAAGAGCATGTGACTCTTGATCTTGGGATTGTGAGTTCGAACCCCACATTGGGTATAGAGATTGATTAAAATAAATTGAAAAAATTTTTCAGTATATGCACATATATATGTAATTGCTTATAAATGTATAGTATGTTTTTAGAAAGACCCATAAGAAACTGGTAAAAAGGCTGCCTTCTGAAAGGGGGACTGGGTGGCTAGAAAAGAAAGGTAGGATTCATTGTATATATTTTTATATCACTTGAATTTTGTTACATGTGCATGTTAAGACTCATGCAAAAATTAAACATTTTTAAAAATACATAAAATTATGTAAAATATTTAGTAATGATAAAACAGTCATGGTATTATGTTAGCAAAAGAGCTAAGTTACAAAACAATAGTTTATGATACACTTATTAAAATTAATATATGTATATATGAAGCAAAAACTCACTAGAAACAAATACATTAAATTGTTAACAGTGTTTTTCTTGGGGTGGTGGGATTTTGAGTGGTTTTTAGTTTCTTGTATGTGTTTATCTTTGTTTTTAATTTTGTCAACAATTAAAACATATTAGTGTTATTTATAATCAATTAGTGTTGCAATACTATGTTCAATAGTATTTTTTAAAAATCTACCTTGATTTTTTTAAAGGTTTGAGTGAGTTTATGGGGTATTCATAGGGCTCTTGTGATTTTTTTCATCCTTTTTATCAGAACAGTTCATCATTACACTTCATTATAAAAAATAATATCCTTATTACGTAGAATAAAATCATACAGTCTTCGAAGAAAACAGCTTTAAAGTGCTATTGATGCCTGTCCTCCTCAGTAGTAATGTCTTTCTTTTTAAATTTAATTTAATCAATTTATTTTTTGTTGAAACTTGATTCTTGAATTGTAATCTAACTCAGTGTTGCTCCTATCCAGTGGCCAAGAAACAGAAACAAACAAAACACGTCTATCTCAGCCCAATGACTCTCGCCTCTTCTCCACCAATGATGTCTATCTATGCTTTTTGAAGCCAGGAATGCAGCCAAAGGGGATTAAATATAACTCTCAAGCCAGCTTCGCCCCTCCCTTCTTCCCTTCTGGGAACATGGGCACCAACTCCTTCTTTGCCTTTCCCTCTGTCTCCTCCACTCTCACTCACAAGCGTTCCCAGGGAAAGGATTCCACAGAAGCCTGCAGATGCATTAAAATGGAGGGCGCTCTCCAAGTGCTGAAGCCAATTACGCCCTGAGGAACCCCTTTTCTGCAGCCTAGGCTGGGAAGAAGGGACCAGAGAGGGTGAAAGGGTGGTGTTCTCAGTACTGTGAGGATAAAAGATATCCAAGAACTAAAAATGGGCTCACTTCATAAATTCATGAGCGTGGAAAGCCACAGACACAGATTATAATTTCAGAGGTTCTGAAAAGGCCTGCTACCACTCCCCAACTCTTGACTAGGCCCTTAAATTCCAAGTCTAGTTCATTATTTTAGCTTAAGATTTTTATTTCTGTTAAATTATAAGTTTCTTTTTAATTTTCCATTCATTATACTCAAGATGAATTTGTTTGTCAGATCTTTTGATGAGAGTAACTAGACCAGTGATTTTCACTTTTTCTACTTTTTCTGCCTCTAGACTGCTCACACGGGAAACATCACCACTATTTATTTCTCATGACACACAATTACTTTGAGTCGAACTGTCAGATGTTGTGGGAGGTTTCCTACCAGAATCTGTGTGTGTATAGTTTGCAAAAGCCACTTAAAAAAAAAAACCAAAAGCCATTTCTGATGCCCCCTCTCAGGCCTCTGCCCAGACCACTCTACAGCCTGGATCACCAAGTAGACCAAGAGTTTCTTGGTCTATACTTCCCTTGAAGGCAGGGATTCCCTATAAATCTCCAACATCAAGCACAGTCCTTGGCCCACAGGATGTCCTTCATAAGTATTTGTCAAAAGCACAGACATTGATGGAGGAAGAGAGCAAGATATCGGAGCCCTGGATGTTTGGATGAAACAACCAGTATGAAGGGGAAAGGTTAGCTACTTCCCAGTGTGTTAAAGGCTAGCTTGTGGGGAAACGGCATATATAAAAAAATAATAACATCTAGCTCTTATCAGGAGTTTATTATGTGCCTGTCACCGTGCTAAGCAGTTTACATGCATTATCTCATTTAATGTTCACAGCAATCCTAGAATGTGCTATTGTTATACCATTTTATAGATGTGGAGACTGAGGTTCAGAGAGGTAAGTTAGCTTGCCCACAGACACACAGCTGAGAAATGGTAGTGCATGGTCTCAAACCCAAGCAATCTGAATCCAGACCCACAGTGCCATAGTAGTCCAAGGGCTGAAGTGCCTCAACACTGAACACGGTGTCAGATCCTTCTCATGGCTTTTCCTTTCCCTTCCCCACTTGACCCCCATGCCCATTTGGACACTTCTCCAAATGTTTCCAGACAGAACTGAGGCCCTCCATCACTCCCTTTTTCCAGCCTCAACCCTATCTTCAGAAGTCTGTGGTTCTCCCACCCATTATCTCCCAGGAATCCCCCTCACAATGCCAGCATTGGAGACTGGAAGACTGGTTTCATTAGAAACACTCAGGGAGACCCACCACCTTTGAGGAACACCCCCTGAGATCCACCCGCAACCCCCCACCCCCGCCCACCGTAATCTAAGCGCTCCTCACAGCCTCCTCCAGAGAGCTCCCTTTCAGAGTCCTGCAGCCCAGGGCTCCATTCTCCCCGAACCCACACCAAGCCTCCTTGTTGTCTCCTTTTCCATTTGTGCTTCCCAGCACCTTTTGGTAGTTTTCCATTATGTGAGCTGACTAAAGCTAATGGGAGGGCCTAAGATCTGGGGTCCCAAGATGACCAACCTTTTCAACCCTCAGTAAAGCACTTGGTAGAGACGGAACTTCTGAGCACCAGGCCTGATTTCCATGGTGTCACCCCTGGGGATTGTTGCCATGGTAATGCTAGAGAGACTGGCCACGGTGAACATTACCTCCCCTCTCCATTTTCCTTTATGAGACTCCCCCAAAGCTAAAGGGAGACCTGCTCCCCCTCTTTAGTTAGCAAAGGAATCCTGGGCCACCCCACACAATATTGACTCTGGTCCGGTAATTCTGCAGGTCCCAACCTAGTTTTTCCAAATGAGGTACTTGACAGTCCTAGATTTTTGCTTGCTTAAGAACCTGCTAACCCATTAGGAGATCTGAGGGAAGAAGAATATATTGGACACTTGAATGAGCGAAGGAGAGGAACAGGGAGAAGGGGAGAGAATGTTTGGGTCTTCCCTCACTGTCATCCCTCCCATGTCTGAGATAGAGGCAGCAGCCCAGACAGCAGGCACCTGGGTACTCTGCCCACCAAGACCAGGCTGAGAGACACTTAAATGTGTCCAGTGAAAAAGTCACACTGGATTCTGAGTGACATAAAGATCAAAACAAGGTACACAGCACACAGTGACCCAGACACCCTTCCACTATGACTCAGGCCATTAACTTTGGCTAAACCCCATCCCCCAGATTCCTGGGAGAAGTCGGGGGAGTGGGGATGGGATGAGGCTGAAAGAGCTGTCTTCCAGCTTATTCTCCTACCCTCTGCCAGGCAGAAAAAGCCCACGAACATCTGAGACTCTGAAGCCCTGAGGTAGCCGCAGTGCCGCAGAGGCAGAGAGGAGAGCCACCAGAGAAAGGAGCAGGGGCTGGGTTTGGAGAGACTATTGTCTCCCCCTTCCCTCTTCCCTCACCTTCCTGAAGCAGTTTCCACCATTAATTCCTCAGATGCTGGACCCCAAAGGGAGCAAGAAGAGGAAAGAGGAGAGGGGGGTAGGAGATTTCCTTCCCTTGGCGGGACCCTTGAGGGTTGCCTCCAAATCCCTTCTCCTAGAGCCCTCCTCCTTCCAAATGAGCAACGAACAGTCAGCCTGGGAAGACAAGCTCCAAGGACGCTGCCTGAGACAAAATGGCCCCCCATAAGCATCTATCTCAGCTGGAGAGATTGACAGGAAGGGCTGGGGCCAAGGAAGATACTCAGTGAGACAAAGGTGCAGCCCTGCAAATATCAGGCAAGACAGGCAAGGAAGGACCAGCCATGGAACTAAGAGAGAATCTAAACTGGCAGGGGAACCTGGGCCTCTCTGCCTCTCTCTCCCTCTCCCCCTTCTATGGTGTCTTTCCTGTTTCACCAACTGGACAGATCAATACCACCACTCCTCCCAACATCACCCCATGCCACATGCCCGCCATACCAGGATGGTCCGAGAACCTAAAGGAGTTTTTTCAGACTTACCTGAAAGAACTAAACCAAGGAAGCTAGGCTTCAAAGTAGAAGCCTTTTGTAGATGTGCTCCCCCATGACCACCTCCCTCCTGTTTCTCAGCCTTCATGTCTCAGGGGAACCTCAAGCTCCAATTCTCACAGCTAATGCCTGCTGTTCAGACTACTTGGAGAGGAGCCCCCAGGACCCATTATTTTAGCCGGGCAACACTGACCAGACTGTAAGGCCTAAAGTCCTTGAGGTGAAGAGAGACAGGGGTCCTCTAGATGTGGTGAACATACACATATGTAAGCATACACACCAGGCAGAAGCACCCATTTGAGTTCAGTGGGTGAGAGCTCAGCACAGTGACAGACTGGGGCCCTTGGGGATGGGACATGTAAGCAGGCTCTTCCTAAGGCATGTTTACTCAAAGTCCCATTCTCAGTGATTCAGAGAGTCCACGCTCCCTCCCCATCTTTCCTTCATTCGTTTAATAAGCATGCCTTGTGCCAAGCACCGTGGACTAAAGATATATAAACAGTGCCCCTGACCTTGAGGACAGCCATCATATGTGCCCCTCCCTTCTCAAATTGGCTACAGTTTCCTGGCCCAGCACCCCTCAAACCCTACAGGACTCAGCCCATAGCCTAACAATCCCTACCAACCTGGAAAAGGAGGGGTGGGTGAAGAATTCCCTAGGAATTCCCTTTGGGCCATCACAGATAAAGGTCGAGAAGAGAAATCTGCAGAGGCAGATTTTTTTCAAGGAAAAGCCATGAGCTTTGGAGTTAGAGATTTAGGTTCAGATCCATGAATTAACAGGGTGACCTTGAGAAAGTCATTCAACTTCTTTCGGCCTCAATTTCCTCATCTGTAAAATGGAAATATTAATCCCTACTTCAGAGTGTTGTTTTGAGGATTAAATAATACATGTCAAATAACAAACCCACAGTAAATACTAGTTTTCATTCTTAATAAGATCTCCATGGGCAGAGCTGTCATGATGAGGTAGAAGCAGCTTGATACTTTTTACTAGATCATCAAGAGAAAGGATGAATAAGCAAGTACCTATTAAAACCTCAGGATTTGGTTATTTTTGTTAGGGGGAACTGGGGTGTCTGGAGCCACTTCCTACTGTACCTGGGAGGAAATGGCAGACATTTTCTTAGGACCCCAGAGCCCCCTTCCCAGGCTGGGTGTGGCATCAATGTATTTCTTTCTCAGAAAACCCTTCATCAGACCTGTGCCCTCTGCCCAAGTCTAGGCTGTAACTATTTCAGGGGCTGATGGAGGACTTGGTCTTAGAGCCCACTCTCATTCATACCTTCGCCGGCAGAGACCCTGGACTGCCCACCTCCCATCTAGCCCATCCACTAGTCTACTCCCTCCTTTCCTGGGAAGTGGGGGTAGAGATCTGAGCCAATAACAAAGGGAAGATGCGCTTTCCCTAGGGGAGAGGGAAAACATCAGCAAAACACGGGACTGACTCTCAGGGGTGGGGACGCTGCAGCGAGCAGCAAAGGGGAGTTGGGTCCCCTGACTGCGAGGAAGTAGCCCCCTCCCACTCTGCGGAGACTTGGCCGCCCGCCTGGCCAGGCCACACCCAGCCATCCTGATGCTGGGGAGAGGAGGGGCTGCGGCGGAAAGGATGGAGCCTGAGCGGCGGGGACGGGGCGCAGAGTGACAGCCAGGGGCGAAGACTCGGCGGGGGCGGGGGAGATTCATCTTTCCGACCCCCCCCGAAATTCCCTCCCGGGGCGACACTCACCCCAATAACGACGCTGTCGTCCCCTTGGAAAATGGGGATGAACTTGTCTCCCCGCAGAATCTCGGCCTGGTTCAGGGGCCGAAATCGGCAGAGCACCTTGATGCTACATTCGTTGTTGGTCTCCGCCATGGTGGTCGCCGGCGACGGGCTGGGCACTTCTCGGGCTGCAGGGGCGGTGTGCGCTCCGGAGGAGGGGTGCTGAGCCGGGGCCGAGGCGGAGGCCAGGTGCTCGGTGTCCGGAGCCGAGGAAGCAGGTGGGGCGCCCGGGCGAAGGCTGGAGAGCAGGGCCGGGGCGCGCTTGCTCGCTCCTGCGGCACGGGGATGCGGGCGACCTGGGCGTCTGGTCCTCTGTCGGCGCTCTGCCTCTCCGCCCCTCGCGCTGCAGCGCCGCGCTGCGGGCCTGGGCGGGGCGGCGGCCGCGGGGCGGGCGGGGCTTCCTTCGCGGGGGGCCTCCCGCTCGGCGTCCACCGCGGGGGCACCTTTCCGTTCCTCCCGCCT
>LNAC01000236.1:2726031-2749366 GCA_002007465.1 Ailurus styani | reverse complement strand
TAGAGATTCTTTGTCCTTCTTCCACTCAGGTCAGACTCCTGCTGCAGCCCCTGGGCAGAACCACCTAGAAGCTAGCCAAATTGATTTTTCTCCCAGTCACAGGCCTCTGCTGGCTAACAGAGAGTTGGACTGCAGGAGTTGAGGCTCTAGGCCAAGGGAAGGAGTGTGGTGATGGAGGAAGGGAGGAGGAGATGGAGGTTCTGCCTAGCAATTGTGTAAGGTCACTTGGACACTATGAGGTAAGACTGAGAGAATGGTGGCCTGGCCAGACAAGAACTAACCGCTCAGAACTCAGATGAGGGCTACCACACATTGGGCCTATACCTCTCACCCACCTTGGCTCTTAAGGAAACTGAAGGAAATGGGTCCAGCATAAGAAACTGGATGGGAAGGCAGCAGGACTCTGTAGAAAGAGTGGCAGAGGTTTGGGGAGGAGCCAGGAGACTATGCATAGAATGACAGTGAGTTCCAAACTCCGGAACACAAGCATCTCTCCAAGTCACTTGGTCTGGCACTATTTCTAAGTGTTGCAGCATCCTGCAAGCTCAGGAAACATTATGGAAAACATCCCAAACTCAGGCCCCCAGGGGCTCCAGGGTGGCAGCCTTAATGGACTTTCAAAAAATGCTTGTCTTAAAAAAAAAAAAAGAAAAGAAAAGAAAGAGAGAAAGAAAGAAAAGAAAAAAGCTTGTCTATGATGGGTAAGGGACAAAAGTTTACTGGGCATGCCCCCCCCAACAAACCCCCCCACACACACAATGCGGCAAGTTTTCCATAAAGCTAAATTTATTAAGTTTCAAAGGACTGTCTTTCATTCTTGAGAGTATGTCCTTCCTACTTTTCTAGTAAGAAATGATGGCTATAGTAAACAGTAGGCTTTCTTTTTCTAATGCACTTAGTTGGCAAAATTAAAAGGTAGCAGTACTACGTCCATCCTCAAAAAGGGTTGCTGGGTTTTTTGTTTTGTTTTTAAGATCTTATTTCTTTGAGAGAGAGAAAGAGAGCACGAGCAGGGTAAGGTGCAGAGGGAGAAGCTGACTCCCGGCTGAGCAGGGAGCCCCATGTGGGGCTAGATCCCAGGGTCCTGGGATCAAGACCTGAGCTGAAGTCACAGGCTTTACCAACGGAGCCACCCAGGCGCCCCAGGGTTGCTGCTGTTTTAATTTTATTGAACTGTGAAATTCAGAAATCTGAAAACTATTAGTGAAGTGGTTCAGAGCACAGAGGGTGTTCCAACAGACGAACAGCCACCACTTACCTACTTACGAGCTTGAAATAAGATTGCCAGATTTGAAAAACAAAGACAGGATGCCCCGTTACATTTGAATTTCAGATAAAAAACTAATAATGTGTGTGTGTGCGTGCGTGCGCATTCATTCGTGTGTCTTAGTATGTCCCAAACATGATATGGGACATACTTATGCTAAAAAAACCCTATTAGTTGTTTATCTGAAATTCAAATTTAACGAGGTGTCCTATATTTTATTTGATAGCTCTAACTCGAGACGATTACTTAACGTTTTCATTCCTAACATGACTAAGCCCTTACTAAATTTTACTTGCTATTATTGTTTTTGAAGTCCTTTCTGTGCCACAGCATGACAGGATGTATTATTTTCATCTAGTCATTTTATTTCTGGAAGCTGAAACGTATTCATCTGAAAAACAGGAATTATAAAGTATTTTTCATAGACGACGTAAAAATGAAAGAAAATAAGTTCTGTGAAATAACTCCCAAGGCACGTTGTTGTCGGTCTCCGGCCAAGCCCGAGTGGGCCAAGACTACACATCCCACAATCCCAGGCGGCGTCCCCCCGCCATTACCTCATTCCCTGGCCGCATTCTCGCCAATCCCGGCCTCTCCAGGGGTGTGGTAGCAGGCTGTTCTCGCGACTTTTGCCTTATCCTTCTCTCTCCCGTACGATTCCTGTCGCGAGACTTCCTGCTCCTCCACCTCCTCCGCCGCTCCCTTTGCCGCCGCCTAAGCCCGGGACCCGGACCCAGCCTCTCCCCTACCCGAACACCGGCCCCGGCTCCACCGAGGCCCCGGTCCCCTAACCCCGCTTCGCCGCCGCCATGGCGGACCCTAAATACGCCGACCTTCCCGGCATTGTGAGTACAGGGCCAACCCCGGCTCCCCAGGACCGCACCCCCGACCTACTAAGGACCCCCAACTGACACTAACCCGTGACCCCTCCCGCCTGCAGCCCCTCCTCCGCCCCAGGGCTCCAGCCTCTGACTCCCCGACGGGCCACAACACCTTCCGGACTCTTCCGACCTGGGTTGGCCCGGCCGCGGAATGGCTTACCAGGCCCCTTTTCCGGCAGTCGCCGGTTTCTCCGCCCAAAAATCGTCTCTGGGCGCTTAGCACTTTTGCCCGAGTGTTTCTACCATCCGTGTCAGCATCACCCGAGTCTCCCCAAATCTCCCCAGAGGCCCCTCCCCCTACCATCCCCACCCCAAACACATACCAGGCCACTTGGTGATGGCCTTCACCTTGCCAAAGAAGAGGTTACTGTGGCAGAACCCTTCTGGTACCAGATAGAGAACTCTGCCCTCCGGGAAATCCGCCCCCCCACCCCTCACTTGCCGGCCTGTACCCTCCTTTTGTGCTGCCTTGCCTACATTCTTAAGGGTGGGGGTTGGGTTACAGGACCTTGTACTGAGTCACTCTCAACCTTTGTGCCAGAGTAGCCGTGTACAGGACCTAATTCGAAGATAACCCTCTCCTACTTCGAGCATAATGATTGCCAAGAGCCCATTGCCAAGACCCCCTTCAGATTCAGGGTCACATCTTTGTCATCACTTACATTCACCACTTACCATGAGGTCCCAGTTGTGCCCCCTGTGATCCATACCCTTCTCCCTCTAAGACATGGGAACCGACATACAGTTCACTGGGCAGGTGGAAGAGAAGGGACAGAATCCTGGCCTCACAGCCTGTCTTCTCTGTTAGCTTATTCAAATGGAGTGGGTCAGGGGTATTGGTGGATGCTGGGTAATGAGGTAGGGTGGTCACTGCTTCTGTCTGCAGGCCAGGAACGAGCCAGATGTTTATGAGACCAGCGACCTACCTGAGGATGATCAAGCCGAGTTTGATGCGGTAAGACTATGTGCTGCTTCAGGATTCTTATGGACCCTGACCTTTCTCCCCCAGGCTGACCCTTTCCTTTCTCTGGGGAGCCACAGCAATAAGCGGGTATGCCAACCCAGCCTGGGAGGTATGTAGGTTGCAGGCTTACAGCCACCAGTGAACAGTGCCAGGAAGGAGAGCCCTGACTGTGGAATCACAACTAACAAGACCTGACTTGGGTCTTTTAAATAAAAGTTGAAATATCTCAAAACAGTTTAGTTTGGGGCTAGTGATTTAGGGAGGCCCCTGGGTACTAGTCTATGGTAATGAATCCTGAAGCCTGAGCACTTATAAACTACTTGAGGTTAGGAAGTAAGCCTTTGATTTCATAAAATATTTCACTTGATGCATATTCATTAGTATCCTACCAAGAGCTAGATTTTGAAGTATAGAGGAATAGTCTTTTTCCTGAATACCCAGTATCCATTGAGCAAGGAGTGAGAAAATGATGTGGAGATTTTAGAAAGATAAGGGATCTAGTCAGAGCAAAACAAATTTGAGGAAGAACATAAATATTTCCTACAGCAAAGGAGAGTCCCTTAGCACTTTCAGATCTAAGAACTCTAAGGAAGAAAGTAGCTATGGACATATTTTAACCATGAGGGGAACCACTTAGCACTGTTTATTGAATGTGTTCAGTCTATGTCGGTTTTTGTGCAATGCAGAGGAAGAAATGTCCCTGCCCTTAAGGATGCCCCAGACTAATAGGGGAGTTAGGATACATGGAATAAATAGGATAGGAAACATGAAATAAATGAAATGGAGTGAATGGAAATCAGCATGGTTAAAACTTGTATGTAAGGAGGGTCAAGGGAAACAAAGGTCTTTTAGCATTTTTTACTAGATGTGTTTTAGGTTCTATTCCAAAGAGAGCTGGGCTAAGGTCACATCGATGAAGCAGGCTCCGTTTGTGTGTCTGTAAGTCCTGTGGCCATGTCTGTGGGGCCGGTTAGTTCTGGAGAATGCTGGCTGCTGGCTTCTAATGTATGGCTTGGCGTACTCCCTTATTCTTTATTTGATTCCCCCATGTGGAAGTGGTTCCTACTTTGTGGGAACACCTTCCCTGTCTCCTCTCTCAGTGGTGTGTTCCTTGTGGCTTCTGTACTTGCTGGCATGTCAGTCTGTCCCCCAGGCTTGAGTATCTGGAGATAATGCAGATGTTGTCATTGCTCAAGGACCTGGGTGTGCACCTGTCACTCCAAGATGTGTGTTATTAGGAAGCTGTCTTTGACCTCACAGAACAGGATTGTAGAAGCTGAGGACTTCAGTCCTCTGATCCATTTCAGAGATTGTTCAACTCTGGCCTAGGCCTCTGCCCCATAAAGTGTCACAGCTTCACAGTGAGATATAATAAACGGAAGGTTGTCCGTTTGTCACTGACTGTGATACGAACGGGCAGTATCACAGCAATCCCCCTTCCAAAACAAAAAATACATCATAGTTTTCCTTTTGAAAGTCCTGGGGTATTTCTTAAGAAGAAGATGACAGGCATGGAAGCATCTGAATGTGAAGCCCTGATTGGCTGTTTCTCCCCGCTGAGCCTGAGCAACCTATTTCAGTAGTACCTAGTGGGGTGGCTGTTAGGGAGGGATACCAGACATGTTCATTTCCTGCAGCATATTGTCCAGGATGACTGTATAGCAGAGCTGGATGGTAAATACAAGAAGAGTCGAGTTGCTTCCATCACCTAAGACTCAGCTAAGTGACTTTTCATCACTAGGCAGGAGTGAGTAGGGTGGGGAGACCTTCAGCTGCTTTGGGGAGGCGTTGCTGAGATATTTACTGATGTCAGCTAATGTCTCTGGCCTCTGGGTGTCCCTGTGGGCCTTAGGAGGGCAGCCTTCGGGAAGTCAGCTGAGTAATGGTTCTGTTACTGCTCTTAATATTGATGTAAATGTGCAACTTGAAGAGAACTGGATTGTACATAGTCCAGAAACCTCATGTCTGTGAGGCCTGGATTCTCACTAGCAGCCTGTCACCTGCCTTCCCAAGACCTAGCACCGATGACAGTGCACGTCACCAATACTGTGGCTGAACCGTGAGGTTTTCAGTCACCTTCTTAACCCTGGCAACAGAATGTTCTGCCTTAATCTCCAGATTATTTTCAACTTTAATTCATTTTAAAAATAGATAATATATGCACATAGAACAAAAGTCTTTTTCCACCCCTGCCTGCCACCACTCAGGTCCCTTCCCTGAAGACAGCCAATATGACCAGCTTCTAATGGAACCTTTTTGGGGGGGGGGATCTCCAGATTTTTATTTAAAGGAATAATCAAAGAGTGTTGGCCCTCACTGTCTTTTAACAGTGCTCTGATTTCTCCACTGTGGAAAAAATTGAGTTGCTGAAGGAAATCATGCCCTCTGATATCCCTTAAAGATTGTAATTGCTCGTTTAATTTAAACATAAAAGTATTGCAATTCCCATAGTGGAGAGGATGGGGAGGAAAGTAGTATAAATGGTTTTAATTTTGCTAAAGATGATCCTGGTTTTCCTACTATTCCTTTAGAACAATTTTAGCAGAAGGAAAATCTCTAAAATAAATGGGCCAGACAGCAGCACAGGCTAGCCCTTTCCTCTTCAATGTAGGAGAATCTCGTCTCTGCATTTCAGACACTCCTAGGTTGATTTGGACGATGGGTGTACTTGGAGACTTTTCTTAAAATGTCTCCTCAGGAAAGCTAATTCCTGACTGGAATTTCCTCCCTTCTGGATCCACGGTCTACCTCGGGTCTGTGAGGCATTCTGCTCCTGGCTTTTGAACTGCTGGAGCAAGGAGAGTAAATTTAGAAAATCTCACTAGAAACAGGATATAGTTTCTCCTTTGATGTCTTATCCATCTCCAATGCCATGTGAAAGGGGAAAAAATGACCTAGCCACAGTTTGACAGGGCCCTGGCAGAGGCTGTTCTCCAAAGGGTAGATACTGCTGGACACTCCACCAGCTTGAGATGAGAAACAGTACGTTCTCTTCCTTATAGTTTGAGATACCATAGAGTTTGCTTGATTGTGTTCATTGACTGTTGGCGTTCTTGAACTTACCTGAGTTTTTCCTAATGCTTCCCCCATCCTCCCTCCTCACCACCTTGCCTGGACACTAGTTTGCACAAGTAAGACCATTCGATGCTTCTTCTCTGCATGTTTTTTTTTTCATCTGCCATCTCGCATGCAATGCTCTGTCACTGTAGTATTGTTGTAGCTAATCATTTTGAATTCTGTCGAGTCCCTAGCTGGGTCATTAAGGGGCCTGCTGGCCTTGTGTTTAAAAATCATTAATCAAGGTTTGGAAGTACAACTCTGATTCATGAATCATTGTCCTCTCCCTTGTGAGGTCTGCAGAATAAAACTGTCCAATGGAGGATGGAATAGAAACATGGAGGCTAGGAATGCTTTTGCATATGAGACATTTAGGGGCTGGGGTTAGAAGGGGTTGGCTTTCTCCTCCTCAGACTGAAACGAAGTTAAGAGAAAAGAGGTAACTGTTAGCCATTCTAGACAAGGGTGGAGAACAAGGGAGACAGTCATAGTCCTCATTTCTTAGCTGTGTATAGACTATCCCTGGGAAAGACTCATTTTAATGTTCCCTGTGTTAAGCCTTTAGACAAAAGTAAATGGGATGGGAAAGGAGTGTTGTGTGTAATTTTAAGGTAATAGCTTGGGTTATTTGTGGTTTCACGAATCTTTCTGTTTCTGTACCCCCTCCTTTAGAAATGGGTGGATGGTCAGCATTATGTTAATCTATCCTGGACAGTTTTCTTCTACAGCACTCTCCAACTTCCTTGTCAGCATGGTTCTGAAGTCCCCTTGGCTGCAGTGTTGGCAAGGAGCCCAAACAGGCTCAGAGAGCAGCAGTGGCCTCTTTCCCTGTCTGATCTAGAACCTCAGGTCTTGCCCTCTGAGGCACAGCCATTTAGCCAAACAGCCCTGGGGAGTCAGGGGGGTCCATTAATGAGAAGGACTGGGAGTCATGTACCAGGTAAGCTGGTACCTGAGATCAGGGCACTTAGAATTTTCCAATCAGGGTGGCTGGATGGACTGTTTCCATGGTGACTATTAATACTCTAGGTTGTAGGAATTATGCCTAAAAACTCATCATCCCACAGTGCACCCAAAGTACAGATCTGGAGGTGGTGTGTACTGTTTACAAACTAATATGCCACTTTTCCTTTTCTTTGATTTTCTATCCTCCCTCATGCTGCTTGTTCCTCATGATTTGAACTTGAATTTACAGCTCATTGTTCTCTCCTTGAGTTTCTCCCAAGCTGCTTTTAGCTTGGTGGGGCAAGTAAGAGAAAGGTAGTGTGTGTGCCTCTCCTTGTGTGTTTGCATGTATGCACCTGTGAGTGCTTATACTCCCTTGCGCAGAGACCTCCCAATGTAGACCACAGGGTCTGGATCTGCCTTGACCCTGAACTGAAACAGGAGTCGTGGCTTAGCTGGACCCTGGCATCAGACAGGGCACGGAGAGGTGGAGGCTCAGGTGTATCTAGCTGAAATCTCTGGGGCAGGAAGCACTTGTCTTTGTCCCACCGTGCATTGTCATGTATACATAACCATCTTCAACCTTGCACGATTCTACGTGGCCATCAGTAGAGCTCCTGGAGAGGCAGGGCATATAGCTAGATTTACCCTCCTGGCATTTCTTTACCCATCTTGCCTAGAAGCGAGAGCCTTATCTCTGTGGCTGGACTAAAAGAAGGCCTCTTTGGAGAACTCACCTTTCCCGCTTGTCCACCCTCTAACCTCTGTGACTCTTGTGAGCAGAGGGTGGAAGAAACATTTTCTGCATATGGGCTGGTAGTTGTGAATCTTGGTATCCTCTGGATTCTTGGTGCTTGCACATCATAGCAGGATTGCTCTGGTTCCCTCGGTGCTGCGGGGTGCGTTACCAACTAATCAAGGTGGATACAAGCACACTGGACTATCCGAGGGGCCGGGACGTGCCCTGCCTCTCCTCCAGCAGTAGAGAACGAGAACAGGTGCCTCATATTTCCTGACACTCACCATCTCCTGACATACTTTGTTCTGCTTAATCTAAAGTCCTATCAAGCCACCCATGCGGGCACCCTCACTGTGACCAATTCCACCATCCAGATGTCTTACTCTTTAAGACTAGAGAAACCAAGAGACAGCGAGACTTGAACCGTGAAGGCCCCTCCCTTGAGAATTATGGGCCCTCAGTCAGCTACATGTCCTTAGAATCCCCACAGCCTCTGCTTCACATTCTGCCTTGTCTCCCCCCACCCCCACTTTGCTGTTCCCTGCCACTAGCTTGCAACATCTCACTAGTTCTTAGATAATCTTACATCGCTTCTAATGGCAGAGCTTCATGACATTCTCACCACCAGAGAGGAAAGGGTCCCAAGGTCTTCTTTCTCTTGGGGTGTGTAGTGGCTCCAGCTGAAATTTCTTGGCCCCCAAATTTTGCTAGGCTCCCCTGGGCCCCATGGTGCAGTGTGTTTGAAGCTATCATATAGTGCATGTGACAATTTGCTAATAACAATTTTGTCTTTTTTTTCCCCTCCCTCACCCCCATTTCCCCACTCCCTTTCCTTTTAACTCTTGATTTTCTCACCTCTGGGGAAAACCACAAGGAGCTGGTAAGAAGCCTGACCTTTCATCTGCTTTTTAATGGGGTGTGCTGTGATGGGCAGTTGTTTCTCTGTCCTTTTGTCTCTGCTGAATCTTTAATCCCTCTATCCAGCCCCACCCCCAGCCTACAGCCTTTCCCCAGTTTATGAATCACTGTAGTGACACTGCCTCCCGCCCATGCCCCCAGATCTCTGAGGCACTGGTGGGGTGGGTGCCGCTGGAGGACAGAAGGGTGCTGGCCATCTGAGTCTCTGGGGCCACATCCTTGGAGAGGCTCTGAGGGGATGCCAGTGCCGGACAGCTCTCCTGAGCCAGGACGTGATCCGAAGTGGGAAGAGTGAGATGAAGACACCATTAATTCCTGGCACTGTTCAGGACCTATGAGGCCCATGCTCTGTACATTGACCCTTTTCTACTCAACCAACCCCTTACCTACTTAGGAAAGTATGTAGGAAAATAGGTTCTCATCAGCATAGTGCCTGGCCTGTAATGAGGGATTAACAGATGGCAGCCATGATTAATTTCCTTCCTTGGTCTATAGACTATGCTTCCCATTTGTCTTTTTAAGAGGATTTTAAAAAAATGGATTTCTACCTCATTGGCCTTGACCTGGGCAATCACAGGGAGGAGTGGCACACTCTTGATTATGAACTTAAGAGAAGGTGGTAGTGTCTCCTGGTCGGGAGTCCTTCTCAGACACTTCGTTGAGGCCAGAGACCACACAGTTACTTGGCCTGTGGGTGCTCTGGCCATACATTACAGAGAAGATTAAAGAGGGAATAATTTGGGGCTCAGTTGTCTCTTTGCCCTTGAATATGGGATGTTGAGCCCTTTTGTTTTCCCTTAATCTTTAGCTCTTGCCTCTCTGCTCAGCACTTCCCTGAAGAGGTAAAGGTCAAAGTTGATGTTTTTTCCTTACTCCCTCCCTTCAGTATTTTTAAAGCTGCCACTCGCACTGATTCTTTCTCTAATAGCAGACCAGAGATGAAGGATGGAGCTTCTGTCTGCTGCTCTCCATGATGCCTCTCCATTACTATCTCCTACCTGCCCCTGCCAAATACCCACACACAGGCAAAGACTCTCTGTCCAGTCCTAGCTGCACATTAGAATCAGCTGGGTAGCTTTTCAGCTGGCCTACTATCCTGGCCCTACCCCAGCACAATAATGAAATCAGAATCTACAGAGAGCCCAGGCCTCTTTTCCTCTTTTTTTTTTTTTAATTTAATTTTTATTTTTTTTATTTTTTTATTTTTTATTTATTTGACACAGAGAGAGAGACTACAAGTAGGCAGAGAGGCAGGCAGAGAGAGACAGGGAGAGGAGGAAGCAGGCTCCCTGCTGAGCAGAGAGCCCGATGCGGGCCTCGATCCCAGGACGCTGAGATCATGACCTGAGCCGAAAGCAGAGGCCTCAACCCACTGAGCCACCCAGGCGCCCTCAATTTTATTTTTAATTTACATTTTGTAAGTGACGCAAATGCACAGGCAGGGTTGAGAGCTGTTGTTCTAGTTCAAGGAAAGAAGACTCACTTTGCCTGCCTCCTATGGAAGGTGGAGCTGTCGTCCCCAACAGCACGGGCTACCTGCGTCTCCTTCCCCCTCCTGCAGGAGTGTAGTGAGAGCTGTCGCACTGCTGACAAAGGAAGGAGATGTGTGGGGTGAAGTTCCCGGTCTTGGTGTAGTTACTGGAATCTGAACAGCCAGTCAGAATCTAGTAAGGAGGGAACGTCTTGCTACTGTTTCTAGGGTAAACTCTCTTTATCACTTTCTCTCCCATGTTCCCTGCTGACGGGAGAGCTTCAGTGCTTGAGACAAGAGCAGAGGGCTCAGGGTGGAGAGGCGGGTGCTGTGGCTTCTCTCGAGAAGCTTTTCTCGGAGAAGCTTCTCTCTGAGAAGCTGCTGGGCTGCTTCCATGTTAGGACGTAGGCGTGGCCCTCACCCGTGCATCCTCTTGGCAAGCAGGTAGTGCTTATGCTTACTGCTTCTAAGACGTCCCTTAAAAAATAATATAGTAATCTCTTGCCTCTTCTCTATACCCTGAACTCCCCAGCCTCATGGCAGCCTTGGCACAGGACTGCTGGTCCCGCCCTTTCCCAGCCTTCCTTTTGTATCTCAGCTGGTATCTTCCCTTCAGCAGCATAGTCACCCTCAGAGTTAGCAGCTGGAATGTATGCCACCCTTCCTCTTTCCCCCCATCAAGGATGGGAGGTTAGCTTGAAATGTCCTTCCTCAACAGCAAGGAGGTTTACTTTTGGGAGGGGAAGTTCAAAGACGTCAGGTTGGTTTCTTGCCCTGAGTGCATGGTGTGTGCCAGGTAACTGGGAGGGCCCTGTGGGTGGGGTGGGGGAAGGGGGAGGCTTATGTACAGAGTGGGTGGGGAGGTTATGCTACCTCTGTTCCTTGAATCAGGGTGTTAATATTTATACAACTGAGACTCCAAATTTATCAGGAAGCTTCCGTTTCCTAGGTTGAGCCTGGGTCAGCAGCTTGAAGTGGAGCTGCCCTTCTCTTCTCTTGGGAATGTGGGGCCCAGTCTCCTCTAGTGGTTTGGTGATTTTGTGGGGTCAGGGAAGTCTAGGGTGAGAATGAGTCTGCCCCTGGCCTGAACTACCTCTTCCTGCAGGAGGAGCTGACGAGCACAAGTGTGGAGCACATCATTGTCAATCCCAATGCTGCCTATGACAAGTTCAAAGACAAGAGAGTGGGGACAAAGGGACTTGGTGAGACTGGGCTGGAAACGGACGGGGGTAAGCCTGTACTCAGGCCATAGTGACTTGCTTTGGGGAAAGGGCCCTTCATGGAGATCTTTTTTGGTAGCCCTGACAGTCACCCAAGACCATGGCTGCCCCGGGCCTAGATCAGGCCCTCATTTCCATCTTCTTTTCTTGGCAGATTTCTCAGATCGTATTGGAAAAACCAAGAGAACAGGATATGAATCTGGAGAATACGAGATGGTTTGTTGTGTGTGTGTGTTGATGGGAATGGTGCAGTGATCCTAGTTAGGAGGGACATCAAGGGATACAGTCAGGCTTCTGAGTTTTTCTCTCACTGGGGGTCCTGAGAAACCCAGCAGGATGCAGTCGAGGATGCTTAGTCCCCTGCTGTTTGCTCCAGAGAGTCTCCAGGCCTCCAGTTTTTCTGTACCAGGGTGTTGTGCATTCTGAGTTGGACAGGATTACCCTTACAACTTAGGCTCGGGGTTTGGATAAATTCTCGAGGAGGCTCCCTGTACCTAGTGGTGTAACATCTGTGTGTGTGCTTGCGGTCTAGCTTGGAGAGGGCCTGGGAGTGAAGGAGACACCCCAGCAAAAGTATCAGCGACTATTGCATGAGGTCCAAGAGCTGACAACTGAAGTTGAGAAAATCAAGGTACCTGTAAACTCCCTTCTCCCCTTTGTGCTCTGACTTACATAGCAGAGGAGGACCTCACAGCCAGAGGAGAAAGGTTCCCGAGGCTCCTGGGTAAGGGAGCTGGGGTTTCTAGGTTTAGGAATGTAAATAAATCTCCTGTCAGTGCCATAGGTGGGTAAGAAGTGTCCAGTAACTTCCAGCCACAGCCATTCTTAAGGGCCTTGATCCTCTTTTCTGTTGTTTTTATTTTTTTAAGATTGTATTTATTTGAGAGAGAAAACACTGAGAGACATGAGCAGGAGAAGGAGCGAAGGGAGAAGCAGACTCCCCACTCTGGGGCTCAATCCAGGACCCTGGGACCATGACCTGAGCTGAAGGCAGACGCTTAACCAAATGAGCCATCCAAGCACCCCCTTTTTTCTGGTCTTGATTCCTCCTTGTTACCCCCCATTGTCTGTTGCTTTTCATACCAGACAACGGTGAAGGAGTCCACCACTGAAGAGAAGCTGACCCCCGTGGTGTTGGCTAAACAGCTCGCCGCCCTGAAGCAGCAGCTGGTTGCTTCCCACCTGGAGAAACTGCTGGGACCAGATGCAGCTATCAACCTTACTGACCCTGATGGAGCTCTGGCTAAGTGGGTGCCCTACTTTGTTGGGAAATGTTTGCTGCCTGGGGCATAGGGAGACTCAGCCAGGTACTGGCCAGGATACTAAGGGGAGAGGTAGCCTAGCTGTTCGTTAATGCTGAGCGTGAGGCAGAAATGAAAGAGGGGCTGGGCTGGCCCACATCCTTCAAGTCGTGATCTTATTACTTGGTCTCCTGGCCCAGGCGCCTGCTGCTGCAGCTGGAAGCAACCAAAAACAGCAAAGGAACTGGTTCAGGGGGAAAGACCACCAGTGGGACTCCTGTAGATAGTAGCCTTGTCACTTACGAACTACATTCTCGGCCTGAACAGGACAAGTTCTCTCAAGCTGCCAAAGTAAGTACGTATGTAGGTTGGTTGGGGGGCTGAGGTGTTGTGGCCCTGAAGACTTTCCTCCCTCCCTCCAAGGGATCAGATCTCAGGAGAAGGTGCTAGGAATGCTTCCGATTCCTCTTGATGTCTCGTTCTCCATGTTGTCCTCACCCATCTACTTTCACTTAAGATTTTAAGAATGTGACTAGGTTGTGTTCCAGAGATAGTAGTCCCTTGGCAGAGTAGAGACGAGGAGGGAGGGGAATGGCAAGCAGACAAGCAAAGAAGAGCGGGTTCTCAGTGCCCACTGCAGCGGCAGGCACGCGGATGGCAAGCCTCACTCCCTTTCTCGCCCTAGGTTGCGGAACTTGAGAAGCGCCTAACAGAGCTGGAAGCAACTGTACGCTGTGATCAGGATGCTCAGGTCAGGTGCTGTCCTCTACTGAGTCTGACCCTTGGATCCTGTGCCGTCCTTCCTGACCCCATAGTGTTCCACAGAACCCTGGGGAGAGTGGGAAGGTCTTCAGTTGTCAGATCAGCCAGGGGGTTGCCAGCTGGATCCGGAAAGGATGGGAGACAGTAGCAATCCTGAGGAGATACAAGAACCACTGATTTCTTTCCTTCTTTTCCCCACCAGAATCCCCTTTCAGCAGGTCTGCAGGGAGCCTGTCTTATGGTGAGTATAAAAGGAACCAGAGTGTTGGATTACAAAGGGGATATTGAGGTGGGGTTTGCCTGGAGAATTCGTTGTGGGTCTGTAGCTATATATTAATCATCTCCAGTAGAATATGTGGTGGCGTATTCCTAGTCTGATCCTTTCCCCTCCGTGAAGTTTGTCCCGAACCCCACCCCCAGGAGACTGTAGAACTGTTGCAAGCAAAGGTGAACGCCCTGGACCTTGCAGTTTTGGACCAAGTGGAGGCTCGGCTACAGGTATAAATGGAGGGCAAACTGGATTACAGGTAGCCTGGGACTTTGAAAGTCTGGGTGCCCTATCAACCTCAAAGTCTGTGTTTTCAGAGTGTGCTGGGAAAGGTGAATGAGATTGCCAAGCATAAACCTTCTGTAGAAGATGCAGATACACAAAGCAAGGTCAGGAAGAGCCCTTCCCCCCACCTTTATACCCTTTCCTGTTCCCTCACGTTCTCCGAGTCATTCTGGTGGTCTTACCAAAGCTTAAGAGGTCTTCCTAAGCTCTTACAGCTGAGGTAGTGAGGGCAGTGCTTCCCACCTGCCCCTCCCTAGTGAGGTGGTGTGTTCTTGGCTTGGCCATCCCCCCTGGGCACCTGTCCTGTCCCCCCAGGTGCACCAGCTATATGACACCATACAGCGCTGGAGCCCCATCGCCTCCACCCTTCCTGAGCTGGTGCAGAGACTTGTCACCATCAAGCAGCTGCATGAGCAAGGTGGGAGGCCAGCTGCCAGGGGCAAGGAGAGGAACTAGAAAGCGGGTGGCATTTGTTTCCTTCCCTCTTGTCATGGATTCTGATGTTCCCCCATACCTTTCCTACCTTTCTTTTGTAGCCATGCAGTTCGGTCAGCTCCTGACACACTTGGATACCACACAGCAGATGATTGCTAGCTCCCTCAAGGACAACACCACTCTCCTGACGCAGGTGTGTGCCCCCTTATTGGTCTGCCGCCTCCCTTCTCTAGCAGCCTGGCTTCCCCAGCTTTGTCTCAGTGGGTTCTGCCTTGGCCCAGGTCGTAGCATGAAGTGGCAGGGGCTCGGTTTGAGTCTCTGTTGTTTTTCAGTGGTTGTGGGACTTTCGACAACTTGCTTATTAACCTGTGAACCTCCATCTTACCATCTGGAAAACCGTACCTACCTCAGGGTTGTGTGATTAAGTGAAATACAGTGGGTGAATTGTTAGGGGTCCAGCGAACCTGTTTTTCCTAGAACACCTACCCAGTCCCTCTATAGTCTCAGCTTAGCTTTCCCCTCCCTGGTCCTCAGCCAGATGTGCTTGTATCCAGAGCACAGCACAGAGAGGAGTATGGACTTTGAAATGAACAGCAGGCTCCGACCTCGTTCTGCTGCTACTTTTCTGACACCGGGCAATGAGCTTCACCTTCATTCTTAGCAGTGCCCAGCAAATGGTCCTCGGTTTTTCTTGGAGGCACTGTTTTTTCAGTCCTGGGGGCAGAATTACAGCGGAGAGACCAACACCACAGGACAATCAAGATAAATGAAAAAATATGTGAAGTATATGTTCTGCCTCTAGAGCCGTTTCTAAACTTTTGAGCCAGTAAAACTCTCATTCCGGTAAAATCTTACCTGTTCCTCATTATATAAGACAGATCAAAAGAATGGTTCTGGTGGAGTCCTGCCTGCTTGGCAGTCCCTCAGCTAGGTCCCATCATACTCCAGGGGTACTCTGAAAACTGCTACTATCACAATCTCTGTGACTTCTAGGTGCAGACCACCATGCGTGAGAACCTGTCCACGGTTGAGGGGAATTTTGCCAACATTAACGAACGGATGAAGAAGTTGGGAAAGTGAGCACCTTTAGGAGATGGAGAACGGGGGTAATCCCTACCCCTTTGAACTCTGTTAACAGCTTACATAGGGTTTCCCCTTAATTATAACTCTCGCATCCCCATACCATTTGACACTGGGGGCAAAGGGGTTCTTCTTGCATGTGGGGTTTACACCCCTCCTCCGAGGAATACAGAGTGGTAGCTGGGGGACATTAGATGGTGGTTTCCCCTCAGGCCCCGGGGACGTGGGCCCCGCCACATGCCAGCTCCTGTCCAGTACTGCTTTGCCTGGGGCGGGGCAGGATTGAGTCCTGTCCTCCAGCACAGCTCCCATGGCTGGCTGCAATTCTGTACAACTGTTTCTGACCATTAAATGCTGTTGTACTCTGTGTGGCCCCTGCTGTGTTTCCTGGGGGAAGAGGCAACCCTGAGACGGACTTTCACAGCCTAACAGGCAGCCTCAGCCCCGCTCTGCTGTGAGAGGGTTTAAACTGTAACCTGCTCTTACCAAAGAATTAAGGAAGAAATGAGTACAGAGTCAGAGCCAGAGTTTCAAAATATTCTCATCTGTTAAATTAAGAGTGTCTCCCATAGAAAAGCAGTGGAGGCCCCACAGGGCAAGTACAAAACAGAATTAAAACTCCCAAGGGTCTTGTCTTTACAAAAGAAAAGGCAGGAGGCAGCCCCTGGACAGCGGGTCGTGCTGGCCGCTCCGGTTGGACCACGTTGCATAATCCTCAGTCGCATCATCACAACGTCTCTGAGCGTTTCGATGGGGGAGAAGGGGCAGTGTAGTGTGTATGGGAGGAGAGACCCAGCGGGCTCTCTGTGCCCCCTTACCCCCTTTTAGATCCCAGAGGAAAGTGGAGGGAAGCTGGCTACACCTTGAAATGAGGCTATGTGTTTCAAACCTGGGGACAGGGGTAAGAGGGGGATCTGTGCTTTGAGCAACCTGAGCCAGAGGCAGAGGGGTGTTGGAGGGGTGAGGGGGGATGCATGATGCTTATTGCTTTGTACCTTTCACTGGGAAGGAGGGCAGCAGCCAACAGTAGCTCACAGGTTTGTAAACTGAGCCTGCTGGCTTCAAGAAGGGAGGCAATGAAGTCGAATTAAATATAAAAGAGTCATTTGTGCAAAAATAACTTAAACAAATAAAAGACCTGGGGAAGGGGGTGTTCCCCTTAGCCTGGTGGGGAGAGGGCCATATACCACCCCCCCAGGCCTTTTCAGTGACATGGCTTTGGGGGGGAGGGGGTGAGCTTCCCTACCCCCTGCAATGGCTCAGGATGGGATTGTAGGGGAAGGGCTTCCATTTGTGCTCTGAGTGGGGAGTAGTGCCCCCACCCACTGTCCACAGGTGCAGGTGGCTGGCAGGGGCTCCCAAGGCTCAGCACTCAGCTCTCCCCAATCAGGGTCAGATCCAGCTCCAGGTATGGCTGCTAAGGGGCCAGTTTCCTCCTCTTGTTTTTGGCAGGACGGCCAGGGCGGGCCCGGGGAGGCAAAGGGACAGCCGCCTATACAAGAGGGGAAGTTGAAAGAAGTGATCAAACAGCTAGGTATCGGGAAGTCTTTTATTTTCTCCCCACTCCCTCTCCTCCTCTCCTCCTCCTGCCTCATCCCTTACAACCACACACCCCCACACACAACCCTGACACACACTTACGCGGGTTGTAGGGCTGGGGTCCAAGGTAACATCCTGGCGGGAGCTATTGCTGTTCCGGGTAGGGCTGCAATAAGGGCACAGATGGTCAGGAATACTTCCCCAAGCACCAGGTGAAGTTCAGAGTTTGGGTGGGACACGTTCTACTTTTGGGTAATAAAGGCATAATATCTCTATCCATATTTACGTAAGTTTGTGCCTTTTCGAAAGTCAGTCCACTCTAAACATTTCTATAAACCATCAAGACGTAGGGAAAGGCCAGGATGGGGGTAGGCCCAGTACTCACTTGTATTTTCTCCTCCGGCCACGACGAGACTTTCTGACTACCCCTGGGGGCACCTGGGAAAACACAGACTGTATGTGTAGGAAAAATTAGGAAAAGGAGCCATGTTCCCAGCCCTTCCTCTGAGCCCTTCAACCCAAACCTCCATCACCCTGCACTCACCTTAAGGTCCTCAGAATGGGGTCCAGGAGGGGATGGATCCTTGGGCTCAACACCCCCTTCAGCCAGCTCCCCATTATGCTGCCAGTGGTGGGTCCTTCTTGGGGACCGTTCCATTTGTCCATTGAAGCCACCACGTGCCCCCCACTTGAGGGCCAGTCGGCCAGGCTCCCGCCGGCTGCCAGGCTTTCGGCCCCGGCCTGGCCTGGCCTCACCATTAATGCCCCTAAGTCCCCCTCCTCCCCTCCGGCCCCGTTTCCCTGACCCCCTCCCAGTGAGCAGCTCAGGGACTGGGGGGTCGGGAGAACTGTGGGGTGGGGCTAAGGCACTGAGGGGAGGCCGGGCAGGCTCCGGTTCCAGGGCTGAGGTGGGGCTCTGAGGGGGCAGACAAGGGGCTTCTGGCTGCTCTGGAGGAATCTGCAGGCAAAAAATAAAATCATAGTCCCAAATACAGTTCCTCAGCTACTGTAACTCAAAAGATCTACTTCCAGTTTAGGAAAAAATTCTGTCCCTGACACCCCCCACCCCCAACACACACCCTCACCTGGAGACTCTGTAGCAGGCAGGCTAGGGGACTAGAAGCCTCTGAGAGGGGTGGAGGAGCTCCCCCCCCAGGGAGGAGCTGCAGCCCCAACTGGCCAGAGAGAAGAGGGCCAGGAGGCTGCAACAGGCTGGGGAGGGCTCCAGGGCTGCTGGTCAGCGAAGACAGATCACCTGTTGAGGAGGTGGAAGGTCAGGAGTCTCCCTCCACAAGCCGGTTCGGCTGAGCAGACCCTATTTACCTCTTAGGCTTAGCCCCAGCGTCAAAGACTCTTCCCCAAGTCATCTAGCCTTTCTTTTTTTTTTTTTTTTAAGATTTTATTTATTTATTTATTTCACAGAGGGAGCGAGATCACAAGTAGGCAGAGAGGCATGCAGAGAGAGAGGAAGAAGCAGGCTCCCTGCTGAGCAGAGAGCCCGATGCGGGCCTCGATCCCAGGACCCTGAGATCATGACTTGAGCCGAAAGCAGAGGCTTTAACCCACTGAGCCACCCAGGCGCCCTCATCTAGCCTTTCCTCCCAATTTTTACTGCTTCCTTTTCTTCTTTCACACCAGTTTTCCCTCAGACTCACCCAGCAGGCTGGCACTCAGCAGAGGGCTAAGGAGTTGGGGGGGTCTCCCTGAGTTGGAGGGGGCCTTGCCCAGAGAGGAGGCCCCCGGGTCAGTAGTTGCCGTGGTGACACTGGAGGTAGGTGGTCCAGGTTGGGGGGCACTCAGGACACAGGGCTAAGGACAAACAACGGTTATGACACTATGTATGTGAAGTATCTCATAAACGTACAGTACTTTCACATATACGATCTCACTGAAGCCTCACGTGAAGTAGGCCACACTTATTAAATACAGACCCAGTTCCTGCAGCCATCCTACCCCCAGCCAAGAACTAAGCCCTCCCCAAAGGCCCTGAGGAAGAGCTCAGGCATGAAACCGAAAGCCTTTGATTCCCAGCTCCCATCCCTGATTCTACCTCTTGTTCTGTCCCACCCACTCATCCCTTATCCTTACCTGGGGGGGTGTCCCCGAGGGGGGATCCAGGCTGGCGGCCAGCAGCGCAGAATTTAAAGCTATGAGGGTGGGGGGGGCTGAAAGTGGGGGGAACAGGAGAGGGGGCAGGTCTCCCAAACCTGAAAATGTCTCCCCACTTGGACCCCCAGCTCCCTCTACAGATCCCTCCCCATCCCCAGCTGTGGGGCCCAGGGCCAACAGGGGCAGGAAAGAGGCAAGGAGGTTGCTAGGAGGTGCAGAAGGGGGTGGAAGAAGGTCTGATGGGGCTGGTGGAAGCAGTGAAGCCACCAAAAGCGAAGGCCCTTCAGGCTCGCCTGGGGCTAGGGGAGGGCCAGGTCCCCCTGGTGGGGGTAGCAGGGGTTCAGGGGGAGGTTGTCCCCCTCCCCCAGCCAGTACGCCAAATAAACTGTGGCTGAGCAATGGAGAAGGTGGAGGCTGCCCCAGACTCAGAGGGAGAGGCAAGGCTCCTAGCATCCCCGGGAAGCCGGCTCCACTCAGCGCCAGGCCCTGCTCAGGACTAGGGAAAGGGAAAGCCTCCCCACCAGCCAGGGGAGGCAGAGGGCAGGCTGGGCCCGCCCCCATCCCAAGCCCTTCAGATGGGCTTTGAAGCACAGGGCTGGGGACCAGGGGGGCTTTGGAGGCAGCTGGTGGGGCAGGGGCACCTGCAAAGGAAAAAAGAAATTCAGCTCAAGGGAGGACTTTTCTCCCAGCATCCAAAGAACCCAACCTTCCTGCCTCCACCCCAGAAAACCACCAAAGAGCTCTCTCAACTCCCCTAAGTGCCTTGGCTGCCTTTTTCCACCGGAGAGGAGGAAGAGCTCTACCATACTCACGTACCTGGCACACTGCTGAGGCTGCCGCTGGTGGTCCCAGGCAGGGAGGGCGGGATAGGGTGCCTGGGCTGGGGAGGGCTCCCTGAGGAGAGGGTTGGGGGAGGAGGAAGGTGTGCATCTGACCCCAAAAGGTTAAAGCTTCCATCAGAGTGGGAAGGGCCAGGGGTGGGGAGTCCCAGCAGGGACAGCACAGAAGGGAGAATTGGTTGGGATGGCTCAGGGAGAGGAAAGGGTTGGGGGACAGGAGCGGGGGCCCGAGGACGGCTCCGTCTAGGGGCTTGAGGGCCTCCCCCTTCTAGCAATCGCAGTACAGTTGGGGGTCTGCGGGGACGTCGCTGAGAGGGACGGGGTGATGAGGAGTGGGAAGCGGAGGGTGTCTGGGCACGGGGCCTTCGGCCCTGTAAAGTGCTGGGAGGGGGGAGCGGGGGATGCTGTGCCTTGGCCGCTGCAGAGAGTAGGCTGCTAGCAAGGAAGGGGGGTGCCCCAGGCCCCTCCACCGTGGGGGCCCCTCCTAGGGGCCGCAAGACCAGGGGCAGGTGCATAGTGGCTGAAGACACTGGTGGCTGAGTGGCAGGACCAGGGGGGCCAGAGGGACCAGGGAGATTATTGCTTGGGGGCAGAGGAAGGGGCGTTAAGGCATCACTACAGTGGAAGAGAGAAGGGTCTGAAGGGGGGGAGGAGGAGGCATGGGGAGCTGGAGAAGAGCCCAGGTCAGGGGGCACCAGGCTGGAGCGGAGGGCAGCTCCCCAGTTGTAGGAGGGAGCATTGAGGCTGATAGCAGGTGGAGGAGGTGGGGCTGGAGAGGGGGCGTTGCCCCTCGGGAGGAAACAGGGGCTGCTGCTGCCTCCAGAGGGAACTGGGTCAGGAAGCCTTGGTGGTGGGAAGAGCCCCCCAGGGCCTGCTAGAGGGGGGAAGGCCTGTGGAACTGAGGGTGGTTCTGGGGGAAGGGAGCCAGGACCCCCATTAAGTGGAGTTGGAGGGACTCGACAGGGAGGGCGGGCAGAGGGGGGCCCTGGGGACACAGTGTGGAACATCTGGGGGCTCGCTCCCTCTCCTGCAATGAGAAATGAAGGGTCAGCCTGTGGCTCCCGTTCCAACAACTTTCTTTTGTCTCCTCCATCCCATCTCCCCGTAAACTCCCAACCTCCCTGTGCCTTCCTCTCATCAAGCAGCTCCCCCACTCCACCCTTCTCCTTGCTCCTCTCATAGAGCTCCCCCCACCATCCCTCTTCCAGGCCCTTAAGTTTTCCTCAGTTCTCGGTAAAGTGGAGAAGACTCACCAGGAGAAGAGTGTGAGCAGGTGGTCTCCATGCTGCGGTACAGAGTTGCCATGGCAACGGCTTTCCGCCGGTGGTTGCACAGCTTGGTCATGTCCTCCTCTGATGCGGGCCCCACCCCGGCCCCACCCGGGGTCACCGGGGCCAAAGGGTCAAAGTTGAAAACCTGTAAGGTGGGAGTCACGGACAGGGACCCTGAGAGAGTGCAATCTGTGAGAAGAGCTACCATGGTCAGTGACTTATATTAGGTCTCTTGGCTTATCCCTGTATTCTCTGGCACCCCTCACCACTCTGACCTTGGGGACATTGAGTGGACACTCCAGACCGCACTTGCAGGTCCCATCGCTGAGGAGGTAGCTCCGGGTTTGCTCCAAGGAAGACAGCTCTGTGCCACTTGGGCTGGGAGAGCACAGGGTCAGAGAGGACGGAGTTAGTTGAGACTGAATCAGAAGACCGTGCCTAAAGGATAGTTCCTTAGTCAAAGACCTTCCTAGGAAGGACAGAGGGTACAGGATGTGGAAAGAGAAAGAGGGAGGACACACTTAAAGGGCCAGAAATACAGAGAGCAGAAAGGCCTCGGAAGGAAAAACAGAGGAGAGCAACGGTATCAGAGATCTGGGTGTTGAGAGGAGAGGTGGGAGAGAAAACTCAGGCACTGAAGGGCCTGGGGATAGAGCTCTGGGAACTCTGAGGATCCGTACCTGATATAGAGCACAGCACCCTCTCGAACACAGCGCTGCCAGCCGACGGGGACAGATGTGGCCACAGGGCCCCCAGCTCTGTCTGCTCCACTGCTCTCATTGCCCCCATTCATTGTGTGTAATCAGCTCCCACGTGCCTGATAACACAGACATCCACGTGGGCATTAGGAGGATTAAACTGCACTGGGTACCTGAGGGAGTACTCCAGGAAGGCAAAGATTGTGGGGAGACCCAAAAGAACTCAGGAACATGGAGAAACCCTCAGAGAGCTGGGAGAGAAAATGAAGACCTCGCTGCCATCCCGCTGTGGCTACCTGAACATCTCTGCAAACATTGTGGGGTCCAGTCTAAAGCCGGGGCCTCCGGCTTAGCCCACACCTGCAACACAGGAGAGAAAAGAGACTGTCAGAAATCTGCCCAACTCAGAAGAGAACCAAAGCCCAGGATGCTGTCAAGGGAAAGATCCTTAACCCTCCAAGGTAAGTGCACACACAGATCTCAGGGATCTGCCGGCTGAGTCCACAACCATCCTTCCCATGTACAGGCCCTAAGAAGCAGAGGATCAAAGCCTCAACTTCCGGGGACCAAGGAATCAGAGCCCAATCCCTAGACATAAAGGGCAAGGCCCCTTTGTCCCATCAGAGACAGAAGACTTCACCCTGGAGTATGGGCAAGTTCCCATAATGCCAGGGCACTAGGAAGTTTCCCAGAGTCTGGCCCCTTGCTGTTCCCTACCCCCAGGAAGATCATATAAAAAGTGCAGATTGCCCCACAGGTCAGCAGGCAATTGCCCAACTGCCCGCTGGGGTGGTACCAATAGAACCCCCCCACTCCATGCCTGCTCCATTAGACAATCACTGATCTAGTTCATTTGGATTTTCTTAAGAAAGGTTGGAGTCATAGCTCTGTCTTCTTCCAGAATCTTGAGAAGCTCCTGATTTCTCCCCAAGCCTCAGGAAGGGGATTCAGCACGTCCTACCCCACTGGCTTCAAACTGGCTCCAAAAGGGATTCTCCTCTGATACGTGGGGACGCCCCCCCCCCCAGAACCTGCAAGTATTCTCTCCAACCTCACCATCGCTCCCACCCCACACTGGCGGCTTCTAAACTTTCCCTCTCATAACAAGGCGCCCTGTCACCCAGCCTGCTTCCCTCAGCTTGGGGAGGAGGGGAAGGCGCACGAAGTAGGAAGGAACTTGGGGAGAGGGCGGGCGGAGGGTGGGCGAAGCACTGAGGGGAGGGAGGTGAAGAAGGCAAAAGTCAAGCAGTGAGAGGAAGAAACGGTGGGGGCAGGTGAGGGCGGGGGAGTGGGGATGGGGCCAAGGAAAGGGGCCGAGAGGACGCGGAGGGGGCAGAGGGTAGGGA
>LNAC01000236.1:2713413-2725678 GCA_002007465.1 Ailurus styani | reverse complement strand
GGGCCGGGCCCCCGCCCAGCGGACAACGACGAGCCAACAGGAGGGGCCGCAGTGCGCATGCGGGAGCGCGCCTACCCCTCCCCCACAACCCCCCATTAATCCCCAAGAGAACAAACACCCCACGCGGCCCCCCCGCCCTCCGCGGAAGGATCTGAGCCTCTTCCCAGGCCACTGGTGGCCAATCCTAGCCCTCCTCGGGGAGGGGCCCCTTCCAAAGCCACAATCTGTTGGGGGAGCCAGGAATGCCAGGTCCGGGAGGGGCCGGCCCCAAAAGATGAAAGTCGCGACTTGCCCTGCCCCGCCCCAAAGGCTTCCCGGGTAGTGTGCTGGGACTTGACCCGCCTCCCCAGGTCAACATGTCACAACACGACCTCAGCCTGTCAAGTCACATGACCTTTGCCTGTCACTGACAACCTGGTCCTGTCTTTGGGCCAGGAGAGACCATCTGGTCCAACGCGCCCCCACCCCCATTTACAGAAGGGGAAATGGAGGTCTGGAGCAACGGAGCAGGCCTAGCCAAGGACCTGTCACTGTCACACCACCACCTAAACCTGCCTTCCAGCCACAACCGACCTTGTGACAGATTCTACTTAACTCTGGCTGCCCCCACGAGGGTATGACAGTATATGTAACCGGCCGCCACATGGCATCTTTTTTCTACCTAATGGCTCAAGAAAAATACTTTGCATTTTAAGTGGTGCTTCTTTTCACTTTTGTTTAAGCTGCCTCCAAGTTCATAGTTCTCTCATTTTACCTTCACAACTCATTACCTTTTCTTTACAAACAAGCACCGAGTGCTCTTAGGCACAGAGATTAGATGGCTGGCCTAGGATCCCTGGGCAAGTGCGGGGGAAGGTGAGGCTAGAATCTGGGCTCCTGACAACCCAGTCCAAGGCAGTTGTGCGCTCAAGTGCACCTAATGTCCCAGGCAACAGGGCTCTAATGCAGCCCAAGCACCTAGGAGGCAGGAGGCTTGAGCAGGGCTCCTCACAGCAGGGAGTCAGGACTTGCGAGTCTGGTACCGTGAAAAGGGCGGGTCTTGATCTTTTTGGTGAAGGGCATCAGGGCACCGTGTGGGGGGGAATGATGAGTGGGGAAACAGTGCGAATCGCGTCCGCTGGGCAAAGGACATGAATTCTGGCATGCTGAGGGCTCATCAGAAACGTCACAAAGATAAAAGTTAAGGGTGCTTTTCTGTGAGGAGCTGAAAGTGACTATCGAAAGTCTTCAAGTTCCTCGGTCCCTTCTGGGGGATTTAAGGGGCTAAAAGAAAGACCTTTTTAAGAATACTCGGGAAGACGTTAGGCAGTCCCTGTGGCTGGAGGCAAACTTTCAAAAGAGGTTGGTTTAAAAGACCTTGTGCCCATTAAATGGGAGGGAACCAAGCAAAATGGGAGTCCCTTATGGAGAAGGTGCAACAGGGTCTAATGCCAGGTGGGCGGAATAAGAGCTTCTGAGCAAGACAAGCTGCACCGAGGCTTCGTAGCAGCCCAGGGGCAGCCACGGTGGATAGCCGTTGGGGCCGTCGGGAGCTGGGCGCTGGCGCCCCGCCCTCTCCTCTCCCCTACACCACCACCACCCCCCGCACCTCCCACCACCCTTGTAGTCCCCTGCGCGTGCGCGCGGAGACACCGGTTGCCAAACATTGCATCATCCCCGCCCCCCTTTCCTCCCCTCCCCCTCCAGCTCTCCCCTCCGCGCGCGCGCATGACTCACTCACCTCCTCCGCGTAGCCTCGTGACCCAAAGCCACTTCCGGGTCCAACACAACGTCTACATCCAAGCGGGAGGGAGCCATGGGGGCGGTGTCGCGGGGGCTTCTGAGTGGCGGCTGTAAGGGGTGAGGCGGGGCCAGCGCCGGCGTGCCGCGTTTTGACTGGTAAGCTTCTGGACCCGCCCCCGAGAGGAGGGCAAGACCTTATTAAAAGATCAGTGCTCGGAGCTACGGAGGTCAGAGGCTTGAGTCTGAGGCACAGAGCATATCATGTTGAAGATGAGCGGGTGGCAGCCACAAAGCCAAAATCAGAGCCGGAACCTGAGGAGAAAGGCGAGTACTGATCCCCCATCTACTTTTTACCCTCCCATTCTGGGGAACACTGGCTGTCCCCTCAAAGTTAGGACATCTGCTTTTTAGGATGTGGCCCCACCCCTTCCCCATGAAGTCAGTGACAGTGCGAGGAAGGGATGGGGAGCATGCTTTATGCAGGAGTGGTGCTCACAGACCTCTTTCTCGGACGATAGCGCCACCCCACTCCTGTCCGGAGCATGGGCCTTGCTCTGTGTCGTTGGGCCAAGGGGTCCGGATGCCCTCGGGAGATTTATTCTCTTCCGTTGCTAACCCCAGGCCTCCTCGCTGGGCCTGTCCAGCGGGAGGCGGGGCAGCGGGACACTCCCCCACGCCGAGACGCCTGGTTGACCATGGCTCAGGCCGCTGCCGCCCCTTTACCACCAGCAAACGCCACTGCCCCTACCCCACCCCCAATGCTGTCTCAGTCCCAGCGTCTCAGGGCCAGAGTGGCCACGTCGGTAGCTGGGGCTCCTGGATCCTCCCCAGGACAGCCATTCCACACCCTAATGGAGAAGAGAACCTTAAGGAGGCTTTGGGGCGAGAGGTACCGATGGATGGGGAGCGGAGATGGGTTTTCCCATTCCCCCAGAGGTCCCTGGGCCTCCAGCACAAGAGAGCATCCTGGCTCTCTTAGGTGTGGGAAGCCATTTGGGGTCTCCCCAGTGTATGGCCCTTCCCCTGAGATAGGTCCCTGCCTCTTTACCCCTGTCCTGTCTCCAACTAATAATCTGTGTATGTAACCATTGCATCAGGCCAGCCCCCTGTTTGGCTCTGCAGTCCTCTGGTCTGGGGCTCCACTGCTGATGAAAGCAGCATCCCACACACTGGAAGGCGAGGAGTGTTCCCCAGGGAGGACAGCCCTGAAGAGAAACACACTGGGCAATATTGCATCTCCAGTCCCCAGGGATAGGCAGCTGCTGCTCTGCCTCTGGGCTTCCTCCTCCCTTCCCCATAAGGGACTGGGGAGAATTTATCCATGCATTCCTAACAAATTACTTATTATGCACCTACTATGTGCCATGCATTTCAGGGCCAGGATACATACATGAACAAGAAAACCTCTGCTCTCACAGAGCTTACATTTCAGTGGGAAAAGGTTCACAGTGAACAAGTACATAAGTGCCGGAGAAAACCAAAGCACGCAAGGGTAGCAAATGCTCAGGGTGAGAGTTTTATCTTGGGTGGCTAGGGATTCTTACACATTTAAATAAGGTGACATTAAATGAAAGATCTAAAAAGAGGCAAGGGAGTATGCTCTGCAGATACATGGAGGGAAGAGCTTTCCAGGAGAAGGAACAGCAAGAACAGAGGTCCTAAAGTGGGAGCATGAGAACGGGAGGCCAGGTGGCTGGACTAAAGTGAATTAAGAGGGAGAGTGGTCAATGAGAAATCCAGGGCAGGAAAGGAATAGATTGTGTGAGGTCTGCAAAGCCATCTTAAGGACCTTAGCCTTTGTGAAATTGGAAGTCATTGAGGGGTTGTGTTTTTTGTGGGTTTTTTTTTAAGATTTTATTTATTTATTTGACAGAGAGAGAGAGATCACAAGTAGGCAGAGAGGCAGGCAGAGAGAGAGGAGGAAGCAGGCTCCCTGCTAAGCAGGGAGCCTGATGCGGGGCTCCATCCCAGGACCCTGAGATCATGACCTGAGCCGAAGGCAGAGGCTTTAACCCACTGAGCCATCCAGGCACCCCTCATTGAGGGGTTTTGAACAGAGTGACGGGACCTGACTTAAGTTTTTAAAGGCTCATTTTTGTTGTCAACAGACTTGGGGAGGGGTGGCAAGAGTAGAAACCGGGTAATCCAACAGAAAGGATAGTAACTTGGATTGAAAACAATGCAACTGGGTTCTGGGTTTTTGAAGAGTAAGTTTAAAAATTTAGCTGGTGGTTTGACTTGTGGGGCGTGAGAGAGGAATGAGGAACAGTGCTAAGGCTTTTGGCTTAAGCAAGTACAGTTGCCATTTACTGACATGGGGAAGACCATGGAAGGGAAAATGAGCAGAATTTGTCTTTGGACATATGAAGTCTGAGATGCCTTTTAGACATCCTAAAGGAGATTCAAGTAAGCAATTAAATAAAACAGTCGGAAGTCCCAGGAGAGATTAAACTGGAAATGTGCATTTAGAGGATGTCAGGCTGTGAGTGGAATTAGGAAAATACCACTTGATTTGTTCGCTTCCCTGTAGTCCGGTTTACTGGGGCAGGTTTGAGGCCTACCTTGAATTTAAGAGAAAGTGGAGTTGGCCATGACTTCTCTATTATGTAATTGGGACTACAAATGTCTGCCACTAAAAATAAAGGTCAGACTCTCCTCTCTCCTTGGAAATGGCTGCAGGGACCATTGACTCCCCACATCCTCTAAGACAGGAAGTGAGGAAAGACCAACAGGAGGCTAGAGATAAAAGGAGCTGCCTCTCCCCCTTCCAAAAATGGCTAACATCTATCTTTGATCCCCACAGTGTTCCAGAAGGAAGTGTATCTTCATACATCACCACACTTGAGAACAGGTAATTTCACCATCCCCTCCCCAAAACCAGTTCCTAGGAGATGCTGCTTAGGGTCCCCTGTAACTGGGCCCCTAATAAGTTATGAGAACACCTAGAGAAGACAGGAGAGGAGGGTTTGAATCTGAGCAGATGTCTGCTGACAGGCCACATCCATCTTCCTGGCTTGCCCCTATCTAAGTGACCAAATCACTATTCTTAGAGCATGTCCTAATTGAAAGCTGGCTGAGTGAGCATTCAGCCCCAAAAGAGGTAACTGGTTGGTCTTACCAGACCTCAGTCCCCATCAAGATTAGACTCACCCAGAGGACTCCCCACACAGGAGGAAACAGAGTTCCTCAAGGGAGGCTGAGGACTTTTACCAGGATCTCATAAGAATGTATATTCTAGGGCACCTGGGTGGCTCAGTGGGTTAAAGCCTCTGCCTTCGGCTCAGGTCATGATCTCAGGGTCCTGGGATCGACGCCCGCGTCGGGCCCTCTGCTCAGCAGGGAGCCTGCTTCCTCCTCTCTCCTCTCTCTCTGCCTGCCTCTCTGCCTACTTGTGATCTCTCTCTCTGTCAAATAAATAAATAAAATCTTTAAAAAAAAAAAAAAAAAAAAAAAGAATGTATATTCTAGACCCATGCTGCTTCAAATGCCAGGCAAAAGCACCAAAGAGGGAATATTAGTATAGACCAGTTGATATATTTGAAAGGGCCGAACAGTAAATATTTTGGATGCTGAGGTCTCTATTCTTACAGCATGAAAACAGCCATAAACAATATGTAAATAAATGAATGTAGTTATGTTCCAATAAAACTATCTGCAAAGAGGTACCAGGCCAGTTTGCCAACTTTTATAGACTACCTCACTGCTTTATGGAGTTGTTCCACTCCCACCCCTGACCCCCAATCCCTGAGTATGTCCTTTTCCAGAGCCTGATCCAACTGCAGAGATGGCAGCTGAGTCATTGCCTTTTTCCTTCGGGACACTGTCCAGCTGGGAGCTGGAAGCCTGGTATGAGGACCTGCAAGAGGTGCTGTCCTCAGATGAAAATGGGGGTACCTACGTCTCACCTCCTGGAAACAAGGAGGTGAGAATGTGATGCCTAAAGCTGGGGGGCGGGGGGGGAGAATTGCCCTCCCCTTCTCAACTAATACCCACCCTACCTTTCCTCATTTCCTTGAAGGAAGAATCAAAAACCTTCACCACTCTTGACCCTGCCTCTCTGGCTTGGCTGACTGAGGAGCCAGAACCAGCAGAGGTCACAAACACCTCCCAGAGCCCTCGCTCTCCAGATTCTAGTCAGAGCTCCCTGGCTCAGGAGGAAGAAGAGGAAGACCAAAGACGACCCAGGAAGCGGAAACAGAGTGGCCAGTCCCCAGCTGGGGCTGGAAAGCAACGCATGAAGGAGAAGGAACAAGAGAATGAAAGGAAAGTGACACAGCTAGCTGAAGAGAATGAACGGCTCAAGCAGGAAATCGAGCGCCTGACTAGGGAAGTAGAGGCGACTCGCCGAGCTCTCATTGACCGAATGGTTAATCTGCAACAAGTGTGAACAGTTGGGACCATCACTTCCCCCTCAGGCCACTACCTACCTTTCACAAAAGTGGCTGCCGACCATCTTCTCCAGTGCCAATGATGTGACCCTCAACCCCATCTATTCAGGAGGGGGGAAAGCTTGGGGTAGACGACAGGAAAGGGTCTCAGCATGTATATAGAGATTGTACATTTATTTATTACTGTCCATATCCATTAAAGTGACTTTCTATGAGCCAGGTTCTCACTTTCACTTTTTCTTCTTGCCTTTAGGGGTTTCAAAGGGTTTCCCCTCAGCTAGAGCCAACTGTTTCTTCAGATCCAAGAGCTTAGCCACCTCGGCGGCAACCTGGTTCTTGTCTGCCTTTTGCGCTTTAAGTTCTCGGACAATACTGCCCTAAGAGCAGAGTAGGTGGGGGGAAGAAGAATAGTGAGACCACAAAAAGCTATTTAGGATTTGGCTTTTCCACTCTCCCACAGGGCTTCTGCAGCATACCTGTCTCGTCACTTCATCCATCAGCACGTGTACCTGCTGCGGAGCAACTGTGGCCGCAGCCTCTACAACTGCTGGCGTGGGGGCCGCTCGGGCCTGGAGAAGGACAACAGAGTTAGCACCTGCTCTGGAAACATCCCTGGCCTCGAGTTTCTTCGGGGGGCGGGGGGGGGGCAGCTGCAGTGATGACCTTTCACTGCAAGGGCTCTTGCTGCTAAGACAAGCAAGGACGACTCTGAGGAAGGAAGCAGCAGGCCCAGAAGATGGAAGGAGTACTGAGAGCTACTTAGGGACCCCGAGGAGAGGACACTGGCCCTTGCCCAGTGACAGAGCAGTCTAGCTCTCTCACCTGGCCTCCGCCAAAGCGCTGCCTCAAACTTTCAATCTGGTCATTTTCCAGTTTTTGGAATAAGGGGCTGACCTGTGGAAAAAGAATTCCATAATCATTCACTGACGAGGGAGAAACCCTGTCAAACCGTACACTCTATCCCCAGGGACTCTGCATGTTTTAGAAGAAACAAATGAGCAGACAGTTGCCGATTGCAGTAAAGAAACCAGATAAAGGGCGCCTGGGTGGCTCAGTGGGTTAAAGCCGCTGCCTTCGGCTCAGGTCATGATCCCAGGGTCCTGGGATCGAGGCCCGCGTCGGGCTCTCTGCTCAGCAGGGAGCCTGCTTCCTCCTCTCTCCTCTCTCTCTGCCTGCCTCTCTGCCTACTTGTAATCTCTCTCTCTGTCAAATGAATAAATAAAAATTAAAAAAACAAACAAACAAACAAACAAACAAACCAGATAAAGCACTGGCGCTCACTCTGAAAGCCCAAAGTATTAGTAAGGCCCAAGTCTAAGGATGCTAGGCTGACACAAGGGTACAGAGGTGAACTTACTTCATCCTCTTGTGTCAAAGGGGAAACGGCTATCCTGTATCCTCCCTGCTCACTGCCTGTTGGCATTATGGAAACCAGGGGACCATGGTGTTTCTTCACATATCTACTGTAGACCAATTAGTTTTACGTGCCAGGTCCTGGGTTCTGGCACGAAGAGCGATGATGGCACGTGGGCTAGCTGATACTGGGCTTGTGAGTGAACACCAAGGACTTTCTAGCAGAAACAAGCCTAAGTGCAGAGTGGGGAGGAGTCGGGGAGGGGTTCAGAGAACAGCTGAGAGGGTCCTAGGTCCGAGTTCTCCGACCTCACCCCAAAGGCTGCATGGCAAAGGAAAGGACGCTCAGAGGCCGGCCCGTCCAGCCCTCGGACCTACTGTGCCAATCTGGTGTCCGGCTGGTAGGGTGCACAGGAAGTTTGCGAGCAGGACACTGCAAGCCGGCGGTGGCAGCTGCAGCTGGGCCTGGATGGTGGCACTGACCGTGGGCATGTAAGGCTGCAGCATGACGGACAGCAAGGCAGCTATGTTCACTGCCAGGCCTGTCACCGTCCCGGCCCGCTGCCTGGGGAAGAAGAGACATTAGACTTTCCAGGAAGATGCGGCCCACTGCCACATTATTCCCGTAGCCAAACTTACCTGTCAGCCTCGCTGCCTTTAATCCGCTTCCAAGGCTCATTGACCTGAATGTACTGGTTGCCATGGCGAGAGATGGTGAGGATACTGCGGAGGGCCTCTCGGATCCTGGGAAGGGAGGGGATGGGCTACCGTGTAAAAAAAAAACCCAGACCGACCAGTAGGGGGCTCTCACCAGGCCGGCACAGATCACAGATATGAGACCTAGGTGCCTGCTTGCTTACCGAACCTTCTCCAGCAGCTGGTGATAGTGCTGGAGTTCCAGGGTGACGTGTGCCAACAGGCGCCGATCGTCCGCAGTAAGCACCATCTCGGGCACGCAACCCCCAAAAAACTTAGACACAAACATCCCAGCTCTGAGAGGGGAGTAAGGAAAGAGGGAAGAGAAAAGACGAATTACTACCCAGTCTCCTTCTGAAATTTGACCTGATTTTCCTAATTCTCCATTCTCTCAGAACAGACAAGCTAGAAGGCAAAGCTTTACAAATCCATCCCTTGTTCTCTCTCTCCCTGCTAAGAGTAAGAAACCTGATAAAGTGAAGCAACGTCCACTTGATTTTTAAGAAAGCGATGCAAAGAAGGATCAAGTCCGAATACAGGCAACTTGCTAGCAGTACTCTCATAGAGACCACCTGCGCAACGCGGCTGACAACCAAATGTGAAAGGGCAGGGAACCGCTGAGGGATCGCTCCTCAGACCAAAGAAGAGCTGCGGCGGGGGACACACTAATGGAGTGAGCCTCAAGTAACAAGACCCCCAAAGTACAGGAAACGTCTCCCACCTCTACACTAAAATAACCCTTTTCTTTGGCCAAACTCGTCTAATGGTCTGCAAGTGAACTTTTTTGCTAGGAGAGAACACGTTTCCAATTCTATAAAAAACAGTAATAGGAAACCAATTTGCAAAAATTCACTTTGTGACCAACTTTGCTAAAGCACACCGGTACAACTGACTTCACCCAAGCAAACATATCCTACTATGTTCCAGGATCAGGTAACATTTGCTAGAAATCCATTTTCTACATCATCCGCCCCGGCCATCACAGCTCCTCCTCATTCCTGCCTCCTCAGCACCCCCATCTCTTCCGTATCTCCCACCTAGTGGAGCAGAGCTAACCACCACCCCACCCCGCCCTGCCCCCAGCTCATCCGCTAACTCTGACGCACCCCCCCCCAAGTCCCACCTGTTGATGAAGTTGCCCAGGTTGTTAAGCAGTTCAGAATTATTCTTGAGCAACATGTCTGTCCAAGAGAAGGCACTGTCCTGGCCCTCAGGCCGAATGTAGAGCAGATAGAAGCGCCAGATGTCAGCAGGGATCCCTGTGTCCTGGGCCATATCACCAAACACTCCCACACCCCGACTCTTGGAGAATTTCCCGTCCTCATAATTCAGGTACTCTGGACAGAGAAGTACAATGAGAACCATGTGCTCGAATCACACCTTTCCCTCCCTGACCCACTAACTCTTCCTCTCTCTCAACCTCAACTATGGGTGTCCAGCAACACTTCTTGAGTAGCGGGCCTGCGAAGAACCTGGGGATCTCTTCCTCTCCATTTTAGACTTTTTTTTCCCCTTTGCTTTTACCCATTACAGAATTTTAGCTTCAGACTTCTGCTTTCTTAGGTTCTTGTTCCCTTCCTCTGGGTTAAGGTCTCATGTTCTAACTTCCTATATCATTTCAATTCCTAACTCAAGACCTAGCACCTCTCCAGGATCTTCATTCTGGAGAGCCTCAGTCCTCGTTCCCTAGGAACCTCCCCATCTTTAGTCTTCCAGGGTACCTGTAGCAATGAGGTGGCTGACCAAGGTATAGTTGTCCTCGGCTCCTAAAGCTGAACATGGAAAAACTAAGCCGTGGAAGGGAACATTGTCTTTGGCCATGAACTGATACAGGTTCACCTACAGAATACAGTTGGGAAACAAAGCTCCTGAGATCTTCAAAGGCCCAAGAAAGATCAGATACCCAACCCTAACCACCCCATGCACACACCCTCCCCATGGACAGGCTAACCAAGAACTGCTCACTTGTTCTGGGTTCTTCCACCATCTCTCCCACTGGTCTGTGTAGTTGGCTGTGATGGATAAGTAGCCAATAGTGGCATCAAACCAGACATAGAATACCTGGAGGGCCAGGAGGAAGGAGACAGACTAGGATGAAGGAACACTGGGAGAATCTCACCAACTCAGTCTCCAACTGAAGCAAGACATAATCCATAGCTATTCTGCTAGCTCAGGGTCTCAACCCAAAGGCAGAATAATATGACATGAATAAAGCACAGGGTTTTTACCTTGTCCTCAAAGCCTTCTAAGGGCACAGGCGTTCCCCATTTGAGATCTCGGGTTATGCAACGTGGCTTGAGGCCATCCCGAAGCCAAGAACGAATAATGAACCGGGCGTTGGGTGTCCAGTCACTGCCAGGCAATGTCTTCCCCAACCATTCCTCCAGCCGTCCTTCCAGCTGAGATGGCAGAGAAAGTCAGAGAGCTGATTTAAGACAGTCTCATACATGGCTCACATAAGGATAAATATGTACAACCTCTTTGGAGTAGTTTGGCAATATACAATTAAAAGACTTGTGACTTTGACAGCAATTCCACTGGTAGGAATTTTTGCAATAGAAATCCACAAAAGTACATGGATGTATATGTAAGGAAGTACATCCTCGTTCATCGTAGCAAAAACACTGCAACCAACTCCCATGGTTCAGTAGAGTGTAAAGAACTATGGTGTTGTATTAATACAATGAAATACTTACAAGGCCATTAAAGAGTGAGTTAGATCTGTATGTACTGACATGTAAAGATCTCCAAGACACGTTTATTAAGTAAAGCAAACCACAAAACAATACAGAATATAATTTTATCATTCTAAAAATAAGTAAAAACAGGGCGCCTGGGTGGCTCAGTGGGTTAAAGCCTCTGCTTTCGGCTCAGGTCATGATCTCAGGGTCCTGGGATCGAGGCCCGCATCGGGCTCTCTGCTCAGCAGGGAGCCTGCTCCCCCCTCTCTCTCTGCCTGCCTCTCTGCCTCCTTGTGATCTCTCTCCCTCTGTGAAATAAATAAATAAAATCTTTTAAAAAAAACAAAAAAAACAACAAAAAAACAAAAAACAAAACAAAACAATACAGAATATAATTTTATCATTCTAAAAATAAGTAAAAACAGGGCACCTAGGTGGCTCAGTGGGTTAAAGCCTCCGCTTTCAGCTCATGATCTCAGGGTCCTGGGATCGAGGCCCGCATCGGGCTCCCTGCTCAGCGGGGAGCCTGCTTCCCCCCCTCTCTCTCTGCCTGCCTCTCTGCCTCCTTGTGATCTCTCTCCCTCTGTGAAATAAATAAATAAAATCTTTAAAAAATAAAATAAAATAAAATAAAAATAAGTAAAAACATATAGATGAGCAAAAGCTCAGAAAAAATTGTGAAGAAAAATACATATCAGTGCTTTATTCTCAGATGGATTTAGGCAGAACATCTACTTTTATACCATATTTTAGAAACAAGCTTGTATCACTTTTGTAAGTAGAAAAACAAAGGTAAATCCGTTGGAAGGAATGATTCATGTGATTCACGCACAGAAATGCCCTGACCAGAGATCTAATGGTGAGACTGTGGGGAAACAGGGGCACAGCATGCTGGTCAGAAGGCAAAACGAAACACCTACTGAGGAAAACTTGGCAATAAACTACGTGTGCAAGCAATCACTTCCAAGGAATTTACCCTGCAGACACACTTCCAACACTATAAATTCATAAAGCACAAGGTTATCTGTTGTAGCATTATGTATAATCATAATTTACTGGAAACTACCTAAATGGTAATTCTACGAAGCAGGCTGAATAAACTATAGTACCTACACCAAACGGAGTACTATGCAGCTGTTAAAAACTGACCAAATAAGGGTATCTATGAACTGATATGGAGTGATTCCCAGGACGTACTGTCAGGTGAAAAAAAACAACACAAAAGAGTATGCACCCAGAATGCTGTATTTTTTTTTTAANTTTTTATTTTTTTTTTTTATTTTTTTTTTTTTAAAGATTTTATTTATTCATTTGACACACAGAGAGAGATTACAAGTAGGCAGAGAGGCAGGCAGAGAGACAGGGAGAGGAGGAAGCAGGCTCCCTGCTGAGCAGAGAGCCCGATGCGGGCCTCGATCCCAGGAC
>LNAC01000236.1:2680473-2711194 GCA_002007465.1 Ailurus styani | reverse complement strand
AAAAATANCTCCCTTTCTGTCAAATAAATAAATAAATCTTTTTAAAAAAATTTTTTAAATAAAAAAAAGAGATTAAAGAGCTATGTATGCACGTGCATATGGGCAAAGAGCAAGAATACGCTAAAATAAATAGAGCAAAATCCTAACAACTAGTGAATCGAGGTAATGGGTACACAAGGTTCTCTGATCTAACAACTGTTTATTTTTTTTTTTTTAAGATTTTATTTATTTGACACAGAGAGAGAGAGATCACAAGTAGATGGAGAGGCAGGCAGAAAGAGAGGAGGAAGCAGGCTCCCTGCTCAGCAGGGAGCCCTATGTGGAGCTTGATGCCAGGACCCCAGAATCATGACCTGAGCTGAAGGCAGCCGCTTAACCGACTGAGCCACCCAGGTGCCCCATCAATAGGTGAATTTTAAATATGACTTTGTGCTTGTTGTTAGAATAGAAAAGTAACATATTTATTCTTGCAGCTCTTTTTGTGAACTTGAAATGATTTCCAAAGTTAGAAAGGAGGCAAGTCTACTAATGTGGAAAATCCACTCGACACATTATAAAGTAAAAGAAAGAAAGCAAAGTGCAGAACCATATCAATGCCATGACCTAATTTATATTAAGAAAAAGAAAAAAGACATGAAAATACTTTCACATGCATACGTTTACTTGAATAGACACAAAGGAAAATGAGCAGTAGTCAGTACCTCTGGGGAATGGGCCTGGGCCTTGTATTCTGTCCCCTTTAATCTGTTAAGCCTTTTTTACAATAAGCCTGTATATTTTTAAAAGGGAAATTAAAAACATTTGAGCATGGCTTGGTACAGATCTGTGGTTGAGGCAGAGGGGGCCAAAGAGGCCGTGCAGACTAGCTTGAGGCAAAGGATCACTTACCTTAGGCAGGTCCAGGAACAGGTGCTGAGAGGACTTCACCACAGGGCATGACCGGCAGACTTTACATTGAGGCTTCTGTAAAGAAAATTCAAGGGAAGGGGTGACCCAAGGTGAGGTAGGATCAGGACTTCAGGCCAGGGGGAGTTGTGCGGGTAAGGGGGATGCACGGAGGGATGGGCTCCCAGTAAGCCACCCCACGGAGCTTCATGCTTACTTGGCCCTTCTGTGAACTTGGAAGACTCAAGTCCACAGAGCACAGCATTTGTTACACAGAGTTTCACGACTCTATCCTGTCACTGTAAAGTATAAGAAAAAGCATTCTCTGAGCACAGGCTAAGTAGAGAGCACTGCACTACAGGCAGCTGCATGAGGGAAGGAAGGAGCGGGGAGACACAGTTCCTCTCCCCGAGGAAGTTACAAACATGTTAGGGAGAGCAGTCCCATGAGAAACAAGTGCAGACCTTTCCAAAGCGTTTCATCAAGAAATCATTATTTTGGGGGCACCTGGGTGGCTCAGTGGGTTAAAGCCTCTGCCTTCAGCTCAGGTCATGATCTCAGGGTCCTGGGATCGAGGCCCGCATCGGGCTCTCTGCTTAGCAGAGAGCCTGCTTCCTCTTCTCTCTCTGCCTGCCTCTCTGCCTACTTGTGATCTCTCTCTCTCTCTCTCTCTCTGTGTCAAATAAATAAATAAAATCTTTAAAAAAAAAAGAAATCATTATTTTGGGGCGCCTGGGTGGCTTAGTTGGTTAAGCGTCTGCCTTTGGCTCAGGTCATAATATCATGGTCCAGGGATCAAGTCCCACATTGGGCTCCCTGGTTGGCAGGCAGTCTGCCTCTCTCTCTGCCTGCCGCTCCTCCTGCTTGTGCTCTTGCTCTCTCTCTCTGGCAAATAAATAAAATATTATTAAAAAAAAAAAGTTATTTCCACAGCACACACTGACTATGCAAACACTGGCAGATGACAGCGGGAAGACTCAACAGTTGGGGAGTGGCCAATCAATGAAAGCTTCCCAGTGAGTTTTGATATGGGCTTTTGAATCTTTTTCTTTTTTGAGTAGGCTCCACGCCCGACGTGGGGCTTGTACTCCTCACCCACTCTGACATCAAGAGGCACAAGTTCTACCAACCGAGCCAGCCCGCTGCCCGGGCTTCTGAAGCTGGGCAATGAGAGCCCTCTCAGGACCTCTGTCCTGAGCTCTCCAAGCCTATCTCCCAGTGCCTACCTAACGGCTCTGCATGGATGTCTGACAGGCGCCGCAAGCTGAACAAACCCGGTGCCTGTCCTTCATCCGAGCCCGCCCACGTTCGTAGATGCTGCTGCTGTCCACCCTAGCCGCTCAAGCCGAAAACTTCAAAGTCACCATTTTCTTGACGTCCCCTCACCCTGAATTCACCGGTCCAGTTCTACAGAGTTTGCCTCAGAAATCTACGTCAAATCCTCTTTCCCTTTGCATTCCCGTTGTTACCAACCTAGGCCAACTTATCACCCCATTTCTGAGCTGCCACTCTGGCCTCCATACTGGTCTCCCCACCTTCTCTCCTGCTTCCCTCCAATCCATTTTCCACGGAGCAGCCCACCATCCAGCTGCCACAATGGCTTAGTGGGTCGTCTGGTCACCGCTGACCTCTCTGACCTCACCTCATTCCAGCCTCCCTCTCACTGTGCTACGGCTATGCAGGCCTTCTCCCTTCTGCCTTTCCAGTGACTTGCTGCCTTGCGCCTTCGCATTTCCTGCTCCTTCTGTTTGGAACGTCCTCAACCTCTCATCGCCTGGCTTGCTCCTTCTCATTTCTTCGGTTAAACTCTCAGTTCACATGTTATGTCCTCTGACAAGCCTTCCCTAATCACCTGGCTAAAATCTTTCCCCAGAAGCCACTGTCACAGCCTCCCGGCAGTTTATCCTATATGTACGCTCTCGTCTTTAGGGTTGGTCTCCTCCCCACGCTAGATAAAGATCTGTCTTATTCACTGCTACCTTCCCAGCAGTCCCCAGTGACTACCCTATCATAAGGACTCAAAAACATGTGCTGTATAAATGAATGAATAAGTTATCCAATAAGTAAACACAGAGAAGAGGAGACCTGTTTACGGAAGAGAGAAAGAACCAATAAAACGCAGATCAGGTGGTCTGAAGCAGGAGCAAAAGTAGGGAAGCATGCCCTCATCCTGTCTATCTCCTAGCACAACGCTAAGCATGCGGTAAATGCTCAGTAAGCATCCAATGAACCGAACGATGGGATGGGGTAAAAAGAAGGACTGGCGAGGGACGCCTGGGTGGCTCCGTCGGTTAAGCAGCCGCCTTCAGCCCAGGTCATGATTTCAGGGTCCTGGGATCGAGCCCCGCATCGGGCTCCCTGCTTAGCGGGGAATCTGCTTCTCCCTCTCCTCCCCCTGCTCATTCTCTCTTTCCCTCTAAAATAAATAAGTAAAAAAAAAAAAAGGCACTGGTGAAAGGTCCTGAATGCTAAAATAAAAATCCCAAATGGGACCAGCCTGGGAGTCCCTGAACAATAGAGACTGTCTCCCTCCTCCTTCCCCTTCCATGAGACCCTCCTCTCACCTTGAGCTCAATGGCATTGATGAGCTTGCCGCACTTGTCACACTGGTCCCCCCGGGCCTCCTCGTAGCCACAGTAGGGACACACGCCCTCCACAAAGCGGTCAGCCAGGAAGCGGGCACAGCGTTCACACCGCAGCTGCTCCACAGTGTCTTGTAGCACGAAACCTCGGGTCAACAACCGCTGGAAGATGTCCTGCGTGATTCTGGCAAGGTGAGTCAGGGACAGGGGAGGGCCAGGTCAGAGGCAGTCAGAGGAAGGGGTGGACCCACCCTCCTGCCACTCCACCCAGGTCCCACATCAGTCCCAGTGTCGCAAAATCAGGCAGAAGGCCCCTCAAGCCAAGGCCATCTAGTCATCTTTACGGGTGTCTTAGTGGATGACCCCGACCCTCATATATAGTCCCCAACACCCCAACACAATCTCTTCCCTCATCACTCTAGAATTTAGGTTTGTCAAATACAAACTTAACACTTTTGTACTCATCGCTAACAAAAATCTCTAAAAGGACTGTACTCTTTTTTAATATGTCCCAGAATCAAAATTAATCAGTCCAACTGCTAAACTGCTTAACACTATGAAGCTGACAGCCTGCCCACTATATAGTTTTTATTAAGGATGAGTATCAGGCAGAGGAAGAATGAACGTATTTGCTATAAACCCGCATGGGAGTGGGAGGGAATGTCCCTTGAACTCCAGAGCAGCCAGGGAAGAGCAGGGAGGTGGCAGAGGGAAGACTCGTACTTCCCATGGGCCTAAGTCGTGCCTCTTCCCTTCCTCGCTGCTCCTTCAGCCCCTGGGCAGCCTTCCGCATCCACGGAACCCCCATGCCTGGGATCCATTTCAGGGCAATATTCAGATCCTAAGTTTGGGGGAGGGGGGTGGATGTCTAAACAACACTTTTGGTTCCTTCTGTCTCCAGGACATTCTCACTGCCCCCAGACCCAGTGTTCACCCTCCACTGCTGCCTGATTAGAGGACACCTACTTGGTCTGCTGTGGAGTAGTGGTACGACCAAAAATATCAAACGAGATATTAAACCAGCGGTAGATGTCGGCGTGGATGGCATGGTACTTGTCACAGATCTCCTGGGGGGTCAGACCCTCCTCCATGGCCTTGGTCTCTGTTGCTGTACCGTACTCGTCTGTCCCACACAGATAGAGAGTGTTCCACTGGCGGAGGCGGGAGTACCTGGAAGGGGATATGGTGATCATGGGGGGGGGGGCATTTCGACCCCTCCCATGTCCTCAGAATCCCCCCAGCCCCTACCCTTGAGGCATTCTATTCGCTTGGGCCCACCGTTTCCTGAAAAGGTCCCTCCCCCAGCAGCTGGCTCCACCTGGCAAAGACATCAGCACTCAGCACGCAACCAATGATGTTTCCAAGGTGCGGGACATTGTTGACGTAAGGTAGGGCGCTGGTGATGAGCACATTCCTTTCCCCAGCCACCGGCAGCCTGGTAGGGAAAGAGAAAGACAACAGTCCATGGAGGAGAAGCAAGGGTAAAGAGGGATCAACGGTGCACGGAACACCCAGACACAGATCTGTTCCACTGTCACAGACTCAGTGTATCTGAAGTTTTTCCTCACATGAAAGCACAGGATCATGAACTCCCCCTAAAAGCCATGAGACCCCCCTCCAGTTGAAAAAGCAGGGCCCTGCCACAGTAAGCAAGGCCAAGTACCTGCATTCCACACTGACCTCTGTCTCACTTCGCTATCATGACTGCTTCTTTTCCACCAGCTCATTCTCAGGCACCAACTCCCCAGGTACTGACAAAACTCTTCCTGGTTCTGTCCAACTACCACGCAGCCCCAGACTCCCAACGCCACCCAAGCACCCCTTCCCAGCACTTCCCTCTCCCCTTCTTCCCAGCTGGAAGCATGGCCTCCAGTCACTGCTTCAAGTACTCACAGCCTGCCACCCCATCCTCATGTCTTCCCAATTCTTCTGTACCCCGGGCCTCCCCCTCCCTAACCCACTGCGGTCATCTCTCTGTGGCCCTACTCAAGCCCACAGACCTCAGCTACTGCCTTCCAAGCAACCACCCCCGCCCCCCCAACTTCTCCAGGCTCAGGCCGTCACGCCACTCAATCTGCTGTCTCAAGGCATTCACCCACTCCATTCTTTCCATGCTTCACACCCAACGGCTCGGCTGCACACGTCCTGTATCTATCCCTCCTGGGCACTGACCCCTCACCAGGGTTCCTGTGATCTTTCCAACCATTCTCAGCCTATAATCACACGCTCCCATCATTTACCGTGAGCTTCAACCTTGGCCATCCTGAGAGCTCACGGATTCCCATGGTTTCTACTGTCAGCAAAGATTCAGATGATTCTTCTTATTAACCTCACCCCCTCCAGTTAGAGGTTCCAACTACTTCCTGGAATGCTTTCCAGATCATTTCCTTAAAAGAGAGCTCACTGATTTCTCCTGAATTCATTGACTTTACTCCCTATAAATGAACACCCTCATTTTCTCTGAAATCCAGCTGAGAAATCGGCTCCTTCAGGGAAGCCTTCCTTCATGAACTACCAGCCTTCCACCCAGTCATCCTGTATTCCGAGCCCCTAATCACTTGTGCAATGCCCTGCGTGGTGCTCACGTTTCACTAACATCTCTCTCCATCAGGAGTGTGCTTCCTACTGAGGCAGACGTTAAAAGGGAGTATGCCTGGGGTCCTACCCTCAGGGGGTTTGCATTCTATTATATAACTGGTGACCGGGATCAGTGCAGCGAGAGGTACAAAGTGCCGAAGGAAAAGATGGAAATTAAAGAGGTCAGCGAAGGGGGCTGTCAGACAGATACTGGCACCATCAATAACTCCCCCTTAAGAAACCAAGCCCCAGGGGCCGTGGGTGGCTCAGTAGCTTAAGCATCTGATTCTTGATAGCAGCTCAGGTCTCAAGATGGTGAGTTCAAGCTCTATGTTGGGACTCCATGCTGGTGTGGAGCCTGCCTAAGAAACAAAACAAGACAAAACAAGGCCCACTCATCAGTGCCTACTCACACAGGATTCTGCTGTGGCCGAAGTGGAGGCAAGCTTTCCAGGCCCTTCTCCCAAGCAGTTACAGCCATGGCGATCTCCTCCTCAGAAAGAGTAGCCAGCTCCTCCTCCTGTGAAGAGAGCAGACATAATCCCTCACCAGGTGAGGAAGCCCAGAGACTAAAGAAACTTTCCTTGCTCTCCAACAACTGAAAGAGTTAATGGCCATGCTCAAAGTCCCTCTCCAAGCCACCCCCAGGTATTGAGGTTCTGTGAGGACCCCACTGCTCTGTTCCAAACCTCAGGCTCATTGCTGACAGTCCTCCCCTCAAAGGAGCCGGGCTGGGGCTGCTTTTGGAGGTAGGGCCGGAGGGCCAGGACACCCTGCTGCTTCAGCACAGTCTCTACAGCTCTCTGACATGGCTCCTGAGAACTCAGGGTCTGGAACCAGCTATGCAGGGCACCCAATTCCTCTGTGGGCATGGAAGAAAAGAGGGAATCAGCAAGACCTGCAATGGGCAGGCAAGAATGGATCTCTTCCCTTTCTTCATGAAGTTTCTCCAGTTCTTTTCCTCAGTTCCCTCAGCCATCTTTATGCTATAACTCCCTCGTCAAGCTACACCTCAAAGTGGATCCTCAATTTTGTACTGCCCATTCTGTAATTCCTCCACCAAGCTCCCTGGCTGCGGTTGGGGATGAAGTGATATGCACAGTTCTCACCAGGGAGGTAGGCTGGGTCTTGAAGTAAGGGATAGAGCGCTCCCCACAAAACCACGTCAGCTAGAGATTCTGTCTCCTTTGTTGAGGAAAGAAAAGAAAAAGGTCTACAGATAAAACAGGATGTTTCTTCTCAGTGCATACATTAATGTCTAACATTTCTTAAACACTTACTACGTGTCAAGCACTTTGTTAAGTACTTTAAGTTACTTCACTTAATCCTCACAGCAGTCCATTGAAGTGGCTACTAATATTACCCCATTTCAAAAATGAAAAAACTTAAGAATTAGAGTATGATTTTTCAAGATTTTTCAAAATTACACTGCTAGTAAGTGGCACTGTTGGGTTTTGCTCTGTGAATATAGCCTTCCATCTTGGTTCTTGGATCATTTAATTTTCCCTGATCCCCATCTCAGAGCCCAACTCACCCCAGCTAGGAAAGGACAGCTTCGACGACTCAAGCTTTGGTCAATGTGAGTCAGGGCTCTCCGGACTGGGCCAAGAACATCTTCCCCCTTCTTGCCTTGGACCACTAAATAGTACAGGGCAGCAGACAAAGCTGGCTAAAATGTGGGGGACACAGATCAGGATGGCCATACAGAGCAAGGGCCTGCCTGCCATTCCCCCATGTCTCAGGCCCACCTGCAGCTCCGTAGCTTCCCATTCCAGCCACTGGTTAGTGAGGTCATCTTGCTCCCAGCCAGATAACAGAAAGAAGTATCTGCCCAGGGAGAGAGCAACAGAAGGTGGAATTAGAGGGGCCCATCTGTCTTGCCTATTTCTTTCTCCATAGCAAAGTAGTGGTTGCAAAGAAAGCCACACAGCATTTTTTTTTTTTTTTTTTTTTTTTAGCATTCTTAATAATAAAATCAGTAGGGGCGCCTTGGTGGCTCAGTGGGTTAAAGCCTCTGCCTTCGGCTCAGGTCATGATCTCAGGGTCCTGGGATCGAGGCGCATCCGGCTCCCTGCTCAGCGGGGAGTCTGCTTCCTCCTCTGTCTTTCTCTCTGCCTGCCTCTCTGCCTACTTGTAATCTCTCTCTGTCAAATAGATAAATAAATAAAATCTTTAAAAAATAATAATGATAAAATCAGTAAGCCCTGATTTTATTCAGCCGCCTCCCAGCCTTAAAGACCAATACTGACCGGCAGATTGCACTAGTGGAGAAGAGGTAGTTGCCACTATCCAGTTGCAAGACAGGGACCTTAGGCCGGGTCAGGAACGGGACCACACACTCTGATGCAGAAGGGGGAAAAACAAGGAAAAAAAAAAAACAACTTTGTTAACTTAAAAGAACAACTTCGCATTTGCTCAGGGAAAAACAGAAGACACTGGGAAGATTTCTGGATAGGACCACCGCAAGGGGGTGGGTCCAGAACGGGCTGGACAGATGAGCCGGTGTTCAGCTGAGACCGCCAGTTGGAAGCAACAGATGGGCATTGCAGAGCGGTGTTGGTGGTGGTACTGGGACAGTGCAGCAGCCAAACACTGAAACAACCGAGTAACAGAGTGATCTAAGGAACTGGGAGAACTGACAAGAGAACTACTCCTAAGAGATACCCAAACAGATGGTCAGGAAGAAGAGGTAAGCCAAAAGGAGTGAATGTGTGTCTGTTTTAGGAGAGGAGAGCAGGGTTTCCTAAGAACAACAAAGGCATGCCTGGGGGTTGTGATGAATAACTAAAGAGAGTATGGGGGTGGGAGGTGCCTGACGGATGTGGGAGAAAGCTGGAAAGGAGACGAGGTTCACTGGAGTGGGGCGGGATACGGGAAGATTGGCGGAGGGGTGGGGGGGAGAGGCTAGAGATGAAGGATGGGTATACCGAGGGTACTTAAGGGAAGCAATTAACGAAAGCTGTGACGAGGAGAAAAGGGACCGGCTGACCAAGAATAACGGGGGAGGAGGTGGACGGGAGTGCGTGGTCGGGGGGGACGTTTGGGGGAGACAACTGCGGAATGGATGTCGAGCGTGCTTTTCGGTCCCGCCCCGCTCGTCTACCGCCCACCAGCACCAGCCCGACTACCTTCGGGGCCTACGGTGCTGATAAGCAGCTCCGCTCTGCCCTGGGCCCTGACCGCCGCGGCCAGCACCGGCAGGCTCCCCGGGGCGCCCTCGCTCACGAACAGTCTCATTTCGTCGTGGATCCCACGCTGATGCAACGGGAACCGGCCTCCTGCTTGCGGGCTGAGCGTCCCCCGCGATGCACGCCGGGAAATGGAGTTCCGAACTGGGTGGTTCCCTGGGCACCGCTCGGAGAAAGTAGACTATTTCTCCCGTCATGCAACATCAGGAAACAGGAAAAGAATATCATAGAGACGGAGAGGCCTCGGAGCCTGTACTAGAGTGGCCCTTTTTGGGTGGGCGGGCCAAAGGAACCCATTCGGCTTAGAGCCCGGCACACTGCACGTGAAACCTCTACCGCCGCTGGGCGGTGGTGACGGAAACCAAGACCTTCTCGACTCTTGCCGAAGTGGCGTTGTCATGACAGGGCCTACCACCAAAGGCGACTCTCGATTCGGGTTCACAAGAGTAGGAATTACACAGTTGAGAGTTATGATGAACTTACTTTGGCGATACAATGGAGATTAATGTAGATTTCCTATTAATTAAAAAAAACACGTGACCTTTAAATATTGATAAATATTTAATACCCGTCTGCAGCTAGACAGTTTCATGGAAGGTGAGGGAGCGTGTTTAAGGAAAAGGTCAGGTTGAAGGGAAGTAAGAAGGGTGAGAGTTTGGCAGTAAGTATTTATTTTATAAGGAGGTACAAATCAGTAAGGAAGGCTTCTTACTCACTTTCGCATCCCTTTAACAATAATTAATGCCTGGGGAGCCTGGCTGGCTCAGTCAGAAGAGCACAGGACTGTTGATCTTGGGGTCGTGAGTTCCAGCCCCATGATGGGTGTAGAGATTACTTAAATAAATAAACTTAAACTAAAAGAAAAGAATAACTAATAATTCTTATGAGTTATGAGAGTTATGAGAATAAGCACTGTTCTAAGTACTTTAACATATATATTAACTCTCAAAAAAAAAAAAAAACCTCCTGGAGATTCTGGACATTTTGAAACAAGGCCTTACAGGTTCTGCCCAGGCTTCTTGGAACCCTGGAAGCTCTGAGCAGCCATGTAAGAAGTCTCACTACCTTGAGACTGCCATGCTGGAGAGTTCTCATGTTGACACTCTGGCTGACAGCTCCAGCTGATCCTAGCATTCCAGTCATTCCCATTAAGGTGTCAGATATGTGGGTGAAGGCCTCTGGACCAATCCATCTGCCTGCCCAATATTACTAAGTGACCCTAGCCAATGCCACTGGGATGGAAGAATCACCCAGCTGAGCCCTATCCAAATTTCTGTCCCATAAAATTGTGAGCTATAAGAAAATGGTTATTTAACAAAATGCAAACAATAGGTTCGGTTCTCTCATTCTTGTTTTATAGATAAGGAAACTGAGGCACAGAGAGATTACTTTGTGCCAGGCACTATATGAGGAGTTGAAGATGCAATTATCAACAAAACAGATAAAGGTTTCTGCTTTGGCAGAGCTCACAGACTTCCTCGGAAATCAGAAAGCAAACCAATCTTTAAAGTTTCGTCAAAGTCATAATAGGGGAATGTAAAACTTGCTATGGGAGCTCCTAGTTAGGGTTGCAGCCCAATTCTAAGTGGTTAAGAGAGGCCTTCTTGTGCAATGACCTTTCAGCTGAGATCAGAATAATAAGAGGTAGCCAGTGAAGATTGGTGGGATTGGAGAGGAAGTGTCTCAGGCAGAGGGAAAAAAATATATGCAAAGAACTGGAGACCTCAGTGCATTTTAGGAATCTGAGGAATTAGTGTGTGGTGAAAATATGGAGTTTGTGGTAGGGAGCGTGAAAAGGCTAGGCTCAAAGGAGAAAGTCTCGAAACCATACTGTAAATTTTGAACTTGACTCTGAGGACAATGAGAAGCCTTTGAAAGGTTAAGTCAGGGACATGGCAAGGCATTTTTGTGCTTTAGGAAGGTCACTCTGGCTGCTGTGCCAGGAATGGACTGGAGGTGAGGAGACCCATATGCAAGGAGACTAGTTAGGAGGCTATATTATCCAGACTAAGGAAGATGATAGTTGTAGAGAGGAAAGGAAGTAGGCAGATTGGAAAGATTTAGTAATCAGTTAGATAGGAGTGGTAAGGAAACAGGAGAAATTAAGGTTGGCTGCCAGGTTTCTGGCATAAACAGTTGGGTATACCCTGTATGTGTTCGAACAGACGATAGTATTTTCACTCTCATACTGGATATCACACTGTATTTTGTTATGAGAGGGCAGGGGCCATATTTGTCCTCTTTTTTTTTTTTTTTTTTAAAGTTTTTTTTTTTTTTTTTTGACACANTTTATTTGACACACAGAGAGAGATTACAAGTAGGCAAGGAGGCAGGCAGAGAGACAGGGAGAGGAGGAAGCAGGCTCCCTGCTGAGCAGAGAGCCCGATGCGGGCCTCGATCCCAGGACGCTGAGATCATGACCTGAGCCGAAAGCAGAGGCTTTAACCCACTGAGCCACCCAGGCGCCCCATATTTGTCCTCTTAATCAACAAGGCCTAGCACACGTTTCCTGCCTGGCACATATGGTAGCAAGCATTCAATAAATATTTACTGAACTCAAATTTAACCAAATAGTGGTACTGGAGGAGAAACAGGTTTGTGGGGAAAGCTGACAAGTTCAGTTTAGAACATACTACGTTTGTGCTACTTTGTGCGTTGTGAAATATCCAAGTGCTTTTCAGTGGACAACGGATTAAACTGGAGCTCTAAAGAAAGATCTGGACTGGAGATAAGGTACTCAGCAGCATATGGAGGTCATTTAAGCTGGGGAGAAAGTAAGACTACATAGGGTATATAGAGTTCAAAGGGCACAAGATCTATGACAGACCTCTGGGGTTTAAGGAACAAGCAAAGTCCTTCCTTATGCAACAGAGAAGGGACTGGTAAGAAGATAAGAAGGACACCAGCAGTGTTTGTAGAAGAGAGAATAGTCAATTGTGTTGGCTGCTGCTGAGATGTCAAGCAACATAAGTCCGGCAAAGCGTCCCTGTAAGATCAGGGGTGACCCTAGGGAGGAGGGACCTTGCAGAGGTGAGGGAGTGAGGGGAGAGGAAATGGAGACCCCCCCCCATATGTAGGCAACTCTTTCAGGAAGTTTGTAAAGAGGAAAAGAGAGGGATAGGGTGGTAACTGAGGAGTATAGTAAAAGGGGGTTTGGCTGAACGTGGCTGAGACATGAATATGTTTAAAAGCTCAGGGGAAGGAGGCTATAAAGAGGGAGAGGATAAAGTGCAGGAGAGTTGGCAGAGAAGGCAGAAGAGGAGATGTGAGGATTTAGCAAACACCAGATGAATGAATGATGAACAAATGGGGTGAAGTTGGGGACTGTAGTGGAGGTGGGAAGGAATATTTGAGGGGTAGGGTTCTCCACATGTTGAATAAAAGTGGAGCCTACTAAGGAGGAAGATCAATGAGACCAAATCCTGGTGCTGGGAACCAGTCCTCAGATCAGGCGAGGACAGCTGGCTCTCGGATGTCACCAAGGGGGAGGGGAAGTCCCTACCCTACTTCTCCAAAGCCAGACCCAGAGCCTCATGTTGTGCAGTGGGGAAACTGAGAGAAGGGCAAAACAATAGTGGTTAGGTGAGGGGGAAGCATCAGTGTGTGTTTTAAAGCCCTGGCAATTGGGGCGCCTGGGTGCGTCAGTTGTTAAGCATCTGCCCTCAGCTCAGGTCATAATCCCAGAGTCCTGGGTCAGAGCCCCACATCCGGCTCCCTGCTCTAAGGGAAGCCTGCTTCTCTCTCTCCTTCTGCCCCTGCTTGTGTCCCCTCTCTCGCTGTGTCTTTCTCTGTCAAATAAATAGATAAAATCGGGCGCCTGGGTGGCTCAGTGGGTTAAAGCCGCTGCCTTCGGCTCAGGTCATGATCCCAGGGTCCTGGGATCGAGGCCCACATCGGGCCCTCTGCTCAGCAGGGAGCCTGCTTCCTCCTCTCTCCTCTCTCTCTGCCTGCCTCTCTGCCTACTTGTAATCTCTCTCTCTGTGTCAAATGAATAAATAAAAAAAAAAAAATCTTTAAAAAAAAAATAATAAAAAAATAAAAAATAAATAGATAAAATCTTTAAAAACAAACAAACAAACAAACAAAAACAAACAAACAGGCAAAAAAGCCCTGGCAATTGACAGCCAGTTCCCACCTTCAATCAAAGAAAAGCCAACATCAGTCCGCCATCTGCCCCCATGTGCTGTCATGGCGCCCTGTAATCCTTGTCCAGAGTCCTTGATTCAATTGTAAGTAGTAAACATATTGTGTCATTAGTTAAGATCCGTCCTGAAGCTCCACAAGGGCAAGGGCCATGTCTATCTCCTTCCCCTCTCTTATCTCCAGGGCCTAACACCGTTCCTTTCACACAGGCGGTGCTCAGCCAACCCCTGTTAAGAGCATGAATGAAGGAACGCACACACTGAAGTAGAACTCCGCCCCAGAGGCTCTGTACAGAGTATTGTTTCAAGGCCTCTCAGCTCCCAAAACGTATCCTGGATTGAGAGGATGGTGGTATTTTTACCTCTTCCTCTAACTTGGAACCCCTTTGTGTTTCTCCCAGCCACTTTCTCTTTCTCTCTACTTTGGTCTTATTATTTCTCTGGCTCTGGTTTCTCTGTCTCTGTGTCTTTCAGAGTCTGCACAGGAAGCACGCAGCTTTGGGTCTGAGGCTATTGGTAACGGAAACATTGGTGCCTGTGTACATTTAATAAAGGTCACAAAGTTTTTTTAATCTTTTCATTAATTCCCTCTCGTTGCCTGTGTTCTGTCTCAGACCTGATTCTCTCTCCTCATCTTCCTGTGTGCAGCTCAAAAATCCTACCACCACCCAGGACCTGCTCCTCCTGCCCGTGGACTTTCTGATGGGCCCCAGAAGGTACTTGGAGGAAAATCACCGAGCTAGCTGCTCTCCCCTGATTTCCTGCCCTGCTGGCCTGGCAGTTCTGCTGACCACATCCTCTCTCACCTTACTTATGTACTTCCTTACCAGTCACGTCACCGGAGAGACCTCAGTCCCCTAAACCTGTAGATGACCCCCACCCAGCCTCTCTGCTTTACCCTCTGCTCTCATTCTGAGGTTCCTGTCCTTACGCTTCCCTACGTTGCTCTTAGAACCATGTCTCTCTGCTCGGAAGCAGCCAGTCGCCTCCTTTGCTGGGTCTCTAACACCCCTTTTTCCCACAGGTGACAGTACTGACCACAATGCTGTCGGGCCGGTGGTGGTCAAGTACCCGGGGGAGCCTTGGGCTGGGGCCCAAAAACCCTTCTCGGGGATCCCAGATCTGTGCCCTCTATGCCTTCACTTACACTGGGGCAGATGGCCGGCAGGTGTCCCTGGCTGAAGGGGACAGGTTTCTACTGCTTCGAAAGACCAACTCAGACTGGTGGCTGGCAAGGCGCCTGGAAGCACCCCCCACGTCTCGACCCATCTTTGTCCCAGCTGCCTACATGACAGAGGAATCTATCCCTTCCCAGAGCCCAACAGCTATCACCCCCAGCCAATCCCTCTGGATACCTGGTGAGTACTCCCTTCACCTTCCTGCCTCCCTGGCTTCTAGGAATTACTGGAAGGCTCTCTCTCCCTCAAAGTGTCTGCTGACCCCCTTCTCTTATTTCCCTCTGATCAGCCTACTCTTCATCCCCATCGTAGTGTCCCTCCTACTCTTACACTTTCTAGGTCTCACATACTTTCCCACAGCCTCACCTGCTCTTGTCTTCCTCGTGAATCTCCGGGATGAGGGATCCAGCCAAGATCACCTCTCTGACCACCTGCCCCCACTCTTCCCATTTCTCTGTTTCCAGGGCCAAAGGGGTTTCATGGCTCCTTGGAGGAGCTGCACCTGTCTCAGGAACCCCCAGGCAGGACCCAGACCACCTCTAAGCAGCCTCCTCCTCTTCCTCCCAAAATGTGTAGAAGCGTCAGTGTTACCAACTTGAGGCCTAGCCTCCTGAAGCCCTTCCAGGAAGGAGCAAGTGGCAGATCCCTCTCTCAGGAAGACTTACTGCCAGAGGCCAATGCCAACATGGTGAGTCACAGCCCTTCTGAGGGAAGTAAAGCATAAACAGTTATTTACTGCCCGGCCCTGTTCTAGGCACAATAGCAAACAAGGCAGACAGAATCTCTGCCCTCAAGGGATTCCCATGGGGGTGACACAGAAACTAGTAACTGTTGGTACTGATAAGTACTACCAACAAGCATAGATATAGAGAGTGATGGAGGTAATGGGAAGGTAATGGGACTGATGGGAAGGCATCTCCCAGGAAATGACATGTAGTTGCTCCGAATGAGGAGGAGGAAGAACTAGCCTGAACCAAACTAGGAAATGAGAAGGAATTCTAGCTGAGGGATAGCAAGGAGTAAAGAGCCTGAGCATACACAGAACCTGGCAGATGACAGAGGACCGAGAGAAAGCCATTGAGCTATGTTTTTCTCTCTTCCTCCCGACTCCTGGCCCAGGGCAGGCCTTTTCCGCTGTCCCATCTTGCTAGCTCAGGTCACCGGCAAATCCCACGCAGAGATGTAACTCTCCTGCTCTTCTTGAAGGCTCAGCTCCTCCCCTCTCTCTTACTCGCTGGTGGATTAAAATGGCCCCTCCTCACTCATACTCCCCTAGTAGGGGTCTCTGACCCCTCTCCTTCTCTTCCCTTTCACTCTGGAGNCCCCCCCCCCCCCCCGCCACAAAAAGCCGGTTCCCCTTTCCTGAGGCCCTGGGGTAGGGGCGGGGTGGGGGAGGAGGGAAGTTGGCAACAGGAAGTGAGGAGAAAAGCAATGACTGAGAGACAGAAAAAAAAAAACCACCCAGCTGGGGACTGGGGGTTCTTCCCCAGTACCTGGGTCACCCCGGCCAGGAGCTGGGGGTGAGAGAACAGTGGGGGAGAGAGGAGGAGGTGGTTAGGTGGAGAGAAGATTGGGGAGGGGCACAGACAGAATAACGACCTTTTTCTTCCCCCTTTCCTGGCAGGCAAGACCCCAGCCCCTCATGTCAGAGCACCCTGTGTACTGCAACCTAGTGGACCTTCGCCGCTGTCCCCGGTCTCCCCCCACAAGCCCTGCGTGCCCCCCACTGCAGAGGCTGGACTCCTGGGAGCAGCACTTGGACCCTTACTCCGGACGCTGCTTCTACATAAATTCGCTGACCGGCTCCAAGTCTTGGAAGCCCCCACGCCGCACTCGAGTGCGGGAGATGGTGAGACTTTCCCCCCTGCCTGTTCCTGTGTCCCCTCCACCTCCTCCTTTCCCCTGCGGAACCCCAAAGCGGCATGTTTTCTCTCGGGGCTGCCATCAGAAAATTGTTGAGAAGGGTGTTGAAAGCGGGTTGAAGTGGCATCTGGCTGTAGCTTTACTCCTCACCACACTCCCCAGAACCCTGGCTCCATGGAGGGGATGCAGACCCTGAATAGGGACAACGGTGTCCCACCACCTCAGGCAAAGGGCTCAGAATCCGACAAGACGACCCCAGAACTGCTCGCCCCCCAGGTGAGATTTCCCCCCTCCTCCTGATCACATGCAGGAAAAGCCATCTTTTTACTACTCTCTTTTATGCTAGACATTCATCTGTTACCCATCATACCCCCTGCCTCTCACCCACATCCGCACCCCTGTTCCCCCTGTAGCCGGACTTCCAAGTTGAGGGTTGGTCCACCTGTTTCTCCAATCCCCTCCCCTAGGGTTCACCCTACCTCTGCCGGCGGACCTCGCAGCCCCACCCCTCAGACCAGCCTTCAGCCTTGCAGCCCTCTCGACCTCTGCCACAGGTCCTGGACGACCCCCACGTAAGTCACCCACTTCCTTGTGCAGGCCGAGATCCTCACTGCCCCACCCCCCAATTCCTGCTCCTTTAGAAAGATCTTCCTCTTTCTGAGTGTTCTCTGGGTATCCTCTCTTACGTAGCCTACCCCCCCCCAGCTGTAAAGGACCTCACTCCTGGGACATCCCTCCCATTGGAAAGCTGTGGTGGCTGTGGGGGGCGCTGGGGGGCTCATCAATACTCCTCGTTCCACTCCCCAGGAGGTGGAAAAGTCGGGCCTGCTCAACGTGACCAAGATCGCCCAGGGGGGGCGCAAGCTCAGGTGACAAGCCCCGGGAATGCCGCAGGGGCCTGGGCGGCTGGATTCCGTAGAACCAAGTGAGGGGAGAGCGCCCGCCCCGGGCGATTCTAACTGACCTTTGCACTACTACCACTGCTCCCTCCACCCCTGCAGGAAGAACTGGAGCCCGTCTTGGGTGGTATTAGCAGGTAACAGCTTGGTGTTCTACCGGGAGCCGCCGCCCACCGCGCCCTCCGCAATCTGGGTGAGTGTGAGGTAGGGAGGAGGGGGCGTGCCGGAGGGGTTCGGGCCCCACTGCTACGGCCTCAGGCCAACTGTGGGGCGGAGGTGGGGCAGGAGGGAGAAGAGGAATAAGCACAGCCTCCTGTGTCCTGGCAGTCCCCAGGTGGGAGGGCCGCAACGAGGGGAAAGAGGAACAGCGCTGTGGCCTCAGTTTCTCAGTTTCTCCCGATTGCCAGGGACCAGCGGGTAGCCGACCCGAAAGCAGCGTGGACCTGCGCGGAGCAGCCCTGGCCCACGGCCGCCACCTGTCCAGCCGCCGCAACGTCCTGCACGTGAGTGCCTCCCGCGCGAACCCAAAGCTACACCCGACCCGAAGGTGCGCCCCGGGTTCCCCCCACGGATCTCCCGCTCGGCCTCCCAGCTCTTTGAGCTCCTCCGCGCTGACTCAAGCAAGCCCTGTCTCCGCTGGTCCCTCAGATCCGCACGGTTCCTGGCCACGAGTTCCTGCTGCAATCAGACCAGGAGGCCGAGTTGCGAGCCTGGCACCGCGCGCTGCGGGCGGTCATCGAACGCCTGGTGAGATGGGTGGGAGGCGGTGGGGCAGAGCCCGGGAAGAGGCCAGGCCCGGGCGGGGCAGAGGGAGTGGGGGAGGAACAGTAGGATTCTGGGGTGGTAGGGGGCAAGGTGCTCTCAGTGTAAACCACCCTGGGGGGGTGCTGGGGCGTGGGACCCCAGCAGCCAGCTAGGCTCTCCTTCACGGAACTGGCGGGTGCAGATTTCTCTCTCCTTTCTTCCAACCTCCGACTCGGCGCACCTGCACCTCGCCCTTCCCGGTCTAGGATCGAGAGAACCCCCTGGAACTGCGCCAGTCAGGTTCGGGACCCGCAGAGCTGGAGGAGCTGAGCGGCGGGGAGGATGAAGAAGAGGAGTCGGAGCCGGTGTCCAAGCCACTGTTGCGGATCGGCGGCCGCCGGAGCTCGGGTGAGGGGCGGGCCTGGGGTGGGCGGGGCCCGGGGGCGCGTCTCCCGGCTCCTTCCCGGCGGCGGCTCTCGCCCTCATGCGACCTGCTCCTGTAGGTCGGTGTAATGAAGGAACTGAGCAGAACCGCGTCCGGAACAAACTGAAGCGGCTTATCGCAAAGAGACCACCCTTGCAAAGCCTGCAGGAGCGTGGGCTGCTCCGAGGTGAGGTGGGCTGGGCCGGGCCAGCTGGCACCCTTCTCCTTCGTACCTGCTGTAGTATTTGTGCAGGAACTTTTGTATTCCTGATCTGGGCATCAGCCCACTTCGTGGATGAGAAGACTTCAGTGAGACTCACAGTAGAACTTCCCAGAACTAGATTAGCCGTCTCTGCGTAGTTTTGGGGAGAAAGGGTGTACCTCCTCTTGGGGGCCTAGAAAAGACAGTCAGGAGGACCAGCCCAACTTTGGGGTGAAAACCTGTGCTGGAAAGAGCTTTCGTGGGTGAGGCTGCCACTGGCTTTCCACCTCACTCTATGCATCTCCAGACCAGGTGTTCGGCTGCCAGTTGGAGTCACTGTGCCAGAGGGAAGGGGACACCGTGCCCAGCTTTGTCCGGCTCTGCATTGCTGCTGTGGATAAGAGAGGTCACTTTTCCAGAGGCCCCACAATCTCCCCTTCCAACAGGCCAAGGCTGAGAATTCCTCACCTCCCCACCCTTCTGCCTTATTCCTCTTCACCCCTGCATCTCTCACCAGTCCTCCCTTTACCCAGTTTGGAGCAGGAATTCTTAATTGCTCCCTGCCTCATCTCCTAGGTCTAGATGTGGATGGCATTTACCGGGTAAGCGGGAACCTGGCAGTGGTCCAGAAGCTTCGCTTCCTGGTGGACAGAGGTGAGAAGGCTTGCGGGCATGTGGTGGGATTACGAATTTCATGCCTCAGAACCACAGGAAGTTTCTCGGGGAGCTGGCAGAACAGGGAGGTCCGGCTAGAGCTGCATGTCTTAGCTCTTGATCTCTTCCCATCCATGTTGCAGAGCGGGCGGTCACCTCCGATGGGAGGTACGTGTTCCCAGAACAGCCAGGACAAGGTACTTATGTGGAAGGCCCCTCAGACCCTTGAAACATCTGACATCCTCCCTGCTCCTTCTGGATCCCTCTATGTCCTGCTCCCTGGTGGGTTGTCCCCATCCCCACCTCTGCTCCCTTGCCCCATGGTGGGTCTCCTAGGTATTTCTCTGGTCTTTCTTAACTGGATCTTCTCCCAAACTCCTGACCTCTCAGTCTCCGGAACTTTCTGGCCCTTCATGAGCCCTGAGCCCCTCTGTACCTCCTTCTCTTCCCAGAAGGCCGATTAGATTTGGACAGTCCTGAGTGGGATGATATTCACGTGGTCACTGGAGCCCTGAAGCTTTTTCTCAGGGAGCTACCCCAGCCTCTGGTACCCCCATTGCTGCTGCCCCATTTTCGTGCTGCCCTTGGTAAGGGATGAGAACTTTGGGCAATACCCTTGGTATGGGGGTGGGGCGTGAAGGGTAAAGAATAGAGTTTCCCTTATATCCTTCTAGTTCATCCTGAGCACAGAAATGGGAAACAACTTTCAACTCCTGTGCCAACTCCAGTTGCTTTTTCTTGTGCATGTTTAGAGGGCTGACTTAAAAAGAATTCTAGAGCTGCAGTTGGGGGCTCCTGGATGGCTCAGTCGGTAGAACATTTTACTCTTGATCTCAGGGTTGTGACTTTGAGATTTTATTTATTTATTTGACAGAAAGATCACAAGTAGGCAGAGAGACAGGCAGAGAGAGAGGGAGAAGCAGGCTCCCCGCCGAGCAGAGAGCCTGATGTGGGTCTCGATCCCAGGACTCTGGGATCATGACCTGAGCCGAAGGCAGAGGCTTAACCCACTGAGCCACCCAGGCCACCAGAGATTACTTAAAATCTTAAAAAATAATAATAATAAAGCTGCAGTTGGGCTCCGTGGAAAAGAAAGCTGTGGTAGATTAATGGTGTCTTCTGTGGGCGTGGGAAAGAGTAGCAAGTTTACCCACCCTTCCCTAGCACCTTCCCTAGCCTTATCCCCATGCCCTTCCCTTCCCTTTTTCTCTCTAGCAGTCTCGGAATCAGAGCAGCGCATCTCTCAAATACGAGAATTAATAGGCTCAATGCCCAAGCCCAACCGTGACACCCTGCAGTACCTCCTGGAACATTTATGCAGGTCAGGAAGACTAGAAGTCTCTGTGCACACGGAGGGAGGGTGGAGTGCGGCGTGCAGCGGGGACTGTGTTCAGGTGCAGGGAAGGTAGGGGACACCTAGGTTTCTCGCCTGTTTAGTGGGCAGATGGAGGAAACAGGCCACCTCCGGGCAGGGCGTCAAGTGGGGGAAATGGAGATCAAGAGATGCCCAGCGATGCTGTGAGAGAAATAAGGGCCATCTCACCGCTCCCTTCCCTGGGCCTCTTTGTCTCCTGCTGGGACTATGCTTGTGGCTCATTTGGCTGAGCTGGGCCTGAGCGGTGACTTCTGAGAGAGGATAGCCATTTGAATTAAGAGTTGCCCAACCTGGGAGCCAAGAGGACTCTAGGGGCACTCTCTGAAGCTGGGAAGAGGCAGGCATCTCCTGGGTTGTCTCTCCCAAGTTGCGTCCTGAAGGTTTCTCTACTGGTCCCAGCTTCATGCCCCTCGAAGCTCTCTAATTGGTTCCCTTCAGCCACCACGTGGAGGGGTCCCGACACCAACTCTTTCCTGCTCATCCCTTTGAATGGTTAGATTTATTTGAAGTAGAGAAGCTGCTGCCTTATAGCGTCTTCTCTTGATCTTTGCCCACAGGGTGATAGCACACTCAGATAAGAACCGCATGACCCCCCACAACCTGGGGATTGTGTTTGGGCCAACCCTGTTTCGACCAGAGCAGGAGACATCTGACCCAGCCGCCCATGCCCTCTACCCTGGGCAGCTAGTGCAACTCATGCTCACTGACTTCGGCAGCCTTTTCCCCTGACTGGGGCGAGGAAGACAAAACCGTGTTTCCTCTGCTCTCTCTTGGCTACCCTTTGGTGGGGGTGGGGATAGTAGGTGTTCTGTTTTGAGGACATCCCATTAAAACCTGTGTCTCCCAGATGACTGTGAGTCTGACCTGAGGGGTGGGGATGGGGTGGGGGAGCCTCCTAAAAAAGGGAAGTGGGTGGGTTAGCCTTTACTTCTCTTCTTGTTCCCCGTCATCAGCCCCCACCCCCAAGACAGTAAAGTGTAAAGCAGGGTGCTTTCTGAAGCAGTTCCTTTATTATCCAGAAACAGTGTCATTATCAAATTCCTCCCCAAATCATATACAGAAGGTATACAGCCCCAACCCATACCTCCCATCCCTGGGGCATCCCACGGGGCTCTGGCTCCTCCTCCCAGTTTCTCCGAGGGGATGGAAACCCCTTAGGAAATGGATCTGTGGTTGCTGGGATTCCTCACTCTTCAGGCACTAGAGTTGAGGAATTGTGTCTCCCCAGGCAGGGATCCCAGTAAGATACTCATGTTGCCCACAGCCATGTTGGGGGGCCCAGAGGGAGGTGGGGTGTGTTCAGAGCTGTCCCCCTGATCATGGGGTGGGGGAGGACTCAGCCCCTGGGCCTCATCCAGAATAGCCACAAAGTCCAGCTGAGTGTTGTCAAGGTCAAGAGAGTCCAGAGGGTTGCACACCTGGCCTTCAGGAGGAGCGTACAAGGCCGGACCCCCTCCCAGCCTGCCCACCTCAGGATGACCACAGCTGGGGTTGGTACTCCCTGCCTTGAGGGTCCCATAGCAAGTGGGCAGAGGGGGCAGAAGTCGGGGTGGTGCTGTTGCCCTATGGGGGACTTTGCTTGCCCCCACAGCAAAATTTTCATGGCAGGGTGGAGGGGCGGGATAGGAGCCCGACTTGTGATTGGGCAAGTTAGGTGCAAAGCCAGGTCCATATGTGGCCATCGGACCCTTGGCAGGGCTTGGGCTAACCTGGGAACCCCCTAGAAACTTGGGACTCTGGTAGAGAGGTTCCTGGACTGGGGGATCTCCCCTGCCCCCACCCTCCCAGAGCAGCTCCTGTTGAGACTGAACATAATTACATACCAGCTGAGCCTTGAGTTGTCCTGTGGAGTGAGTGGGGGAATCAAAATCCAGGCCAGGCCTGGGCTCTGAAGGAAGATAATCAGGGGGTGGCTGGGTATAGGCACCTGACTGGGGATATTGGGGAGGGGAAGGCTGGGGGTAGTGGGAGAATAGAGGCTGTGGCCGAGGAGGCCCATCACCAGGGTGAGCATTGAGGCAGGGCGCCAGTCCTGTGGAATCAGAACCCACTGGACACCCCTGTTCCGGCTTGACCTGTACTTGTCCATAATGTTCAAGACGAGGACACTGACCGTAGACTCCAGCTGGAGCCTTGGGGCCTGGGTACAGCCCAGAGTGGGAAGGGAAATCACCCCATGGTTCAGGGGGGGGTTCAGGATAGGAGACCTGCTGGGGACAGGGGTTTGGCCCATAGTTGGCAGGTGGACCAGGCCCAAGAGGCAGGGAGCCTGGACCCCTAGCTCCGTAAGCTTCAGCCGTGGCCCCCTCTAGTCCCCCATATCCCAAAGTATCAGCAGGTGGGAAGTCCATATAAGGGTTTAGACCACTGCCTATCATGGTGGTCCCACCTTCTGGCTCCTCCCGCAGCCCTCTGGTATCCATGGCGACATTCTCAGTGATGCTGGGGGGCTGTGGTGAGTAGACAGCGGTTGGCAGCTGGGGATCGAAGTTCCGTCCTCCCCCTGCCACGGTAGGGGGCGTGTGGACACACCCCAAGCTCTTGAACCGTTGGACTCGGGCTGGGGCGGGGCGGTCAACAGCCCGGGCTGGGTCACTGGCCCTCCGGGCGACCCCTACGTTGGCGTTGTATCCTGGGTACTCAGCTCGGCTTCTCCAGGGAGGTGCAGGAAGGCTCCCCATCCGGTCCAGGCTGGGTGCTGCTGTGGGTGGGGTGCCACCTCCCCTGGCTGAAGCGTATCTTGCTCGGAGCAGGTAGTGCTGGGCTGGTGTGAGGCCTGGCAGAGAGGATGCCCCGTTCTCAGGTGGGGATCCAGGGGGGTAAAGGGAGGCCAGGGAGGAGCGGCGGCTGACGGTATAGGCTGAGCTGACGCTGCTGGAGCTGCTGCTGCGGCGGTCAAGAGAAACCGGGGGGCCCAGTCGGCGGGACACAGGGGTGCCTACAAGTGATAAGGAGAAAAAGCAGGGTGGTCAGGGAGCCCTCTGAATCTCACCCTGCCTCCCCCATGGAACGGCCTTGTCCTGAATCCCAGGGACAGGCTCCTTAACTCTGACCTCTCAGTTCTGTCTCCTCCCATGCCCTTTCTACGCCTGCATCGCCAGGGATTCAGAGCTGCTGTGAACAGTTTCACAGGCTGTGTACTGCACAGCCCTAGGGAGCAGCATTCACGTTATACTTTGTATGTCACAGTTACCTGATAGATGGAAGGCAAGTGTCTGAGGAAGGGAGAACTTTCTCTAATTGTACCGAGGTGCTGTAGGCAACCCTGAGGAGGGAAGTCCTCCATCCAGCTTCAGAAAAGGTCCAGATCTCAGCCCAACGACTACCCCCACACCCAGGTCTCACCGGTATGGGTCAGGCTGGGCAGTTTGAGGCCCCGGGGCCCTATCGGCCGAAGTTGATGTAGCTGGTCCAGTCTGAGGTTCTCAAGGCGGCGAAGAGTGGACAGACCAGTGCCAGCAATGCAAGGGCCCTCGTCCAAGCTGGACAGGTCCTCAGTGCTGCCCCCTGCATTTCCAGTCATTTCCACACCACTATCCGTGTTGGCTGCGCTGCCAGCTGGGGAGTGGTCGCTGCTGCAGGATGACTGAGCCCCAGGGCTGGGCTGTGGCTTCTGGGGGATGGGGGTTGGAAAATGAGAGCTGAGGGTGGCCCCTCCCCCTGCCCCACAGTTCCCTGTACTTGGTGAGTGGCTCAAGCCCGTGTGCCAGTGACTGCCGGGACCGAGGGGAAGCTCACAGGTTAAGGGGTGCTGAGCAGGTGAGAAGTGGGGGCAAACTGGAGCGATGTGGAAGGGGAGAGCCTAGCCTGGAGCACAGACCGCCTGGGCTCAGATCTGCACCCAGTCCTGTGACCTTGGACAATTTGTCTATACGCCTGAGTTTCATCATCTGAAAATGTGGACAGTAAGTCCCTTTTTCAGGAAGTTGTTGTGGGGAGTATATGAAATTAAAATCATACTACGTGTGAATTGTACATGTAAACTCTACGTAAATTAGGATAATATACTAAGCCCCATCTAAGAGTTTGTTGAACCAGTCCAGTCATTGATTATACTAGAATCTCTCCATTTGGGGTAACCCAAGGAGCACCACTGGGATGAGAGCCTGGAGGACCGTCCACAGCAGAGGACATGGAAGAGTACGGAGGGGACTGGAAGGACGAGGGCGGGCCAAGCGGGGCATGGAGGCAGGAGCCGCCTGGGTCAGCTCACCATGGCGCCCTCCGGCACGGTCAGTCTGCTCTCCTCCCTGACGGGGCCTCCGTCCCGCTCCCTCTTGGGCTCCACCGTGGACAGGGACGGTGCCCTGGGCAGGGGACCATCTCCGCGGTGGCGCTTGGTCACGTGGGCATCAGGACCATGCACCGTCTTGACGTGTTTCCGGAGCGAGCTGGGGTCTGTGTAGCGTTTGGTGCAGCCGGGGAGCTTACACACATACGGCTTCTGTTGGGTGGACAGTGAAGACAGCATGCAAAGGAATCAGAGCAGGAGAGTGCAGACAGAATGGGAAGAAGATGTGGCACCCCTGGGGATGAGGGGGGCAGGGAGGAGCGCACAGCACCCAGGGAATTCAGGAGAGAGTGGGGCCTCTGGAGTAAAAAATGAGAGGATCAAGGGAAAGATTAGGAAAACTGACAGTCCAGGTCAGTGAGGCCTCATAAAGTGAGGGGTGAAGGGACCACGTGTCCCCTCCAGGCCAAATGGGTCTATTTAGGTTGGCTCTTTGGCTGATTCCAGGTAGGGGGTGCGGTGGTTACGTGGAGGTTTGTGGTTTCAGAAAGCCCTTATCCGGGTGAGTTTGGGTGGGGGTGAGAACTCACCTCTGTGGAGTGGGTGCTGGGCTAAGGGATTTCTTATGGGGGAATCTCCCCAGTAGCTGGCTTCTCAAGTGGGGAGGGTCTCTTAGGTGGGGCATTCACCTCATTGGAGTGGGTCCGATTCTGGTGCTTGGCTCTGTCACTGGCATTGCTGAAGGCTTTACTGCAGCCCTCGTGCTCACACATGTACGGCTTCTCACCCGTGTGTGACCGCAGGTGCGTCTTCAGATTTTCAAGGCGTGAGTATGACTTCCGGCACCCCTCAAACTACGGGATGTTGGGGTCAAAAGATAGCTCTCAGACAGAAGGACATGGAGATTAGAAGAACTGTAAATCTCAAAAGGGACCTACATCAGAGACTATAACACTCAAGATGGGAGAGCAAGTCCCAAAATTCAGGGACAAGGGCAGGCAAGAGCTGGGCAAACCAGAAGCCGAGGGGGGGGTGTGCTTTGGCGAGCATCGAGCATCTCCCTGTCAAGCCAGAGCGGATCTCCCTGCATGGGAATCTTAGACTGGCTTAGGCTGGGGTCATTCTGGAAGTGTCTTATGTCCTCGACACCAAGCTTCTCCATTAGGCCGAGTAGCAGGCACAGTGCCTAGGGCCCAGAGTACTTTTGGGGAACCCACAGAAATGTCTTTTTTTTTTTTTAAGATTTTATTTATTTGTCAGAGAGAGAGGTTGAGGGAGAGAGAGTATAAGCAGGGGGAGCAGCAGGCTCCCTGCTGAGCAAGGAGCCCAATGCGGGACTAGATCCCAGGACGCCGGCATCATGACCTGAGCTGAAGGCAGACACTTAACCGACTGAGCCACCCAAGCATCGGAAAAACGTCTTAATTTCTTTTAAAAGCGAGGGAAAAATAGCTTTTAGGTCCAAGAAAGTGTTCTAAAATACCACACCAGTATGTTCATCTTTATACTAACCCAGTCGTAAGATACAGTTTTTAAATATTTGTTTATGGCAGCAAAAGTGCCTGGAATCCATGAAAGTCATGTGAGCTGCCCCGGTGGGGAGCCCCGGTTTAGGGAGGGACCCTGGTCTTGGGAAGTGGGTGCCTCACCGTGCACTTGTGTGGCTTCTCGCCCGTGTGTCTGCGCATGTGGACCACCAGCATGTACTGGGCTTTGAAGGGCCTCAGCTCCCTGGAGCAGCCCCCCCAATGGCACACAAACTCCTTCCGCTCTCCATGGATGTGCTCGCTGTTGATGTGCTGAAGGCGGAGACACAGAGGTTCTCTGAGGTTCCCTTCCGCCCCCGAGTCTCAAAACAGACCTTCCCTGGACCTCCCCGCCCCCCCAGATTCCTCCAAGGCTCCTCCTCATGGGGGAAGAGGCGGCAGAAAGACCATCATAGCCCGCACCTCCGTTCTCCTGGGTTTCTAAAAACCAGCTATAGCTCTTGAGCTTCTGCCGACCCAGCCGGCCACTCAGCCTCTGACCTCGGTATCCTGGGACCTCCTGCCCTTAGCCTCACTCCGCAGTGTCCCACCAGAACGTCCTACAAGATCCAGCCAGCATTCCTGTTACCCCCTGGGGCTCACGTGCACCAGCTGCTCCTGGGAGTCAAATTCCTGGCTACAGCCATCCCAGCGGCAGTCGGTCTCATACACAGATTCAGGCTCGGGCTTCTCCTCTCTCTCCAGGTCCTCCCGCCCATCCAACATCCCCAGCAGGGGATCCTAGGGCAGAAGAAGCAATCCCAGGGTCACTGGGGTGACAGCTTTGGTTTAGCTCAGGTTTCAGAGTTAAAGCCACCCCCCTCTTACCTGTGTGCCCGTGGAATGGGGACTGGATATATCGCCCTCCAAGGGCTCCTCTGGGCACTTGCGAACGAGCAGGTCCAGCTCAGACTTCAGCTTCCCCAAGGGAAGAGGTGAGGGTGATGAAGGCAGAAGTGGGCACAAGGAAGAGGGAACCCAGCCAGGTCTTCCTGCCCTGAGTGCCCCCACCCAAGCAGCTGGAACCCCTGGGTTTGGAAGAGACTTCTTCCTCAGACTGCATTGGGTTGGGCAAAAGGCGGGATCTCATTTGGAAGAGTCTGATTCAGCCCCAAGGAGGGAATCCCAGTAACCATACATACCCCTTTATGTCTCTGCTGCTGAAAAGTTTTAGATCCCCTGTGCTTTCGTCACTTTTCCCCATAAAATCCACCGCCCGCCCGCCCGCCCGGAGCTGAGCTGAGGGAAATGGGCGGCAATATGAGGACTCTCACCTGGCAAGTTGGGAGGGGTCCCCGGGACTGAGGATGCGGCATCATCCCACCTTGAGTGGGGTCATGGGGACCACAGGGCTGTACCCCGAAGGAAGGTGAGGTCCCTTTTTGGTGATTCATCTGGGGTGGGAATCCCAGAGATGGGCTGAGGAGGAGGAGGAGAGGCGGTTACTTAGGACTAACATCCCAAAGAGGTCCTGGAGTCCTTGGGCTATTTTGGAGTGTTTCTGGAAGATGGTGTAGGAAGTGGTTGAGGCAGGCCCAGGGAGCACCAAAGAGGGTTTCAACACCTTTGAAATGATAAGGATTTGGATAGGGTCAGGTGCTTTGGAGGGCTGAGGCTTTTAACAGGGTTTGGTAGGGTCTTTAGGGGCCTCTCAGCCCAAGGCTCTCTGCACCTCATGGTGCCGATGGAGAGGTGACCATAGGAACCCCCAGGAGATGCACAGCGTGAGTTGATGAAGGCCACAAGGGAGCTGGGTGAGGTGCGGATAACTGTCTGCAGGTCCAGGCTGGCGTCTGACAGAGGTGAGATGGAGAGTGCCCGCTTCTTGGTCAACTTGACTGCACTTCGGGGAGGAGGAAAGAGTGGGGCTAGGGCAGGAAACAGGGGAGACAGGTAGAGTAAATGGGGCATGTCTCCATACCCCCAACCCACGGGTCCTGACTCTCTACAAAAAAATGACACTTGACTCTGCTTTGCCCTACTGATTCCATCTGTGACCTCCTAATCGTGCTTGGACCCCTTGCTCCAGTCTCCAAACATTTCCTCTTCCAAGTTAGATCCCCTGGCTCCCCTCCCCACCAACACAGCCTTCTCTTTTAGAGCAAGTTCCAGAGGGGCAGAAAGGGAAGAGATGTTGCCTGAGGCCTCACCCTCAGTGCAGCTGTTGGTCTCTCTGGCTGGCCCGTAACCGTGGGGGCCAGACATGAGGTTGGCCTGGTGGCAGAAGGGCAGCCCAGGCAGTCCTAGAAAAGAGAGAGCCAGAATGGGGAATGGGAATGGGGGACCCATAAGGCCTTACCTTGAACCCCCAGGAGAGGCCTGATCCCATATGCCAACCCTCTAAGACATAGAACCTCAAATCTTGTGGATTAGAGACTGGCCTGGGGTAGGAGATAGAAGAGGGATCCTGCGGCTGGTTGAGCCAGCTGCCAGTCCTCAAGGCCTGGAGATTGGTTTTTGCACTGACCTTCTGTCCCCATGCTGGGGGCCTGACTGGGGAGGGGCCGGAGACAGCAGGGCTCGCCATAGCTGCTGACTGGCGGTGGGGTCATCGAGTTGAACATGGTGTCTCAGAGGAGAGTGTGGGGACTCTGCAGGAGGGGAAGGAAGACCTGCAAGTTATAAAGGCACGAGGGAAATAAGATCAGTAACTAATTCAGGTATAGAAACTCTAAGACATCTGCCACGGGAAATCCAAGTGAAATGAGCATCACTCAGCAAGGGTGAGGGAAAGGAAATGAGTCCCAAAGAGGCAGAGGCTGTCTTGAGGATCTTTGCGGGAACTGAGTGGGATCTTTGCCTGGGTGGCCTAAAGTCGTGTGTGTGTGTGTGTGTGTGTGTGTGTGTGTAACGGGGAGTGTTATGGACTAATTGGCCTGTATGAGCCTCAAGTGATTTTATACCATGGCCCTCTATTTCTTCTTGCTTTGACCATGGGCCAGCTTTGAGGGGTGGGATGGGGGAACTCATGCTGAGCCCCTTCGCCCTCGTTTGTTCCCGCCCAGCGACAGGTCGTCTACAATCTCTCCAGTATCCAGCAGAGGGAGCTCTCGCCACAGCCCAGACGGAGAGGCTGGTGGGGCCAGGAGCGAGCACAGATGATCTGCCTTTTTCTAAAGCAGAAAACCGTGTATAGAAGGGGATAAGGTTTCTGAGGGGGGCCTCCCGGGTCTGTTGAGTACAAAGAGTGGAAACTGGTGTTATCCTGGGGTAGTTGGAACCTGGGCGCCCACCTCACTTGGTCTATTTTGGGGGAGCAGGAAAGGACTGTAAGGGAAGTCTTTGGGAGAATGAAAAAACAAAGTCATCATCCAGTAGAGAAGAGTTGTGAGGGAGAGGGTTCTGCCGTCCTCTTTTCTCCTCAAACTCCAGTTTTGGTTCCACCCCGGGTTTTCTGGTCTCCCGGGACTGAGGGTGGGGTGGGGCGGGGTAGGGTGGAGAACGACCAGGAGCGGGCCGGCCGGCCGGCGCGGTGGGTGATCCCGGGATGCTGGGATTTAGGGTGAGGGCGGGGTGAGATGGGGAGCGGAACCCGGACCCCATGACCCAGCCCAAGCCCCGCAGCCTGGATTGTACCCTTCCTAACTCCTCCTTTCCCTGCGGAGAGCTGGATCCCGCATCCAAGACCTCCCAACTCGACCTTGCCACTTCGTGGGGGCGGGGGGGGCACAGCTGGCTGGCAGCTGGATAGGGGGACACTTCTCCCGCCTCCTTCCTCTATGACTCACCCAGGGGAGGGAGGCAGGGGCTCGCAAACGACCCCCAAACGCTAAAGAGACTCCCCCAAACGTGCCTACCCAGTCATCTTCCTGTGCCACTGCCCGGCCGCAGGGGAGCCGCGGCTGTAAGTGGGGCGACATCCCTCCTCGCCCACGCGTGCCACAGCCCACCCACGTCTCCCCGTCACACTAGTGACAGGAAAATTTCACCAGCTTTTCCAGCTTCAGTTAAGTTTTTCTGGGGTGTGGATGAGAGCGCAAGATGGGGCAGGGAGCTCTAGGGTTGTCCCGCTGGAGCCCTGAATCATCTTCTGGGTCTCCCTATTTTCCAGAGTCCCCCTCGCACCCCCGCTCCCCAACTCCCAGGAGTAGGCCCCGCCCCCCTTCTCCCGGTCCCGCCTTCCCCGCCCCCGTGCGTCCTCGGCCCACCCAAGTCGCCACCGCAGGCTCTGGCTGCAGACGGCTCCGCTTCCCCCGCCCGCCCCGGGAGCCCAGTCGAGCGAGCCGCGGTGGAGGGAGGGCGGGGGGGGGG
>LNAC01000236.1:2657406-2678405 GCA_002007465.1 Ailurus styani | reverse complement strand
CCCCCCCCCCCGAATAAGGAAAAAACTAAGAAATATATTGGGAGGGGGGGCGTGGAAAAAGTTCATCCGCGAAAGATAATATTGGAGGTAGTGTCGTTGACTTTGTTTGGGGCTACCTGAGCATTCCACCGTCCTGTAGGGTATCTGCTTGGCCTCACTCAGTGGAACATGAAGGGGTTAGGACTGATTTGGGGTTTGGTGCAAACAAGACTGGAACAGAGTTGGCTTAGAAGTGAAGGGTCTATAGAGCATAAAAGAGAGGAGCCGGGGCTGAGGCTCTGGGTGCAGGTATGCGGTTCACCAGGTTACTAAGGAACCTTGGGACGCGACCGAAACACTGTTCCGCGGAGATCCCCCGCTCTCCTTCATCTCGATGTTCTGAAGACTGCGGGCACCTCCGCACCTCTGTGCCGCCCGCTTTCTGCAATTCCAGGCTGTCTGCTCCCTCTGCTGGCCGTTCTGGCACATGACACCCTCTCGGAGTCTGGAGGCAGAGAAGACGGCGGCGGGAGGGGGGGCAGGAGTAGGAGGCTTGACAGGTCACCCCACCAAAGCCCAGTTAGGAGCCCAGGGAGGGGGTTGCATGAGCCCAAAGAAACGGAAAGGCACACTAGAAGAGGCTGCTAGTGTAGAACGGTAGTGTCTGAGAGGGGAGTGCCCTGTCCCTTCGGATTTGTGTTGCTATAGTGACTGGATGCAGGGGAAGGGGCAGCTATTTTAGTCAGTCTGACCTTTCTTTATGAGAAAGGGGAGAAAACGTGGTTAGGAAAAGGAGTCCCTTCCTTTCCTGTCATCCCTCAGACAGGCGTCCCGCATCCGAGCTCTGCTTCCAAGAACCACTTCCTCGGGCCTGGAGAGTTAGTAAGGTTAACTGTTCAGACTGAGGGTCAAGGGGAAAAGGTGAAACTAGGAAGAGGTCTGAGGGCCTACAGATATAGGTAGCAACTGTGGGGGAACAGATAAGGAGTCCTATTTGACTCCCCCTCCCCCATATGACTTGGCCCAGACACCAGTTATTCCCAGAAGGTCAGGCAAGACCAGTGGTCTTGTCCCAGCCATTTGCCCTTTTTTTCAGAGAAGCTCTTTTAGAGCAATGCCGCCTTTTCCTCCTCACCCAGGTCTCCAGATTAGTGATTCTCCAGCACTTTGACTTCAAGACCCCTTTACACTCTTTTTTTTAAACAAAGATTTTATTTATTTATTTATTTGAGAGAGAGAGAGAGCATATACACCAGCAGGGGAAGGGGCAGAGGGAGAGGGAGAAACAGACTCCCCACTGAGCAGGGAGCCCAATGCGACGCAGGGCTCCATCCCCGGACCCCAGGATCATGACCTGAGCCGAAGGCAGACACCTAACTGACTGAGCCACCCAGATGCCCCTCTTTTTTCTTTTTAAATAGGCTCCCCGCTCAGTGTGGGGCTTGAACTCAGAACCCTGAGGTTAAGAGTCAAATGCACTACCCACTGGGCCACCTAGTCACCCTGCCTTTACACTCTTAAATTTTATTGAATTTTTGTTTTTGTGGTTCATATCAATGTACCATGTTAGAAATTAAAACTGAAAAAAAGTTTGTAACACAACAATACACAAGCACATATCCCATTAACAATGATGTTAGAAAGATGATGTAATCACATGCCACATAGCCTCTGGAAAACTCCACTGTATACTTTTGAGATAATGAAAATAAAAAAAGCAAATATCATCTTAGTATTATGGAAATAGTTTTGACCTCGTGAACACTCCTGAAAGGGGTCTCGGGGACCTCCCAGGGGTCCCCAGACCTCACCTTGAAAACTCTCCCTCTGGGCTATCACCCCAGCCCTTCTTTATGACTCATACTTGTTGATTTTTCCCCTTATTTTTATTAGGAAAGTATAAACGTTTGTCTCCCCGGGGGGTCCTGTGCCCCACACTGGGAAAAACCAAGGAACTTCTTACGCTCAGTACCCCTCTCTCCCGACTGCCATTTCTGGGGCTCTCCTAATCTACCTCCTCTTAGCCCCTTGCCCACCTCCTCCATGACCCTTCCTGAAAGCTATTCCACAGTTCCTAGTCTGGGCCAGCCTGGTTTCCCCTGTCCCAAGCCTGCTTCCCTCCCTTGAGGACTTCCTCTTCTTGCAGGAGACTATGTAATTTTGCTCTGCCTTCTCCTTCCCTCCCTCCACCCCTCCCTCATCTCTGCCACCTTCTCAGAGAGCTTAGGGTAGGAAATCATGCTTTCTGGGGAGACTCCCTTAGAGAACACACTTTCCCCAACTCCCCACACGTCAACCAGCCTGGAATAGGCGAGAGTCTGGATGAACAAGTGCCCATTTGGGTCCCCTAGGGGTCACCTCAGTCATCCGGCCACCCTGTCCGTTAGGCGGGGGGTGTGGATCGGGGATCTAAGGTCTCCCGCCACAGATGCCCTTTGCCTTGGAACCCCCAACCGATCTCTTTATTCCAGATCCCCAGGTCCTCTCGCTAGCTGCAGCCACACGCCTCCACCACCATATCTGGCACATCTGTCTTGACAACATTGCCATCCCGGTCCAGGTAGAGGAGAGACAGAGGCCTTCGGGCAGTAGGGACACAGCACGATGTACCCGAGGGCCAAGGGTTGTTGGCCTTGAGGAGACTGAAGACAGCCGAATGGAAGGAGGCAGCAATGCCAGGGCTGCCAGCCAGGTGGGGGGGGCACTGTCCGCTGCAGTAATTCAGCTGGTACCCCTCAGGCTGCAGGATCCAGTCCCGCCATCCCAGCTCCTGGAAGTCCACATAGTGGTCTCGCCGGCAGCATAAGGGGGTCTCAGGCTCACAGGTGGGGGTCCTCCTCCTGGCCCGACCTGCTCCAGGCTCACTGGGTCGGATCTTAAGCTCCAGGAAGGGCCGCTGGTCTCCTGCTGTGTCCAGGAGACTCAGAGGCTGCTGGGCAGAGGTGTTGTTGCCTTCTAGGCGTCCACAGTTCAGCCGGAGTTTCAGCACGGGGGACTCCTCGCCCCTCAAGCCACTAGGGGGCAGAGTAAGGGCGTGCCAGCCCGGGGCTGTCGTCTGCTGCTCAGCCAGGAGGGTGTGCGACCCTGGGTGCCTGCTCCTCGGGCTCCATCGGAAGATCCTCAAGGAAAGAGTGCCAGGAAGTGTGGGGAGCAAATGCAGCCAGAGGCGAGCGTGGTACAGGTGGTGGGACTGAGCTGTGGACAGGTGGAAGGTGAGCACGGAGCTGCAGGCTGAAGTGGAGGAATCTGCCAGAGAGATGGAGAAGGGACGGAGGAATATGAGCAGGGATGAAGCTCTCCTCTGAGACTCCTGCCAGCCCCGCCCGCTGCTCTCCCTAGCCCCTTTAGAACACACAGGGACTGCCTTGTGTCTGTCCTCCGCAAGTGGTCCCTGCCCCAACTCCTCCTCCTCCCACACCCGCTCGGTCTGCCTTCTGTCAGTCTCCCCTTCCACCTCCCTCTCCCTGTCTGCTCTCTGCCGGCCTCTCCCTCACCCACCTGTGATGGTAGCAAAGCTGATGACCTCCTCCCCATTTGCGGGAGACGCACTTCCTGGCTGTAGTCTCCGGAGCGCTCTGGCCAGCGCTGCCTGGGGTGGAAGATGAGTTATTCTGGGACGACTGGTCAGGTGCAGCCCCTCCAAGATCTGCTGCTTGGCTAGCTCCAGGACCAGAGCACGTTCTGCTTGGGGCACCGGCGCAGGGCCTCCACAGGAGGGACATACAGACCCTGCCCCCTGTGCCCATACCAGTGCCCACAGCAGCACCAGCTGGGGCTGGGCATCAGGGAGCCCCATGCTCCTGGTGAATGGCCCTGGGTTGGATCGGGAGCCTCGGAGGGCAGTTGCTCCTTCTGTTGATCTGATTACGAGGAAGCCAATGAGGGCACAGCAGCAGCAGACGGCCGTGCCACACCTACCCTCTGCCAAGGGTAGAGCCACCTGCCTTCTGTTGCCTGGGACTCGGGAAGGCAGTATGTGGATGGTCCTATGGGTAGCTGTGTTTAGCGCAGTCTGCCAATTTGACCCTCACAGCTCATGGCTGGTTACTGACTGGGGCCTCTTTAGAGCCTCAGCCTGGGGCTCCCTCACTTAGTGGTCAGCCAGCAGACCTACCCTCTGAGCCCCGGGATTGGCCGGCTGTGCTGCCCATCAGGGCCCTGCAGGGGGTGGAGGCCCCCCCCCCAGCTCGGGTTTCACCATCTGGCCTGGTCACTGAGTTTGAGGTATGGGTAAGGGGTGTGGGGGAGCAGTGTGGACACACATGATGCAAGAAAGAGAATGATTTCACATGCTCAGTCCCCAAGGTCTGGGGCTCGGGGGAGGTGGGGAGGGCAATTTCCCCCATGCCTCTAGTCCTTCTAGCTTACCCAGACACCTCTGCTGCCGCAGTTCTTAGAGGGAGCTGTGAGTTCCACTGGTTATTTCTCCAGGGTCTCTGGGCCGGAAGGAGAACTCTGGTCTCCTTCTTCCTAGCAAGAGGGCTGGGATGGGGGGAGAGGAACAGAGTCCTCCTGCCCAGGCCAAGGTGGCAGTGCCACGGGGCATGGAAGTCACCTCCTGACCCTGCCTATGCTGGCTGCCCAGAGTCCAGTTGGACCGGAGCACAGCGTGGAGGAGGGCTGGAGCATGGTCGGGGGCGGGGGGGCATGTTCCTGTGATGTCTGGGGAAACCCAGAGGGGTAGGGGAGGTGGTGATGCAATCTTACAGCAGGGCAGAGTCCATCAGGGGCTGGCAGAAGGGCGTGGGACTTGGGAGGGCCCATACCCTGCTGCTGGGCCTCTTTCAGGGGACTGTGAGAGTTACCTAAATTCGGGGCATCCTAGAAGTGGTGTGAGACCTCTGTGAAAGAGGGCAGGGAATGGGAGGTGGAAGGACTTTGAAGAGCAAAGCAAGATGAGTGCGGTGACCTTAGTTCTAATCCCAGCTGTCCTTACCACATTTCCTCACCGAAGAAATGGGAGGGCCATGGCTCCTCCACCTTGAACTTATGAGGGTAGACTTCACGCTAGCAAGAAGCTAGAAGGAACTCAGTGTGATTTGGATATGTGCTGCCACTCCATTTTATTAAGCTCCCCGCTGTGTAGCCAGCGAGGGCTGTCAAGAGACTCCTAGATCTGGCTGGCACCAGGGGTAGGAAGGTGGTCCTTTGGGGGCTGGACGTCAGTACCGTCGATGTCCAGCACGTGGCAGTGTAGCGCCACCGGACGGCAGCGGCCTTGGCGCCGACCCGCATCCCAGGGAATGGGCTGCTCTGAGCAGTGGGGAGCCGCACAGGGCGGTCCAACCTCTCACTCTGGGGACCCTGCCTCTCCCACAGAAAACAGAGAAGCCAGTCCCCGTGCTCTCCCCTCTTGCCACTATCAGAGAGCAGAGCTGTCGTCTGGCCCCACATCGCTGCTCCCTTTGGTTTTAGAGCTCGTCCCATTGACCCATGGCGATGGAGCTTGTTGACAGGTGCCAGGCACTTTGTAGAAACTCAGGGCACTGTGTGCTGGGGGTGGGGGGTGGGTAGAGAAGGGACAAGGAGACTTTTAGACCCTCCTTTCCTACATTTTTCCCTGGGGCAGAAACATATTCAGCCCCCTCTGTCCAGTCCTCTTCTCCCCGCCCCGCTCTGAGCAATCTCTCTGTTGGTTGAGGCTGGTGAGTGGCAGTCCTCTAACTCTGGGGTCTGGAACATGGAACTGCAAAGAAGTTTCTGCCCATGGTGGTGTCTCAGAGGGCTTACCTGTTGGGGCCAGGAGACAGAGTCAAGGGAAGCAGCATCGAGTGGCTGCCGGAGTCACTGTCCCCTCTTCTCCCCTCCCCTCTATCAGGTGCCCCCAATTTTCGGCTCTTCCTACCTTCTTGCTGCTGTGCCTGGCCTGGCCCTACCTCCCCACTGACACTTGCGTCAGAACCCAGCTATAAATATGCTCTTAGCATCTTAGTCACTTTCCCCAAGAAGTGCTCCCAGGTTATAAATACCCCAGCCATCTGCCTCACAGGCCCGCCCTACCACCAACCTGGTTGGGTGCTGGGGGTAGGGACAGGCTCGGGGTGGGGGGGTAAGAATGGAGAAGAAGCCCGAGTGATTATCTTGCCCACATGAGAAAAGCCTGACACAGTCTAGAGTTAGGGGCCAAGAGGCTCTGGAAGCAAAGCTTTGGAAGAAGACAGACCCACTCTTTCCCCTTTTTACAAAAGGCAGAGCCAAAAAGAAAGGGAGTTAATACCGATTCTGTGTTTATTTTAAAATTTGTTGTTTTGCTCAAAATGGATGTTTTTGGCATTCATTTTGCTGCTTTAAAAAACATCGCATTGAGATATTATTTATCTCAATTGATGAATTTCTTGGCATCCCCTTACAATTTTGCCCCCAAAGTGACTGCCTTACTTCATCTCACCTTAGTCTTGGCCCTGGGACTGAAGCTGGAGTTGGAGGGAGAAAGGTCACATCTAGGGGAGGAGTGATTTATAGGGAGGGGAGACACCGTGGAAGGGGGAGGAACGGGCACAGAAGACTTCCTTAGATGTTCTCCTTAGATGCAGATCTCCTCAAGGCAAGGGTGGCATGACTTCTGTGGGTTGTTCAGGAAGTCCCACATCTCAGATCTGCAGGTCGCCTAAGGAGATCCCTTTCAGACTTTCTCTTCTAGGGTTCTTCCAGGGACCTCAGACCCTGGGAGGAGGGGGTTATACACTGAGCAAACACAGACATCACGTTACCCAAAGGACACGTGGATTTTGCGCAAACTCGGCCTTGGGCTGCAGACAATATCGACCCCATGGTTCAGGACTGTCTAACCAAAGGGAGGGGATGATGGGGAAAGAAGAGCAAAGGTCTAGAGAGGACCCAGTCTCAGAGCAAACACCTCCCCTCCTCATTCCATGCCTTCTTTTTCTTCTCCCTGTCCCATGCAAGTGGCCCCTGGCCAGTTCCAGCTTCCAGGCAGGTCTCAGATGGAGCCCTGGGGGTCAGTGAGGGAAGACCACCAGCTCTGAGCCGTGCCTCCACCTCCCTCAACATGTGCGCTCCAGGATGTCAGCCTACTTGCTGGTTGAGCAATGATCTGTCTCATCTCTTGGAGTGAGTATGGAAGGAGGAGAAGAGCAGATAAAACCTAAGTCTTTATTATTTCTGAGACCAGCAAAGATGGTTCTGGGGGGAGGAGGCCTAAGAAAGAAGAGGAGGAAGCCTAGGAAAGGAAGAGGCATGAAGGGTGGGATAGACACAATAGCTTGGCCCTGAGGACCCTGTGTGAGAGAGAGCAGAAGTGGGCCAGGCAGGCAGACACTGGGTCATCCTTGGTGTCAGCCAGGGTCCTGGCAAGAGACAAAAGAATCATTCAGTTGTCTGTGTTTGCATCTTTTTTTAAAAAAAGGATTTTTAAAATTTATTTATTTGACAGAGAGAGAGAGAGAGAGATCACAAGTAGCTAGAGAGGCAGGCAGAGAGAGAGAGGGAAGCAGGCTCCGCACTGAGCAGAGAGCCCGATGTGAGGCTCAATCCCAGGACCCTGAGATCATGACCTGAGCCTGTGTTTGCATCATTAAGAAGACTTAATGAAGACCTTATTTATAGAGGTGTAGTCAGGGTTAAAGATAGATGTTGAGGCTCCCAGAGACTAGCATGAGTGGAAAGCCCTTATAGGCCCCTTGTACGGAAGCAGTGATATCAGAATCTAGGTAGAACCTGGGCGAGGGGGAGCCAGACAGGAATGGTAGGGACAGACTACAACCACAGTCACACAGATACATGGCACCTAGGCAGAGGGAACAGGAATAAGAAATATCCTGACCTCTGTCTCCTCCTATCCTTTGATCTCCTGCCTATGTCTGGCCTTAGCCAAATTTAACAGGAAGCCAGGGGCCAAAGGAGATCGGGTGAGTTAGCCCTTAACGGCGTAAAGCAGGGCAGAGAAGGACTAAGAATGGATGAGGGTGCGCCAAGAAAGCCTTAGCAACCCACCAGGGCCAATAAGAAAAGGGCTCAAGATACAGAGTAGAGTAACTTTGGACAGCAGTGATCTAATCTTCAGTGAATCCAAGGAAGGGGCTCTCCAGTAATCCAGAAAAACCAGAGAAGGGGAAGGGGCTCAGTCAACTCATCCTGGAGTGACGGCCATCATGTGGGAAGAACAGGGAAGTATAGTGGATTATGGGATGGATTAAGGGTGGGCTATGGGTCGCTTAGCCTGGGAACTAGATGGCACTGCTCACGGCTGCAGCTGGGATCAGGGTCCCTGGGGTGGCAGTTGAGCCTGGGAGGCTTGCTGGACATACTATTCCCTGGGAGTGAGACTGGTGGTCACAAACATGGTACAGTGACCCTCCTTAGATGAAGAGCTCCTCAAGCCACAGATGGGGTGATTTCCATAGTTTGCTCAGGAAGAGGAAGCCCTCCTTCTGGACAGAGGCGGTGACGGGGGTCATTCCCTTCTCTCAAGGAAGGGTACCTCTGTGAGGGCATGTCTACCTACCCCCACCTTGGGCTGCCCATCCACACACAGACTAACTACAGCCACAGGCCTCGACCACCATGTCAGGTATGTCGGTCTTGACAATGTTGCTATCCCTGTCATAGTAGAGCAGAGAGAGGGAGCGCCGGGCTGTGGGCACACAGCATGAGCCCCCTCCCGCGGTCCCTGCAGCTGTGTTGGCCTTGAGGAGGTTGAGCACTGCTGTGTGAAAAGAGGCAGCAATGCCAGGCATGCCTGCCACATGCAGTGGACACTGCCCTGTGCAGAAGTTCATTGCATAGCCCTCAGGCTGGATGATCCAGTCGTGCCAGCCAATCTCACGAAAGTCCACAAAAAACTCTTGTCGACAGCACATCCTGGACCCACCCTGGCAGTTGATGCCTCGCCGGTGAACCCGGTGCTTGCCCCCAACTTTTACCTTGGCTGCCACAAAAGGCCTATGGGCAGCCCCAGCCAGTATGATTGAGCTCTGGGCTCCTTGGCCTTCAGATACCAGCTCCAGGGTCAGGTGGCCTTGGCTGCAGGCAGCCTGAGCTTCAGGCCCCAGGAAGAGGCGGTGCCAGCCACTGGCATCCACCTCCAGCTGGTGCTGAGTGGCCAAGGTGAGGTTGGTATCATGTGAGCCTACCACAAGGATCCTCAGCTTCAAAGTCCAGGTGGTATTGGGAGGGATCTGTACAAAGAACATGAGGCTGGCCTGCTGGATCTCCATGCCACTAGCAGTCCTATCAGAGGAGAAGTGGAAATCCAGACGAGTCTGGTTGATGTTGGAGAGGCCTGTGGACACAAGAAGCCTCAGTTACCGTGGCCTTCTGAGTGTCAGTTCTACCAGCTACCTTGTTATTCCCAGCATACTTGAACTCTGAAGCACTCAGCATTGTTGACCACCCTTTCTTTCTTTTTTTTTTTTTAAAGATTTTATTTATTCATTTGACACAGAGAGAGAGATTACAAGTAGGCAGAGAGGCAGACAGAGAGAGAGGAGAGAGGAGGAAGCAGGCTCCCTGCTGAGCAGAGAGCCCGATGTGGGCCTCGATCCCAGGACCCTGGGATCATGACCTGAGCCGAAGGCAGCGGCTTTAAGGCCAAGGCGGATGTACGGTNGCAGGCTCCCTGCTGAGCAGAGAGCCCGATGTGGGCCTCGATCCCAGGACCCTGGGATCATGACCTGAGCCGAAGGCAGTGGCTTTAACCCACTGAGCCACCCAGGCGCCCCACCCTTTCTTTCTTGAAAATCTTTTCTTTCTTGGCTTCTGTGACACAACTTTTATGATTCTTCCTTGATTTTCTTTGCTGGATTTCTTTCTCTGACCATCCATTCAATGCAAGAGTTCTCCAAAGTTTGTCTCTGACCTTCATTTCCTTTTACTCTACACTGAAGGGAGTTCTTACCCACACTCATGGTCAGTCAACACAATTTCGATGGTGGTGATTCCCAAATCTGGATGTCTAGTCCAGGCCATTTTGCACCTCTGGACTGGACGTATAGATCTGGGAATCAACAAGCTTCAGGTCTAAATTTCTAACTGCTTAATTTTGTCACATGAATGTCCTGCCGACACATTAAAATTAATTTTTTCCCAAGTGGAAATCATTCTTTTTCTTCCTATCCACCACTCCTTCTCTTCTTAGAATTGGGGGCTCCACTACTTTCCTTATCACCTCTAGAAACCTTATGAGTGCCCCCTCATCCCCCACATCCATCCAGGCTCTCACCACAATGATTCTATGTATGTCTCCCTGTCACTACTACTCTTCTCCGGTTTTCTCTCTTCATCCCTCCTCTGCCCCTACTGAAACACCTTAATTGGGTTTCTATTCCCTCCACTCCACTGAAACTGCTCTTGTCAGGATCACCGACACTTCCCATATTGCCCAATCCAATGGTTTCATCTCTTTATATTCATCTTACTTGACCTTTAAGCAGTGTTTGACGCACTTAACCATTCTCTCCTTCTTGAAATATATCCTTCTCTTGGCTTTTGTGACTCTGGCCACTTTATCTTGGTCTCTTGCTGACAGCTCCTCTTCCTCTGCCTGACCTCTGTATGTTGAACGTCCTGAGCTCCCTTCTTTTCTCTCTATATATTCGTTTCCAGGAGGCTATCATCAATTCCCATGGCTTTCTATTCTATCTGTATGATGATGAGTCCCCAATATATATCCCTGGCCCTGACCTCTCCCTGATCCTCAGGCTTGTATTTCCAGTTGCTGATCTGAAATTCTATTTGGCTATCTAGTGACATCTCAAACTTTTCATGTTCAAAGATAAACTCTAGATTTATCCCCCCAACCCAAACCTATTCCTTCACCAACCAAATTCCCTATAAATGCATTGCTTAAGCCAAAACCTTGATTACACTAATCCCCCACTTTAAAATAATCTGCGGGCGCCTGGGTGGCTCAGTAGGTTAAAACCTCTGCTTTCGGCTCAGGTCATGATCTCAGCGTCCTGGGATCGAGGCCTGCATCGGGCTCTCTGCTCAGCGGGGAGCCTGCTTCCTCCTCTCCCTGTCTCTCTGCCTGCCTCTCTGCCTACTTGTAATCTCTGTGTGTCAAATAAATAAATAAAAAATATTAAAAAAAAAAGATATAAAATAATCTGCAAGACCTGGGGCGCCTGGGTGGCTCAGTTGGTTAAGCATCTGACTCCTGATTTCAGCTCAGGTTATGACCTCAGGGTCGTGAGGTGGAGCCCTGCATCCGGCTTCATGGTCATCATGGAGTCTGCTTGAGATTCCTCCTCTCCCTCTGCCTCTGCCCTTCCCTCCACTTGTGCATACTCTCTCAAAATAAATAAAATCTTTTAAAAAATTAAAAAAATAAAATTATCTGCAAGATCTGCCAACTCTACCTCCAGTTCATAAAATAATTTCACTTATCCCCATCTCCTCTACCATATATTAGTTCAACCCACAAACACCTTTTTCTTGAATTATAGCAATAGTTTCCCAAGTGCTCCACTCTTGTTGCCCAAACCATTCTCTATATATCAGCCAGAGTGCATTTTATTACATAAATCTGATCAGCTTAATCTCTTCAGCTTTAGGCCCTTCAAAGGCTTCCCATTGCTATTTGAATAAAATCTAAGCTCTTTAACACTGAAAACTTATATGATTAGGCATTCTGCCATTTAATGACTATATTCTACCTATACTGGCTCTTCTCTGTTCCTTGAACTCACTAAATATGAACTCACCTCATGGCTTTTGCACTTGCGCTTCCCCCTGTCTGAAATGTCTTTCCAAGATCTTTGATTGACTGGCTTCTTTTTGGCATTCAGCTCAAATGTCTCCTTCTCATAGAAGTTTCTCTGACTAAGCTATCTAAAGCAGCCTTCAACTCTACCACCATCTCTCTAATACATCATCCAGCTTAACTATCTTTATAGCTACTATCACTCTCTGTAGTCATCTTGTTTTTTTGTTCATTTGTTTACTATGTGCTTCTCCTCCCCTCCTCTCTTCCCCAATACCCCTCCATCTAGAATGTAAACTCTATGAAGGTAGAGATTATGGCTCTATGGTTTACCAGTCTTCTAGTACATAATAAGCTCAAACAACAATTGTTGAATGAACATGCTCTAGGCTTCATGGAATTGGAAAGTCAGGAATAAGGCTGCTCTTGACAGCTCTCAAAGTCAATGACGTCTCCCATCTTGATATCTCTAGATAAGTCTATTCCATTCTTCTCTTCCTGTGGATCTACTTCTTCCGCTTCTTTGTCAGTTTCCTCAGATCCTAAAATGGTGGCCCCAGCTCCTGAGTCTACAGAATGTTTTACTCAGCTCCTCTGAACTAAAGTGAGGGGTGCCTGGGTGGCTCAGTTGTTAAGCATCCGCCTTAGGCTCAGGTCATGCATGATCCCAGGGTCCTGGGATCGAGCTCCACATTGGGCTCCCTGCTCTGCGGAAAAGCCTGCTTCTCCCTCTCCCAGTCCCCCTACTGGTGTTCCCTCTCTCACTGTCTCTCTCTGTCAAATAAATAAATAAAAAATATATAAAACAAAAAACCGGGCACCTGGGTGGCTCAGTGGGTTAAGCCTCTGCCTTCGGCTCAGGTCATGATCTCAGGGTCCTGGGATCGAGGCCCGCATCGGGCTCTCTGCTCGGCAGGGAGCCTGCTTCCTCCTCTCTCTCTCTGCCTGCCTCTCTGCCTACTTGTAATCTCTCTGTCAAATAAATAAATGAAATCTTTAAAACAAAAAAAAACCAAAAACAAAAACAAAAAACCCCACAAAAAACGAAAAACTAAAGTGACATGATCTTCCAGGGTCCCAATTCGCAAATCCTAGATTTAAAGTCTGATTGGCTCAACTAATCTTGCTATGTCACTAAGCACCCCACCATTAGAATCTCTCTCTCTTTTAAAGATTTGCTCATTTATTTTAGAGAGAGAGAAAGAGAGAGGACACAAGCAGGAGGGCCAGAGGGAGAGGGAGAGAAACTTCTAAGCAGACTTCATGCTGAGCATGGAGTCAGATCCAGAGCTTGATCTTATGACCCTGAGCTTACAACCTGAGTTGGACACTTAACCAACTGTGCAACCAAGGCACCCCTACCATTAGAATCTCTCTCTCTTTTTAAAAGATTTATTTATTTGACCGAGACAGAGAGACAGCGAGAGAGGGAACACAAGCAAGGGGGAGTGGTTGAGGGAGAAGCAGACCTCCTGATGAGCAGGGAGCCTGATGTGGGGCTCTATCCCAGGACCTTTGGACCATGACCTGAGCTGAAGGCAGATACCCAACGACTGAGCCACCCAGGCACCCCTAGAATCTCTTAAGTTACCCTAGTTATGGCCGGCAGAACACATAATCAGCAGGGGCTATGGCAGACTAGCATATTGTTGGTTCCCAGTGAACAACACCTCCCAATATTCATGGCTTTGTGCAGTCCCTTTCCATATTGTCTGGGCATGGCTGTGTGACTTAACTTGGCCAATGAGACATAGGCAAGCATAGTGCAAGCAGACACTTGGTAAGTACTTAAATAATGATTCTTCACCCTCTTGGAAGCAAGCCACCATGCTTTAAAGAAATGTGGGCTAGACTAATGAATGATGAGAAGCCATGTGGAGAGAGACTTTGAGGATCAGAGACCATCTTAGAAGCTCTAGCCTCATCTAAGCTCCTGACTGAAAGCAGTTGCCTCAGTGCCCTCAGCTACTCCTCAGATAGAGAAAAAGAACTGTCCAGATAAGTCTAGTCAAAGCACAAAAATCATCAGACTATCAAATTTCTTGTTTTAAGCCTCTATGTTTGCGCTGATTAGTTATATCAATAGGTAACTGAAACAGAAATTAGTAACAGAGGTAGGGTGCTCCATAATAAAGACCTAAAATCTGTAGCCTTGGCCTTGGGACTGGGTGGCAGGCAGAGGTTAGAAGGATGGTGAAGAGACTGTTAGTGAAGGTAGGAAGAGCAGTGAGGAAATTGCTATCAGAAGCTGGAGAAAGGGGAACCTGTGTTATGTATTGGCTATCATCTGTGGTAACTTGGAAGCTAGAAATGGTATCTAACAAAGTTGTGAATTTAGCTAAAGATATTTCCAGGCAGAATGCTGAAAGTGCCAATTGGCTTATTTTAGCTGCCTATGATAAGGCATTTCAGGAGTGAGATGAACTAAAAAAGGAACTGTTCAATTTTCAAGCAGAATTTAGAGAAAATATTTCCAACAGGACTTGCTAGATTGAACAATAAGATATTTTTTCTTCCTCACCTCTCTGTCTGGCAAAAGATTCTTAAAGAAATGGTCTTGGGGCAAAAATCAAATCCAGGGGATTGCCAGTAAAATACAGCCTCAGAGTGAAGATCAAAACATTCAATAAAGGATCAACAGTAAGACCCTTTGTTAAGATCTAACACCTTTGTTAAAATCCAAAAAAAAATTAGGATGATGTTCTGTAGATCCTCACAACTAGACAACAGGGCTTCTAAGAATCTTAAGAGTATCTATCGATCTATAACACCCTGTCTTGCAGCCTAAAGAGGGGGTCTGTTTTGATATCAAGTTGAGTGCCTTTTTGTCTAATTGAGTAGATTCTAATTTGTTATTTAGAAGGCCCACTGGTTTTTTTTTTGTTTTGTTTTTGTTTTTTAAAGATTTTATTTATTTATTTGACAGGGAGAGATTACAAGTAGGCAGATAGACAGGCAGAGAGAGAGAGGAGGTAGCAGGGTCCCCACTGAGCAGGGAGCCCGATGCGGGCCTCGATCCCAGGACTCTGAGATCATGACCTGAGCCGAAGGCAGAGGCTTTAACCCACTGAGCCACCCAGGCGCCCAGGCCCACTGGGTTTTATGGAGGATTTTAATAGCAAAAGCTGCACCAGTTTGGACTAAAAGGGACTAAAATGTTCATTCAAAGTGAAAAGAGGTCTCTGGGTCCCCACCTTCTTTGGGCAGGAAGCAGGCCGAGAAAACTGCTCAGCCACAGACACAGGTCATTTCCTATTTAAAAGGAAAGACTCAGAGGGTGGAGCCAAGGGCTGAGACAGTAGATCTAAAAGGCAAGGAGAGCACTTGTGGGCTCTCCTTAAGAGGCGAGAAAAATCCTACCAGGGAGCAGAGCTAAGCCCGAACCAAGGGAATTCTGGATTTGGGGTAGACTGAGATATGTGCCTGACTGGATATCAGAACTTTTCATGGATCAGTAACTGGTCTGTGTCCCCCACTCCCTTATTTCCCATATTGAACAGGAGTATCTTTTTTTTTTTTTTTTTTAAAGATTTTATTTATTTATTTGACACAAAGAGATTACAAGTAGGCAGAGAGGCAGGCAGAGACGGAGAGGAGGAAGCAGGCTCCCCGCTGAGCAGAGAGCCCGATGCGGGCCTCAATCCCAGGACCCTGAGATCATGACCTGAGCCGAAGGCAGAGGCTTTAACTCACTGAGCCACCTAGGCGCCCGAACAGGAGTATCTTATTCTGGTGACCCTGTCTCTATGTCAGCACTGTATGTTAGATGTGTGGGAGGCAGATAACTTGTAGTTTTAGGTCACAGGCAATGGTGTGCTAGTAAATGTTTAACAACTGGATTCCAGAGGGAAACAAATCCCGATTCGCAGTGTTTGCCAATTTCTGCGGTATAAATTCTCCCACCATGGCCGATTTCAAACTATTAATGTGACATCACTGAATGTGGAGTTGGGAGATGTTCATAATTTGTTCTTGTGAGCCAGTCTGAGCCAGTTCCAGTACATCACTGAATGCCCCTACCCCAGCTTCCCCAGAGCCTCAAACTCTCTCTTCCTATTTCCAGCAAGAACCATACTCAGGTCTTGCTTTCATACTATTGTGTGGATGACAGCTTAAATTGGAATAAAAACTTCAACCTGGGGCGCCTGGGTGGCTCAGTGGGTTAAAGCCTCTGCCTTCGGCTCAGGTCATGATCCCAGGGCCTTGATCCCAGGACCCTGGGTCCTGGGATCAAGGCCCGCATCGGGCTCTCTGCTCAGCAGGGAGCCTGCTTCCTCCTCTCTCTCTGCCTGTCTCTCAGCCTACTTGTGATTTCTCTCTGTCAAATAAATAAATTAAAAAAAATCTTAAAAAAACCCCAACAAAACTTCAAGCTAACATATCGAAATGCAAAAGGTAGAATCCAGGGGCGCCTGGGTGGCTTAGTTGGTTAAATATCTGCCTCCAGCTCAGGTCATAATCCCAGGGTTCTGGGATTGAGTCCCACATTGGGATCTCTGCTCAGCAGGGAGTCTGCTTCTCCTTCTCCCTCCGCTGATCCCCTGCTTGTGCTCTCTCTTTCAGATAAATAAATAAAATATATATTAAAAAAAAGAGAAAAGGTAGAATCCAGGTATCAGCCATTCTCATTTCCAAATGTCATCTCAGATTGGGGCCCCTCCAGCTAAACGTTTTACTCATTCATTGATTAGCAAATATGTGAAAAGTATATAGGCGGGCGCCTGGGTGACTCACTGGGTTAAAGCCTCTGCCTTCGGCTCAGGTCATGATCTCAGGGTCCTGGGATCGAGGCCGGCTTCGGGCTCTCTGCTCGGCAGGGAGCCTGCTTCCTCCTCTCTCTCTGCCTGCCTCTCAGACTACTTGTGATCTCTCTCCCTCTGTGAAATAAATAAATAAATAAAATCTTTAAAAAAAAAGAAAAGTATATAGGCTTTGAAGTCAGAGAGAACAGTGTTTGAATTCTGGCCCTTGCAAGCTGTATGACCTCGGTCATGTAAATGATCTTCTTTAGAATGTCAGTTTTTGCTTTTCTATGATGCGAATGATAAACTCTACTTTGTGGGGTGGTTGTGAAGTTTAAATGAGATGAAGCAGACATACTAAATACCAGATAGCTATCATTATTGCCACAATGTTGCCAGGAACTGGTGTCAGAGATACAAAGGTGAAAACACTGAAACAAAAACAAAATAAAACAAAAACCCGGAATGTGGGTGTTCAAAGAAGTCATGGTTCATAATCATCTGTCTGCCTTGTGCTCATCCAGTCCAAGCTACTTTTCAACTCCAAATGCAGTTTACTCCTTCAAACTTTTACTCACATTCTTCCCTCCATTTAGAATGTTGTTTACCATTCTCTACCCGTTGAAGCCAAACTTACTCTACACCACCAGTCCATTTGCAATCTTCTGAAAGACTTCCCTGTCTCATGAGGACCCAGTGAATAATCCCCGGCCCAGCAAGCAATGTGCTCTCCTCTAGCATTATTTCATTCCGCCTTACCTTCTAATTATTTATTCCCAGAAGTAGCAACTACACCCCTCACGGGCAGGAGCTGAGCCTTCGATTTCTTGCTCTCTCCCACCTTAACCTTCTAAGAACATTACCTGTATTAGCTCATTTAATTCTCTCAACTATCCTCTCATTATCCCCATTTTTCAAATGAGAAAACTATTAACAACTCAGGTCACACAGGAATAAGCAGATAAGCAAGGATTTGAACCCAGGCTTATCTGGCTCCAGAGTTTGTGTTCTTTATCTCAAAAGAAGTGAAATCTACCCACTTCCCAGCTGCCCATTGATCAAGTTTATTTATTTATTTTTTTAAAGCAATGTTTTTTTTTTGTTTTTTTGTTTTTTAAAGATTTTATTTAGGGCGCCTGGGTGGCTCAGTGGGTTAAAGCCTCTGCTTTCGGCTCGGGTCATGATCTCAGCGTCCTGGGATCGAGGCCCGCATCGGGCTCTCTGCTCGGCAGGGAGCCTGCTTCCTCCTCTCCCTGTCTCTCTGCCTGCCTCTCCACCTACTTGTGATCTCTCTCTGTGTATCAAATAAATAAATAAAATCTTTAAAAAAAAAAAATTTATTTATTTATTTGACAGAGAGAGAGAGATTACAAGTAGGCAGAGAGGCAGGAGGAGAGAGGAGGAAGCAGACTCCCTGTTGAGCAGGGAGCCCGATTCAATCCCAGGACCCTGAGATCATGACCTGAGCTGAAGGCAGAGGCTCTAACCCACTGAGCCACCCAGGCGCCCCTCATTGGTCAAGTTTAAATAAGAGAGAGCAGGGGATGGGATGGGGGTGTGGGAGCCTAGGATTAGGAGATTACAGGCCATGGGAAGCAAGAGTTGGGAGGGTTTGGGGGAGGGAGTCAGGGGTTAGGTTGGGGAGGAGACTTTTCCATCCTTGGGGGAAGATCTATAGAGAGGAACCCACCTGTGTCAGCAAAGCTGATGATCTCATATTCCTGTTCCCCATCAGCCTCCTGAAGCGTCCCCTGCGGGGGCCCACGGAGGCGCTGCAGCGCGGTCCTCAGAGCAGCTTTGGACACAGGCTGGTTCAGTGTTGGGCGCTGGCTGAGGCGCAGTTTGTCCAAGATGCGTCTCTTGGCCAGGTCAAGCAGCAGCTCCCGCTGCTGATCCAAGTCCATGGCGGGTCCTCCACATGCCAGACACTGACTCTCAGACGCTCTGGGAATGGCCACTGTAGCTGGAGCCAGGAATAGGAAGGCCAGGAGTAATGAAGAGATCATGGCTGGGAGAGGCCCTCTTTTAGAGATACGGTTGAGACAGAGCAGTAAAACTGGGGCTCAGGATCTGAACAGCCGTGGTCTCAACTCCAACCTGGCCACCGGGGGCCCTGGAAGGAGAGTGTGTCCAGCTGGCATAACTCCTTGCTGCAGGGGACAGAGCAGCCAAACATCTGACTTGAGAGATGAAGTCAGTTACAGGTAGAACTTGGCAGAAGGCTCCAACACATAGTCAGTGAAAGTACAGAGTGGGGGATGTGAATTGTTTAGTTTGGGGAAAGAAATGTCCCTGGGCCAATGTTGGGAGACTGTGGGTTACCCATGTAAGCTGCCAGGCCTGGGGACAAAGGTTAGAGATGAAATTCCTCTTCAGATCAAAGGCCTTGCTGGGAAGCCTGAAGGAAAAGGGAGAGAGGAGAGGTTTTAAGACAGAGTGTTAAAGAGTGACTCTCAAACAAGAGGGGTCCTTGGCAGGGCACTTTACATCATTGTCATGCAGATAATTGAGTTTCATTTTCCTTTGCCAGGTACTTCTCAAAGTTCCACTGCTCCCTTTCTCCCTCCCAGAGGCTCATAATGCAGACTCCTTTGTTAACTAACACCCCCTGCCCCTCATCCCCAACTCCACTGGGCTCAAAAGTAGCCAGTATGAAGGCTAAGGGAAAGGAGGGTAAGTGTTCTGGTCAGGTCTTCTGTATCTTTAGGGGGAAGTCCGAAGGTGGGAAAGGGGATTGAGAGCTGGATTTGCTCACTCTTTGGGATTCTTCTACTTAGGAAAAGAAATTTTGAGATTTCTCAGAATCCCTGTTTCTCCAAAGGTCCTCACCACTGGATCTTCAGGGAAGGACCTGGGCTTCCATAGCAGGGATTTACCTGGCAGGAATGGTGGGTGGAGTTAAGAGGATATGTTTTTAAATCGGACAACCTTGGTCAAAATTCTGTCTCTTCCTTTTATTAGCCGTGTGACTCCAGGCAAGTTACCTGACCTCTCTTGCTTTAATTTCTTCATCGGAGAAATGGGAAAAATGGTTGCCCATGATTCCAAAATCCAAAAAACCCCCATAATCCACTTTTTTTTGGGTAACTCATATGGTGACCTAAACAGAGGGGAGGTTATCTATGATCTTTTAAAAAATTGTTCTGAGACTATTTATATATTTTTACTCCAGAAATATCAATTATTTGATTATGGGATACCCCTGGGGGTATTATATAATATACAGTATGTGTATCATTTTACCCTTCTAAAACTTGAAATTTTCTGAATTCTGAAACATGGCTGGCCCTATGGACTTTGAATACGGGATTGTAGATCTGTAACAATTATTTCAGAGTTTAGAGATTTAAATAATTTTGTAAAGCACTGACAATGACTGACACACAGCAAGGGCTTAACAGAATTTTATTATTTCTGATGCACAGGTTTGTTTGTGGGCCAGAGTACCTCCACCAATATTTGCCCTTCTGGGCTCTTCCTTGCTAGATACCATGCTCACAATCTCTGTCTGCAGTGCAGTCACTTAGCTAGTCATCTTTGTTGCTTACATTATATTCCTAGCATCGTGCACAGTGCCTGATCTATAAGTGTTTAAAGGTGTGGGAATCCTCCCCCCCCTCCCCGTTTTATTGAGAATTAACCGACATACATCACTGTATATGTTTAAGGCACACAGCATGTAACTTCTCTGTAGCTTACTCAATCTCCCTTACCTCTAACAATCGCTCCTTGTTTCCACAGCACAGTGAACATCTCTATTTATAGCACTTACATTGTACTGTAATTAGTTATTTTTTTTTTGCCTGTAGCTCTTGCGCCATAGTAAATATTTAATAGCCAAATTCTATCAATGTAGGACTACAGCGCTTCCTTGAGGGCGTTGGTGAGTAAATGATCCAAATACATCTGATCAATAACTAAATTGATTCTGCCTAGAACAGACAGAACGGGGGAAGTTGCACACTCAAATGACTCTTAAGGAAAAGAACTCTACCTTGGAAGGGGGTGTAAGTGATTTTCATAAGATGGACTTAAACCTGCTTTCTGTAGAATTTTTACATCTGGAAAAAGTGGACATTCACCTACCGCATGATCTTTGTCCATTTATACTACAAATATTTATTACAGGAGTTACCGTCCTGAGAGAAAGGCTATTTTGAAAGTGCTCTGTAAACTTAAATTACTTTACAGTAATTAGTATTAGTTTGAATCTGGGCGACTCTGACAGGGTCTGAGGCGGACTGAGGAGCACAGCGGACCTGGACTGCCGGCTTGAGACACAGGTAACGCGGAGGGAGCGACAGAGCGAGCGAGGGATCAAGCGTGCCGACGCGTGCCTGAGGAGAGCCTGTGAGGAGCTGGGCCGAACGGGTGACTAGATAGGGGGCGTCGGCAGCAGCGGAGAGAGGCTCAGAGGCAACAGGGACGCGCGGGGCGCAGGACGCGCTGACGATTACGCCGGACGTGGTGACGTAGCGCGCAGGCCGCAGCGGGGGGCGGACTCTGGGCCTTTCTTCCCCTTCTGATTTCCCCCCTCCCCCCTTTTCTCCCTTTCCGGGTTTGGTTCCCCCCTTTTCTCCCCCTCTCCCCCTTCCTTCCCAAGCCCCTTTCCCCTC